>JAWWTY010000027.1:453384-471632 GCA_035222235.1 Margarornis squamiger | reverse complement strand
CGGGCGATGGGGCCGGCGGGCGATGGGGCCGGCGGGCGATGGGGCCGGCGGGCGATGGACGGGGGGCCGGGGGGGGCCGGGGACAGTGGGCAATGGGGCCGGTGGAGCCGGGGGGCAATGGGGGCTGGGGGGCGGTGGAGCCGGGGGCGGTGGGCAATGGGGCCGGTGGAGCCGCGGCGCCATTTGGGCCGCGCAGCCCCCGCCCGTCCCGGCGCGGCTGCCGCGCCGAGCCCCGAGTTTAATTTCCCACTGCGGCGCTGCTGTACTTGCGCTTGGCTGTGCGCGGGGCAGGTTAATGCACAATTTCCAAAGAATTTACTCCTAGCCTGTGGCAGCATCAGCGAAAGGAATGGTTTACACGGTGAACGTGGGAACTGCAAGTCACACAGTACATGAGAGATTATAACGATATTCCCATTTTGCAACACCAGCTCACAAATTGCATGGGAGTAATTCAATGTAGCATTAATTTCCTACATTTAAATACAGAGTCAATACATGGGCCAAGCCATCATCTGTTTATACTGAAGAGATCCAAACCAAGGCCTGTGCTGCTGAGGCACTTGGGCCAGGGCAGCAGCTGGGAGGGGGATTCTGCAGTGGAAAGTGCAGGAAGTTCCTGAGAGTGGGAAAACATGGGATTGTCGCTTCAGTACAGCAGGGCAAATAGATGGTGCTCAGGAGTGAAACCTGCATCCATCGGGATAGATAGTACTGTGATCCCGGGAAGGGGAAAACGTTTTCTACAGGTGCCTATAAAGGATCAAAGAAATTAGAGAATAGTTGTTTCCAGCTGAATGAGATTAACCCTGTTTTTGCTAACCAGTGGTACAGATAACAGGTAGAGTCTGTGACAACAAACATGGTTAAATTACCACAGCCATTTTACGTCGTAGGTACTGCAAAGACAGAGTCTGATCCAAGACATTATCTTTCTAGAATTAAAGGAATAATTCAGTGCAGAAAAAGGTCATTATGTTTCCCTGATGCTTCATCGCCCACATTGCAAAACTTCCTGTGTGAAGCCTCGTAGCTACAAAGAAGAGGCCCACGCTAGCAGAATGTCTTTGGAAATGAAAATTACTTTAGACCTGGAAAGAAATTGGGTGTATTTGCTGGATTCATCCTTGGCAGTGAGGTTGAATTATGATAATATCAGGGTAGGAAGAGTAATTTCTTTGTACGTGAACTATAACAGTTGAATCACAGAACCATACACTTTTGTACTAAATACCTTCATTAGTTATTGGAGACTGAAGCAAAATTAAAACAGAAATTAGGTTAATAAGTTAAATAGTGGATGGCACATGTACCCAAGTGTGCAGGATGAGCGAATTTCTAGTTTGTCTGGAGTAAATGTGTTCCTTCCTAGCCAGGAACACCAGTTCCCCTCCAGCCTGGGTCTCCTTGTGGTGATGACTGAGTATGGACAGAAGTGGAGAGCACAAAGGAAGGGGGCGTGCTTTGGGGGGCATGCCATGGGGCAGGCAGGGAGCTAAGCTGCACAGTGCAGCCCTGTGACTGTGCCTTATTTAATCATCAGTTGAATCATTTCAATCTCTGAAACACAATTGCTTTTCTATACCTGATTTCTGTCAACTATAGCCTGATTATTTTAAGGGTAAAAAAGTCTAGCTAAAGAATTCATGAATTCCTGTACTAATACCTGACAAAACTCCTTAGATTTAACACAGCAAGTAAGAATGTGAGATTGTGAAAGTACCCCAGCCTATGTCAGGATCCTAGCCCAAAGGACAAAGCTGCATTAAGTACCATAATTTATTTAGCAACTTCTATAGTATTTTGTTACCTTCACATGGGAGGGGGAAATGACAGAATAAAGATGCTTTTGTGACAGAAGGAAGCTGTGCCATGAAATTCAGACTTGCTTCCATGGGAACTAACAAAATTCTTGCAGTGTTCAGTGGGAGCTCAATCAAACAAGGGTTTAAGTTTACCTCACAAGATACAGTACCAGGATTAATGCACAGTTTTCAGCTCAAGCCTGTCTCATTTCCTGCTAGGTGGAATAAAAACAGCTTCTTGAACTTGCTCTTGCTTTGTGTTATGTGAATAGAACTGTTGCTACAGGCAATGCATTCACAGTTAGATCCATTCATTTGCCACGCTGCTTAGCAAGGGCTGAACCTTCTCCATGCTTTTTAAAATTTAATATTAAATGACTTGATTAAAGCATATAAACAAACCCAGCCATTTCTGTCTCCTCCGGTAGAAAAGGAACTAGGAATTGTTCAGGGTGTCAGTGTTCCTTCTTTTTTTGCAGTGCTTTGGGATTTTTCCTAAAATGCAGTTTTCTTAGTGAAAAGAATGGCTTATAATTTACAACAACTTATTAAATATATATAAAATTTACATACAGAGAGAAATACAACATATTCAGTTTAGCATCCTGTTTTTCTGGGAAGATTAGCTTTTCTTAAATAGATATAGCCCATAAGGTCAAGCACTTGCAGACTGGTATTTGCTGTGGTTATGCTACACATTTTCTCATTCAAACATTCTTTTCTGTTTTTTGTTTCACATTAATAACAGCAAAAGGCCCTGAAGAATTATGATTTATTTCTATGGCTAATGATTTCAAGATTATTTTCTGTGCCATGTACTAGGCTCTGCCAATATATATTGCCACCATTCAGTGATTAATAATCTAATTCATCAATTTGCAATGCAGATCACAATTGATCTTGAATATATGCTTGCATATTAAATAGTTTCATAAAAAATAATCAGTGATTTCTACCGGATAATTTTACATTCAAGTTAATATACAGTGGATAAGCAAAACGGGGTACTAGACATCACTAAGAAGACCAGGAAGAGTCCATAAAAGCAAAATCAGTAATTAAATATGAGGCCACTACATACTCCTGATTTAAACTAATTAATCTTTTTCAGTGACATAATGACATGCTTTCTTCTCATAAGCTGACAATACCCCATGAAGTCTGAAACTAAATAAATGATTCTTTGCTTGTTTGCTACCTGGACAAAGGTCAATAATACCTCAGGGCAAACAGTCTATAGCCAATTTCTTAACGTAATTCATGTTGAAAGGAAAATCTTTCTAATAGCAAAAAAGGCACAAATAGCACATTAAAGGAGGAATTTGTGATACACTGATATACATTAAAAATTCTACACAGTATGTGTATGTATTCAGTAGGATTGCCCCTAAAGCTTCCTTTTCACCATCAATTTAACTCATAGTTACCTGGGTGTGTGCAGTAATCACTACATGGGTTTGTGTCTTGGATGAAGAAGACTGCAGATACTGAGGCTTTCCATGCCATTGCCTGAACTTCTGCTTCCTTAGTCCTAAATGTTCAGTAACTTACTGCTGTTCAACTTTCCTCAGCCAATAGGAACCAGAGGTGTGGGTTTCGTCTGTATCTTCCATCACCCATTAATTCAGAGCCAGCATTCATGTAAATAGTCAAGAAAAGCAGTTGGAGAAATTTCTTACTCTACACTTGGAAGTATTATGTTTTTGAATTCGTTTTCTTTTTTGTCTGGTTCGTGTTGGATCAATTTTAACAATGTGCATGTGTTTGGTGGGTTTAAAAAAAAAACCAATTCCTGCTTTTCGGCCACCATTTCCAGCAGCCTGGCAATGCTGGCTGTGCTTTAGCTGGACATAGGTGGGTCAGAGGTAGGAGCAATTCGTTCACAGCCCAGGACAAAGAAAACCCTGTAGTGCAGATCTCTGTGTATTTGAAGAGCAGGCACTGAGCTACAGAGTAGTGCTGCCTGTAAACTGCAGTAATGCCCGCCAAACACAATCCTGTTCAGAGTGAAAATAATGATCCCAAACACTGAATTGCTCCCTGGGCTGGGGGGAAGGAGCCAGCGCTGTGAGGTGTAATGCAGGAGCTGTTACAAAAAGGCCTTCAAAGATGTGCTCAGCACAAGGAATCTTTTCTGGGTATATCTGAGTATTGCCAATAAAACAGCACTTACTTGCTTTAGACTGGGATTGCTTCATGTGTCTATTGAAAGTAAACAAAATAACCCCCGAAAAGACAGATAATTCACCTTTGATGAGACTAATCATAGAAAATTTCAAATGAGAAGGAAAATCTTGCTGAAACTTATGAGAAAACATGAACTAAGGAGATTAGTTTGCAATCTCCATACTTACTTAGGCTTGTTGCCATGTGAACAATCTCTTGATATTGCTTAGTATCTTAAAGAAAAAAAGGAAATTTATACAAAGTAAAAATTTTGTTTAACTATTGACATTTTTGCCAGAAAAATAGAATGTGTAAAAGAAATTATAACAAAAAATAAATATAAAATTTGATCCCTTTGGTATACTTAGTAGAAAGGTGCATGTTGAAGAATTTTATTTAACAGTCTAAATTTGAGTTGTTACAACTGTTCTTATTTCTGGTAAGCAGTATAATGCACTTCATCCAAAGCTGAATTTCAGAAAGGGGGATACACAAGTCAATATATGTATTATCAGAGGAGCCATTTACAGCATAGAGACTGCTAGTATATATAACAGTGTGAAAGGTATTGAACAACAGATGCATACAAATTATTATTCAAGGTTGTTTCCATTATTATAGTCCCCAGATTCATATTCTTCATCATCTTCTTCATCAGAGTTGTCGTAATACTCCTCATATTCAATGCTGTAGCTTGCACTTCTACTGCCAGCAGTAAATGCAAATGGAGGAGATGGGTCTGCAAGATGTAATTAAATTCAGATTAAAATAGTTGAAGATAGGAACAAAGATGAAAGTACAGGTTTGGATTCATACAGCAAGCTCAGTGTTTCTGAATCCTTGTTATCTATGAAAAGAGGAGGGGTTTTATCTGATGACTTGACCTCATACCACTGAAGCTAGTGGTAGTGTAGTGATTACTGCACTGAAGCTCAAATTTCTGTATAGTATCATGGAATCCCAGAATAGTTTGGGCTGGAAGGGACGTTAAAGCTCATCTAATTTCACCTCCTGCCACAGGCAGGAACACCCTTCACTAGACAGGTTGCTCCAAGCCCCATTCAACCTGGTCTTGGACACTTCCAGGGATGAGCAGCCACAGCTTCTCTGGGCAACCTGTGCCAGGGCCTCACCCCTACAGCCAAGAATTTCCTCCTTATATCTAATATAAATCTCTCCTATTTTAGTTTAAAACTGTTCTCCCTTGTCCAAGCACTATCTGCCTGTAAAAAAGTCCCTCTCCCTCCTTTTAATAAGCCCCCTTTAGGCACTGGAAGGGGCTCTGGGGCCTCCCCAGAGCCTTTTCTTCTCCAGGCTTAACACCACATGCTTGCTGAACCTGTCCCGATAGCAGAGGTGCTCCAGCCCTTGAAGCATCTCTGTGCCCTCCTCTGGATCCAGTCTAACAGGTCCACATACTTCCTGTGCTGAGGACATGTTGAAAATGCATTTAATTCCCAACACTAGGAAACTGTGATGTCAGTCTTATGCAGGTCCTCTGCATCTGCAAATATTACCAGAGATAAAGAAGCTTTGAAAATCACTTGCAGAAACTAGACCAGTGCCAAACTCCTCTAGATCAGGAGGTAAATATAAGACCATGCATTTTTATCCTGAATTTGCCAAGAAAGCCAGTTCTCCCTGGAGGAAGAAGGATGTTATTCTGCAGGTCTGGACCCAATGCTAAACAATAGCAAAGCTATTTCTTACATCTTTCTAAACACTTTCATAAAGGAACAAAAACTGTTTCCTCCCTAATTTTTTGAAAAATAAACATCTAAGTAGATCTGCCATGGTTCAAAGACTCCCTCAGCTACAACAGCTGTTGTTCTGAGTTCTACTAACATCTGTCCTATTTATCTGTAGAATAAGGATTTTGGAATGTGTCCCAGCTGCATGTCTCTAATCCACAACTTTCTGTTTTCTGGAAGCTGGTATGATTTTGCAGAAAAATATTACAATATTAACCTGTTAGGGGATAAAGTAAAAGAATAGCACACAGAAAAGTTAAAATATGAGCACCCTTGGTAATTTCTCCTATCCTTATTCTGACAAACTCATTCTTTGCAGCCTGCTTGTATGCATTTTTATATTCTTTACATGCAAATAAAAAAAAATTACCATCAATGACTTTCAGTCTTGCAGAGGCATATGTTGCACCATACTTATTTTTGGTGTGGCAGATGTAAATGCCTTCATCTGATTTTTTGAGGCCTTGAATCTGCAGCCAGCCTGTCACACCATACTTCTGAGGCCCACCTCTTGCCTGTGAGAAGGAAAGAAATGTTTGAAATTAAGAAGCTAGGAGACACAATGATATTTCTCAAAATAATTGTGGATGCATTAAATATCATTACAACCTTTGCTTTTTTTTTTTTTTTTAAGTGCCATCAGGCTTTGATTCCGTTTGTTCCTGCTCTTACTGCTCTGTGCCTCTGAGTTCGTGTGCTCCCAATCTCTGCTCTTTCAACTTCATTGCCCTTCACAACGCTCTCATTCCTGTTCCTTCTCATGCTGCTGATTCCCAGCACTCCTCCTGTGTCTTCTCCAAGCAGCACTTGCTCCCGCTTCAAAGCATTGCTACCTGTTCTCAGGCTCAGCAGATTCTTCAGGATGGGAGCCGGGAGTGGATCTGGGTGAGTTGTTCAGGGGCAAGGGGGCCTGACCAAGCTGCCACTCAGCAGCCAGGTTTTAGTGGATTGGCATGACATTCCGGGAGCCTTCACACTTCACCACAACTGGCTTGGACTAAATCCTCCTAAAGGGTTGAGCTTTCTTTTCCAAACAAGTAATGCAAACCCATTAAGAGATGTTAACAGAGAGATCTCTCATGCTGAATGTATTAATGAGACAGGTGAATGGGTCAGTTTAGTCTCTGAAGTGACCAACGTTTGGTGGCTCCTTGCACCATTATCTCTCAGCAACTTTAAGTCCACTAATCCCAGCTGTGTTCATGCTGCCTTTGAAAGAATTTCTAAATAACTTGGACTTTTGGTACTCTGGTATTTTTGGTACTCTGTGGAGGTTTGGGTTGGCTCTCTGCCAAACCCAGCTGCTGGCCACACAGACCCTCACCTTCCGAGAGAGAAAGAAAAAAGGTACCAAAAGAAAATTGTAGTAAAAGTATATATATATATTCACATATATTATGGTTATATACAATTAAAGACTATGAATATACAGAACAAGAATTCTAAACAACCCCAAAAGGGAAAGGGGGGGAAAGGGAAAAGGGAAGAGGGACAAAAATGGGTAAAACCAAACCAAAACAGATACACACACTCGTAAACTCAGGGAAAAGCTCAATAAAGTAACGAAGACAATAAATTCTCACCAAACTCCCCTCAAGAGAGGCAGTTCCTCCACCTCCATGCAGCTTTCGGACAACGGCCGTCAGAGAGGCCTCAGCTCACATAGATCAGAGCGAAGCCGACACACGGAGACCTGCTGTCCTCCAAACAGCCGAAAGGAAGAGAGAGGGAGGAAACTTTCCTCCTTGTCTTTATATACCCCTGATTACATGAAGGAATGGTGTGGAATATTTCCTTAGTTATAACCCTGTTACCAGGGAAGGCCTAGACCAAAACCAAGAAAACTAAACCACCACATTCTTGAATTAGCTTTTTCTGGTTTTCCTTTCTACCTTTTTTTCAGGTTGTGTCCCATGTCAATTGGATCTGACTGCTTTTGGGCTTTGTAACCAGAATTTTGCCATACATTTCACTGTATAGTCTCTGCTCCTGTTTTTTTTGCCACCGGAGAAGGCATGCAGAAGGCATTAGTACAGGCTTCAGCCTTCCTGCACAGCTGGCATCATTTGCTCATCTCCCCAGAATGTTATTTCCATTTAAAAGTGTTAACATTCTGATTTATTTGATTTCAGCTAAAACTTTCAGCCTATTCCTAGATTTGCTTGAAGCCTATATCAATGCCATTCTACTCATTCCCCTCAGATTACAGAGGCCAGCCATAAAGTGAGCAAGTTTTTTTGCTTTCCTTATGAATGCCTTGGGGACAGAACCCAAATGACAGTTCTCAGAAACAGCATCTTGCAAAGGAGAACCTTAGATACCTGTCAAGACTGGGCTTTCTGAATCAAGAGTAGAAAAAGTGCAAAAAGTGCTGGGAAGTCATCCTTCCCAGAATGCTGCTTCTTTTCAGGCAGTAGCCTAGGTGGTTACATTTATATGTTTACTCAGTTTTTTCAGAATCAGACCTACATGAAGAGACCCTTCCATCTTTTCTTTTCCTGAAGCAGGCCAGATGGTACCCTGGCTGTTGTTCCTTCTGCTGGGACTGCCAAAGCACTGACTGAAATAATTCTCTTCGTTGTCAGAGAGCCCCTCTTTGGAATCTATATATTGTAACAGTATTGTGTTCTGTAGGAGGAATGCACAGATTAACCACCCTGCTCCTCTTCCAAAATGGTATGCCATGGAAAACTCAAGTTTTACCTGAACTGAGACGTGGGTGTCATCTCCTGGCAGAAACATTTTATTCCCCTTTTTTTTCCATTCAAGGTGTGGCATAGGATAGGCTGACACCTCACAGCCAAAAATGACATCATTGCCTGTGTAATTCTGGGCATCCTGAGGTGGCACAGAAATAACAGGAGCTGCAAAGAACCAACAGTGGTGCTTTAGAAGACAATGCACAACAGAACACAAACATAAAAAAATGTTAATTTCTTCTGCATGTGGTACAATCAGTTTGCCTTTTGCCTTTCACACATTGTGAAGAGCCATGTGATTCCAAACACTTTTTAAAGGTCAGAAAACCTTGTGTCTGTGCTTTTTAAAAATGCTTATGCAAAGGACCCATCTGTCCTTCCCCTTGCACATGAGCATGAAACTTGGGCTGAAATTAAGAGTTTAATTTTGCCCATGAGCTCTCACCATGGACTGGACTCAGGGCCCACCAGCAGAGCTGCCAGTAGTTGACTGGGCTTCAGAGGAAAGTACAAGAAATTTTGTAGCAGACAGTCACAGAGTGACTTGATTTTATGATAGTTCTTCTGAATATCTGTTACATTTTGGTTAGCTAAAAGCCAAAAATACTGCTATTGCAAGCTTGTCAGATTTTGGGTTTGAGTATATCATTGCCTTGAACTCGCTAAAACACTGTCCCACACTGTCACCCGTGGAACTCATTGCCACAAGTTACAGAATAACAGCATTAATGCATTCCACATAAGTTGTCCTCAATTGCTATTGATTTCATCCAATATTCTTGTTATGAGACAAGGAATGAAAGGTATTTAAATTCAATTATTTCTATAAGGCTTTATGTTATGTTTATTATAGCTATTACATTTCCACTTACTTGTTTCCTATTGTTCTCTTACTCTTATCCCCCTCCACTGTTTATTGGTTGCCTCTGAATTCTGCTTTCCCTTTTCCCGAAGCAAAAGCTGCCGGTAACCACGAGAGGGAGCCAGCCCGAGGTCTTGAAGACATTGGAAAAGTACAACATCCCTTGATGCCTTTAGGCATGATTTCAGTACATGTCCCTCTATAAGCATGTATGAACATACTGTGTTAACAGGACATGATGATATTTAGCTGCAAAGTGCAAACCAGCATATCACAGTTTTCCCGTTTTGGAGATCTCTGGCATTTTTTCCCGGATCTATTTGTTGTTAACAAGAAATATTTTTCTTCTAAAATCTGTTTTCTATCTATTTCCAGACCAGTGCTCAAAAAGGAATGTATTTTCTGGGCCATTGAACTTGTATTTAATTAGAGATTTTATTTTTGCACAGATCCCAGATGCTTGGAAATAGAAACTATAGTAAATAATTAATACATTACTAATATATAATTATATATTAGTATACTTTTACTAATATATTTTATTAATAAGTAAAAACTAGCAATATTTGAATCAGTACATAGGTGCAGCATTTATGCTTCAGCATTTGAAATTGTAACAGCCACTTCCATGTTTTCAAGCAGTAATTTCTAACATATATGTCAGTTTTTCAGGATTGGTGCCTGTGCAGAAAATATTAAATGCATACTGATTAAAATTAATTGCAAACAAATTATGCAGCAGTGTAAAAACCTTTTTAAATAGGCAGATGTTGCCTGGTGAGTACTTTTGTTCTGGTGCTAACTCGAGTGTCTTGTGGATCCCCTGACATGGTCAGGGACTGAGTCCTGCTCATGTGACCATCCCCAGCTGTGGCTCAGCCCAGCAAGGCCACCCCAGTGCTGTCCAGCACTGTCCACCGTACAACAGGATGAATTCCACGGTGGAAATACCCCTCCTGTCATTAACTATGAGGAAAATACAGCTTGGAAATGCCCGGGTATGGTCTGAGTCCAAGAGCTGGGTACAAGCTGAGTACAGCTTACCAGGACTGGCATCATGTGACATCAAACTCACAGCAAGTAGTAGTTTTGATCTAACCAAACTGCCTTTTCTGAATCTGAATGCATGACAAATACCTGCATTATCTTCTGAAACATGAGGTGCCTTCAGAAATAAAATACTACATGTCTCACAACATTTTGCTGTATTTTGCAGAAAATTAAAGTCATGATGTAACATTTAACAGAAATTTATAAACTTCATTTTTGAGTGTTTCAGAATTTGTGTTCAGACAAATTCTTCGATGCATATCTGTGTGTACTTTTTTTTGTATAACTGATTATAAACAGAGCTTTACTGTTAGTATACTCTGTCACTTTGACTCCTGGAGTAGATAACTTTTTGTTGATAGCTATAGAAAGCATTCTGGATGGCTCAGTGTCCAGAGCTGAATGGGCAGGAGCTGCTAATTTCTTGTTACAGTCCCAGATAAATTATCCTCATGTGTTACAGAAGGCATAAACAAAAAGCCAGAAAAAGTCAAAAATACTGCTTCTACTTCACCTTACACAATCAACCCTAAGGAATTACATAATTCATAGGATATTTTTTCCTCATACTATATATTATTGTTTTTTGCTAATCTATGTCTGTTTGATGAAAAATGCCCCAAAATTTTGTGGCCTATTTGGTTTTACTCCAGAATTTACTTTAAAAATAAAACATGTGACACAGCTAAATATAAAGAGAATCACTGCTAGATTGTTCTGTTAGTTCATTAAATTATCAGCAAGAGAGGTTTGAATGTGAATGGGGATGGTTAAAGTGTGGAGAATCTGTATATAATTAATGTACTTAGTAACTTTGGTAAAATATTATCAAAATATGATCAAAACTAGCTTTCAGGAAAGGCTATTTCAGTGTTTCTTTAGTGAGCTAGGCCTTTTTCTGGTGATAGAGGAAAGATTAAAGGCTATACTCTTCTGCTCAAAGGAGTTTATTGTTATTTATTTATTCGTTGGTTGCTGTATACAATTAATCCTTTCGGCATCAATAGAAAACAGCAGATGCTTTGAAAGAGAAATAACAAAACAAAGTACTTTGACTTGAGTGAAAGCTATATTTATAGCCCGGTACCAAAACCGCCCAGTGCTCAGTGTTTCTTTCACATGCAAATTGGAGTCAGGGAAAGCCAGTGCTGGAAGGGAGCCGGCAGCTCTGAGAGCCAGGCTCCCGCTTGCCTTTTGCCGTGGGCTGCAGCCCCGAGAGGCCGCGGTGCCCTTTCCCTGCCGGGCACACACGGGGCTCTTACTGCCCGAGGCAGCCCCTCTGCGCCCTGCTCCTTGCGGGAAGGCTCCGTCCAGGCTCTAAAGCACAGGTACGAGCCCAGCGAGGAGATGGAGAAGAGGGGCACTGGTGTCGCCCTCCCTGCCAGGCTCCAGGGCGCTGCTGCAGTTGGTGCAAACACCAGCTGGGCACTTCCCTCCCCAGCAGCGGGGGAGATGGGCCCCGTTTTTCTGCAACAGCACTGACATGCCTATGAACTTTCCCCAGGCTTCGGTGCCTTTCAGTAAGCTGAGCCATCTTGGGATATTTGTCTGCATTCCTGGAGAAAAGGTCCAGGCTTTCTGAGGACCCAGGGAAGCAGTGGGAAAACACTGGGGGTGATGCCTGCACGCATGGCAACTAAGCTCATTCCTCCTGCCTGAGGTTCAGCGTTGTGATGCATCTCGGGCAACTGGAGGCCTGGTGGGTGACAACACCAGAAATTAAAAGGGGTAGTACCTCCAAATTAAAGTTTCTTGTATGTGGTCAGCTCTGTTAAATTAATTGATTTAAGCCTGTGTGCCTGAGCAGCTGTCTCCTCTGCCAAGACAACAGCACTTGCTAACAGAGTGGCGCTTCCAGCTGAAATCTTTCTGGAGAGGTTATGCCACAAGAAATAGTTTTATTTAATCCCAAATAAGAATGCCTGCCCAGGGCTGACAGGCTTTCAGCTGTACTGCAGGCTGGTGCACAGGTCTTTACTGACAAGCCTCATTTCCCAGCTTAATACCCTGATGGCAAATAAGGGATTCTTTAATGGAACCTGGTTTCTCTTGCAACCACAGAAAGAGAAAAGAAGCCTGGTATTAGCTGTTCATCACTTTTCCTTTTAAGTGTTCAATATCCAGTGTTCATTCAAGACAGCTGGAGCACAGTGGGTAAAATGTACCTGAGTGACTCTCTTATGTGGTCCTTTCACCACAATTCAGAGTTGCAATTTCGGATTCTCAGAACCCTGACCCATTTGTGACCCACAGACCTCTTCTACTTACTTCATTTGAGAAAATATTTCATTAACTTAAAAAAACCCAGTAATTTCCTGGTCAGAAAATAAAAGCCTCTTCACGTTTTCCTTTTATATTCATGTGTCTTAGATGAAAGGTGCCCGGGAGTAATGACTTTGTAATAGTACAAAGAATGGAAACAGCACCTGAGCAGGAAGCAGGATTCCCCCGTAAACCTGCCTAAGAATCCTTCCACTAACATTCATTCCAGACAACTGTTCATGCATTATAAGTGTCTTTAGAGAAATTGCTTCAGCTTGATTCTGTTTTAATATTTGGATTTCTGTTTCATGGGTTAGCTAGATTTTATGATTATTCTGTAATTGGATTATTTTGGTTTGAGTTTTTTTTGTAAAAAGAACAGAGCTGTTAATGAAACCCTATCTTCTTCTATTGCCCCAGCTTCAATGCTTTCCATATATACTCACTGATGGATACACACATGCATACATATATATACACATATATGTACCTGTATGTGTGTGTGCATGTATATATATGAATGAGCTCTGCCTTACTATCACCACTTTAAAATTAGCTTAGTCCAATAATAATAAATAATAGTAATAATAAATTGCCCATTTCTCACAGACTATTTATTGATTTCCAACTACATATACAACTTTTGAAGAAAAAAAATCATACTCTGATTATAATAATTATACTCTGATTGTTCAGAGCAGAGCCAGTCTGTAGATTGATGGCTTATTAGTCACCATGTGATTTACTCTACGAGTCTTATCTAGAGGCTTATAGCATACAAGACTTAAGTACAAGTCTAAACCACATGCTTAGCACAAAGTAGTATTATAACAGAAAAATAATTATTAAAAAATTGCAGTTTTAGTTTAATAAAGCTAGACTAGAACAGCTAGTAACACATCGGAAAATAAGAATCAGCTCTTTTTTCAGTTTGGAAGTGCCTCTGTACACATTACCTGATTCACATGGCCCTTTATGTTTCATGGTGATATTTCTTTTTGCAGCATAAGCTTTGTTGAATTGACAGATGTTCTCGTAGGTTTTCCCTTCAGGTCCACAGATGCTTTCCTTAGATTTGCACACACACTGGGGTTCAGGGACTTCCCCAAACCTTGCTTCATCAGCATCCAACCTGCACTCGAGGTCGTCTCCACATCGCCCATAAAAATGATTGCCCTGGTCCAAGTCGCAGATCTGACCTTCCACATTCCCACATTCCGGACAGCAGCCACACCGATCCAACACAGTCCCAGCTGGACAGTCTTTAGGCTCAGAGCAAAGCGCCAAATCACATTTTCCACACCTATCTCCTTCCCTTAACAGCCTCCACCAACCTCGGTGGTACAAGGCAGGGAAACTCTGAGAAACCTGTACCAGTGCTACCAGCACTGCTGTAACCATCCGGCGGTTCATCTTGAGAGTGTAACAAACAAGCAGAAAAGGTCTTTGGAGTAAAGCCAGGGGGAGGAAAAAAAAGCAAAAGAAAAAAATGAGCAAGCTAATGAGAGAAAAACATCATAATCCTGGTTTTGTTTTAGAATATAAACTCCACTGCAAACACAGGCTTTAAGAAAAAGTTAGCATCAGATTCCTAGTCTGGAACTGATAATAAAAATGCATAAAACCCCACTGGCTTTTCTCTAATGCAGTTTGGATTCTGAGTATTGCTTGCACGGAGACCAAACTGCCCCCTCTGACAGCTGAGTTGAAGCTCGCTGAAAAGCTGTTTGCTCAGTGTCTCCTTGAGCCAAATTTGCAAAGCGTTGCTCTACTGAAACAGCATATTGCAGCTACTGTAGAAAGGGGAACAGGGTAAATTAGTGTAAAATGAAAACAACTGACTGCTACGAGTGCCCCACCCCTCCAGCAGGTGAAAAAGATAGTCACAAAAAGATAAACATGGGTACAAAGTAGCACCCAAAATCCCAGTGCCCTAGGGCTGAGCCAGTGTTCCAGAGACCTGGGCTTGGTTTAACACCAAATGTGATCCATTAATGATCACATCTAGGGGGATCTGAATTAACAGTTTACTTACAGGCTCTATACAAGCAAGAGACAATCCAAGACAGCTGGAATTGACTTTAAACTCTTGGGTTTAAAATGAAAGATGCCTATGACCTTTACAGAACCCACTGTTCTCTCTCCATATATCTTCTTTTCAGTGTTTACCGGTGTCCGTGCTTTGCAACACAAAATAATGTGTTTGGCTCTAAGAACAACGTGCAAAAGGTTTAGAACACAGACAAATCTGAGCATGCTGCTCCAGCATCTTCAAAAGGAGATTCTGCTGAAGGTTTAGATGCTGGGATAATTTTTTCATAGCCCTTCTCTGCCTTAGTTTCTTAAGATGTAGTTGTATTGTGAGTTACGAAGGAAGATGAAAGAGGTAACTGTTATCTCTCCCTGCTTTTTCTGTGTATGTATGTCTGCCAGTTCAGGGAGATAGTTTTGCAGGGTCATTTCTCACCAGGTGTTGCAGTTTTCTTTGTCCATCTCAGGATTTAGGCATGCTCCCTATCTCCTTGGCAGAAATCATCCCTCCCTTACACTGCTAATGAGATTTTGTGTCAGTAGCACACAAGCTGCTGTTACCATTGTTCAAACCATGTGCAGCTCACCAGCAATGGATCTTATTGTCTGTGGGAGGTAGAAATGAAGCATCATGGACTTACAGACCCTGCAAGCAATAGCTCAATGCCATGGATCAAGGATCACCACTCCCTACAAATGAAATGTCTCTATGGTTAGCTTGAAATAACTCTATGTGCATCACAGTTTAAAAAAATAAAACTGTGACACCGTTAACAAGGTGAAATAAAAGAGAAATCATACTTGTGCCTACTTGTTCTGAAATCTTCCACAATCAGCTTTTCCTCCTTCTTCATTTTTCATGGTGCTTCGCTGTTACAGAAGCTCAGTGAAGGATGCATTTTGTTGTACCAGCCTTGCATCCTCTAGGCGCATCCACAAAGACAAATCTTTTGAAGTTGTATGTTTACTTTTCATCCCAAACACTTCCATGGCTTTTCCCAAGTTCAGCTTCATCTCTTCCGTATGTCTCACTTTAACTGAAATAGCAGGCTGCTTCAAAATCACTTCCTTCTCACAAGTAACATATAATGCAATTTTCCCCAGCCTGCATTGGTGGAACACTTCTCAAAGCCAGCCTGAAGAGACCTGCAGGGCACTGCTTTTTATCCTGTGATCACTGGGCTACTTCATATTCTGTGGTGCAAGTTTTTGCTTTGAACATTGAATTAGACTGTAAAGGAGTAAATTATGTGTGTAATTGATGCTTTTAACACTGAGAGTCAAAAAAAAAATTGTAACCAGTGAATTTAATGGGAAATTGATTTTTTTGTCCCACCTTCTTATTCTGTTTAATGTTTTATATCACACTTCCTCGTCAAGTTCTAATTGGACATTTAGTTTTGCATTATAAGGTCTACTCATCATTGTCTATTTCATTATCTGTGTCTACAGCTGTAGGAGATGAGTATCTGTAGGACAAGACTTTGCTAAGGCTCATATAAAGTGAAAAACATGTTTATAGGGGTGACATCATATACTCAAAGTGGAGTCAAAGCAGGAAGGGGCTGCAGGCCAGCCCTGCCCTTGGTAAGGCTGAGTTTGCCTAGCATCTTGCAGTAAACCTGTGATCTGAGGGCTCGAAAACAGTGTATTGCAGGCAAGTACCTCCTGTGAGCTGGCACAGAAACCCAGCACAGCTATCCTAGAAAGCATATTTGGCATTTACCTGACTCATGTAATCTGAATTCTTGGGGGGTTCAGCTTCTCAATTAAGAACTGGGAATACCTGTGGTCTCGTTTAAACAGCTGTCACTTGGCAGAACATCTGCAACTGAAAGTTATTTGACCGCTGATTCCTGAGCTCTCCCAGAACAAACTGGGTCAAGGGCAGTTAAAGCGCTGTGGTATGATGTGGAGAAATGGCCTGATAGCTGTCTGTCTTTCAGTAGCAAGGCAGTGGTGACAAGCTGAGAACTCTCCACACTGAATGAATGTGTGGCAGAATCAGAGCAAGACGTATAAAGGGGGAGGAAGGAGAGAGAGCAGGATGCACAGCTGGGTTTGAAGTGGCACATCTAAAGGCATAGTCCCATCTGCTTCAGTAATCAAACATGCATTATTTCAATATGTCTCTAATCCCTGAAGCTTGCTTTGGTGGAAAAAATTGATTTTCAGCACAAATCAGGGATTATCTAATACCCTAAGTGTCTCCCAGGACAAAACACAAGCAGCAGTGGATTAATGTCACTGGTGGACCTGCAAGACAGGCACCAAAGTGCACTGTCTGCTTTTCAGACACCAGCACTCACATCCTGAAGGGCTGAGGAGTGCACAGGAGACCTCCAGAACCCCTCCAGTGAGGGGAGGAGGCACAGAGCTGCAGTGCATGAGAGAAGCTTTCTGCCAGCAGCTGGGAAATAACACCTTGGTGAGTAATTTCTTTAACAGAAAGGTTGAACAGCAGTAGTGTACACTCAGTCTCAGCAGGAAGGGTAGTACTAGCAGTACAGCAACTTTCCTGGCTTTTCCCCAGTGTTTCCTTATGATACGATTAGTGCAAGGAGCTCTGCACCCATCCTGTGGAAAGGGCAGTACACAAGTCAGTGATGGGCAGTGAAGGGACATAGTAAAGCAGCCCAGTGCTTCATGTACTCTCAAGCTGTGTCTCTCACCAGGATGCGGGCAATGTCTTGGAGAATAATTCCTATAAGTGATTTGTTAAGGAAATTGTATTCCTATTCATTTCCTGCCTTCTTCTCGGGCCATGGTGTTATGCAAAGCTCCTGACTTGTATTGTATTATTCTGCTTTGCATGGTAATAGGTAAGGTACATGGCTGATGGAATTGGAAATCTGGTTGCTGGTCGTTCCTGAGGTACTGGTCCTTTAGAAAAAACATGGTTCGGCTCTTCATTCTGTTTTTATTTATGTCAGTGTGAGTTTTAGTTAAGTAAAGGCTTCTAAATGTGGTTTTTGCCAGACTTGCAGATCTGGTACTTACATAGACATGCACAGGAGTCTTGTGAGGAATAACAGCAAAATACAAAAGTCTTCCAAGTGTTCCTTCTACCTTCTCTGTCCTTAAACGGTTCCTCTGCTTGAACAGCTGAAGTTAAGTGTGGAAACTAGAGTGCTCTCTCTCTTAGGTTGTACTACCTGTGTCATAGTCAAGAGACTACAAGTATAAAATTTAAACACCAAAATTTTATTAAAGGCAAATGAGCAAAGCAGCACGCTGGACAGATGGGGAGTCCCCTGCTCCGCCACGGACTGCAAAGTTAATGGTTTTTCAGTCCGTTTTTATACCGTCTGCCCTCCTTCGGCTTCTCCAATCATAATCCACTTCGTTCTCACTTTCCTTTGAATCTTCCAATCAAAGTCCACTTCGTTCCCGCTCCGGGGTCTGTCCTGTTGCTAAGGAGTTGGTCTCCTTTCCACGATGGGTCCCTTTTTATCACACCATTCCCACCCACACAGCTCTTTGTTCTTTATTAGCACTCTCCAAAACCTATATTCAGCACAACATACATAACAATGTGGTTTAATTTCTACTTGCTTAAGCAAGTAGAACAGAATACAACATGAAGAAAAACCTTCATAAATATAACATTTGGTAACTTTTA
>JAWWTY010000027.1:433435-449449 GCA_035222235.1 Margarornis squamiger | reverse complement strand
ACAGCCCCAAGGCTGCCAGAGCTCCAGGAGTGTTTGGACAACCCTCTGAGGGACAGGGTGGGATTGTTGGGGTGTTCTGTGCAGGGCCAGGAGCTGGACTGGATGGTCCTGATGGGTCTCCTCCAACTCAGAATATTCCGTGATTCTATGAACACTTTCAGGTTAAAAAAAAAACAAAAAACAAACAAACAAAAAAAGTCAATGGCAGATCTCTGTCTCAAATACTGGTGACCATGTTGTGCCTCTGGGAAGATGCAGCTTGTCTAGAGATATTTGCTATGCCTACCTTTCATTACTGCTTGTGCTCTTGGGGTCAGGATAGGGCAGGGCACTGGGTAGGATTTACCAATCTCTAGAAGCCCAGTGCTAGTTCTGTCCCCTTTACTATCCAGATGTTTCTAAGGGTCACAGTACCAAGGGTAGCTCATCTGGGATAGCTCTTAGATTTGTGTGTTTGTTCCTAATAAGTCATGGATGCTGGAAAAGGCATTAAGTGAGGGAATATGAAAGCAGACTTTGTGTGAGCATGAATTAAGAAGGCCTGTGTCCATTTAAATTGGTAGCCAGACTAAATATGATCAGGATTTCACCCTGTGCCTTCTTTCAGCTTAGCTGCCTTCCTGTTTGAGTTGGCAGGGCAGTCACCTTTGTTCTTGTCCAACAGGGTGTACTTGGAATTGTTTTTCTGCACAGGCTGATGGAGCACTCTTGGAAGTGTCAGTCTATTCCAGCTGCAGAGTGTCTGGAGACACCAAATACAAACATTGTGTTTGCACTGAAAGTCAGAATGGTTTTGTGCTAAATGCTGACCTACTTGTTAAATGTAAATGTCTGAAAGCACAAGCTGATTTGAAGGGCTGGTCTGTTCTTGTATTTGTCATTACATTTCATGACAACTGATGTGAATCTAAGTGCACTAAAGAGACTTTCTATTGTATGCCTCCCTCAGCTTATGACACACACCGGTTAAAAGGTGTGCAGTGATGCTTCAGGGGTACATTGCTCTACAGCAGTAGAGGGGAAAGGACACAGCCTGGCTGCTCTCCTGTGCCACAGCACATGGCAAAGGTAGACCCGCTCATGTCTGTGCTTTAAAGCCAGGGCTTGTGGGCTCCAGCAAAAGAGGAAGGCAGGACATCTCTGAGAAAACCTGAACCAAAAAAAAGCCAAAACTTACTGTCTCCTTGGGGAAGGGGGAGGGAAATAATCTGTGTATTTAATAAAAGGCACTGCAGGTGGGCATATGTCTCAAACTGGATAAGTTTAAAATTCTGGACTAATGGGAAGACTTGGTCTTACAGGAGTGATGAAAACCATCCACATGGTCTGACTCTACCTATGGAGCTTTAGTTCCATGTTCTCTGAAGTCTGAGGATTTGTTTTCCAAGGGTCTCAATTCAATAAAAACATAATAGAGTACGCAATTAATAAAGTCTACACGTTTTGTAATTTAGTGGAACTAAAAAACCCACATTGAAACAGATACGGGGCATTTCCATTCTAATCCCTCTTCTGGTAGAGGCTTGAGTAAATGGAGAGACTCTCCAGAGCGACCGAAAATAAAACCCCTGTGACATACTGGAAAGACCAAAACCAGATGACTTCTGGATTCACAAGCTTCCAGAGGACCAGGTTCTCAGGCCATGCTTCCAGACAGCTCAGTGCTAAGCAGATGCAGCTGCCCAGCAGTCCCTGCTGAAGCCCCGTCCCTGAAAGGAAGGAGTCAGGACCTTATCTTGCCAGTACACCCTGAATCTGAAAATCTCTTCCATTTCAAAACTGTGCCAGTATACACTCATCTCTAAACAGGATCTGGGATCTCCCCATGGAGCACATTGACATTACACAAAAGCATTTCTTTTTGGAGGACAGAACAGCAACTCCATATCTAGAACTAAATTTGCTTCCTCTTCCCTGTTCACAACACATAACTCTTCAGTTCATTTAGCTTATTAGCAGGTATGAGCACCCAAATGTCAGGTCTAAAATATGGATTTCTTGGTTGCAATCATCTGCTCTAATCTGATGAAGAAAGTAAGACGTAACACAGACTTTTGGGCCCAACCAAAGCAGCTTGCAGTTCATTATTGGATTCTCCTGGTGAACTGCCAGGAGAATTAAAAAAAATAAATTTAAAGAGTTTGAAACTACAGGAGCTTTGTGAAAAATTGAAGGGTTTCAGACAAAGATCTGAAAAGGGTATTGAGAAAGAAAATGCATCAAATTATTCATTACAGTCTTAACACTCACCTCAGCTTAACAAGAAGCCCATTGTCTGATCCCAAGTGTAACAACAGGCTGTAATTTTAAACAGCTTTTATTCATTAATGCATAGAAAAGTTATATCAGTGAGAACTTGGAGAAAACCCATGCCAAGTACCTGCACTAAACAGTCTTTCCTTGTGAAGATATGGCTTGCTGCCTGGCTATGTGTAGGGACACTAACTACTGTAAGCAAATGAGAGTAGTTTATGCTACCAATTCAATCAGTAGGTTTGAAACAAAATTAACCTTGTAAAAACGCAGAGTATTCTTTTCAGCAGATGGTAGTATTTGTGTATACAAATACCTCTTCAAAATGTTAATGTAAACCACATGCTCTGAAACAACAGGATTCCTGCACTGAGCTCTTCATCCTCCTGAAAATGAAAAATAAACCTCTGTGTGCTCAGACTGGTGGCTGCTGCAGCAGGACCAGTGCCTGCTTATTGCTTATGCTGGGTGAACTGGGCACAAGAAGAATGAGGGGAAAAACAGGTGGAGGGCATAGAAGGAAGCAGGGGAATGTTGGGCTGTGCTTAAACATGGTGCTTCTCTCCCTTAGACATACATATTAGCTCTAGAGGAAGATACAAATAGCCTGTGTTAGCCTGTTTTAGCTCTCCTCTACAGTGCAGCTCCTTCATATTTTATTGGATAAATTAATCCCCAAAGCGCTTTATGCTGCTGTTGCTAGACTGGTTTTGGTTGCTAGCTAGGGAGACTCTCCATAGCTTATTCTGAGGCTTTATATTCCTCTGGGTTACAAGCATATGCATCTCTTGCAAGTGCCTCAAGTTGCGGCGTTGCCTGATGCTGCTCACTATCCATCCTGCTTCCCTGTGTCAACATTCACAAGCATCTGTCCTCAAAGGCTTAGAGTGCAAATGTTCTCAAAAAGAGACAAAGATTTCAGAAGCTGCAGCTTAAGACAAGGTTCTGCAGACCAGAACTATCACTGCAAAGCAGAGTTCTCTCAAAAAGCCAGTCAGTCTGTTCCTCTGTTCATTCACATTCTGCCGGAAGCACAAACAAACTGGTACCCTGTAAATAGTGGAATTTACAGGGAAATAGTGAATATTAGGGATAACTCTTTCGTCTGCTCCATCAGAGCTATAGGGCAGATGTGGTCAGTGGGAGGTGAAACAGATCTGAGCACAGGAACCATCAGCTTGGAAGCTCTTCTGAAGGTTAGGCTGCCACTCAAACCCCTTCCTGTTCCCTGTAGAGCCTGTGCAAGACTGAAACCTTAAGCAAAAGAGAGCTATGTGCAGTGCTTAACCTGTGGCTTTGTCCTCACTGCAGCTTACATGTTACATACCAATTCTTGCTGATTCTCATATGAATGTATCTGAATATCCAGAAAAAAACCCTCCTTCCCCTATTACATTCTTTCTTCATTCTTGAAGTTGCCAAAATCAGCAATAAATGGGAATAGACAGAGCTGACACTTCCCAAGACAATGTGCTGTTGGCTAGGCCAGGTCAACAAAAAGTCCACTGCACAGAGTTCTAACTTCAAACAAGTCCTGAGCAGGGCTGAAAAAGCAAAGTTGTAACAAAAGCTGCAAGTAATAAAAGCAAGCCTTGAGGGCAGCTCTCCCCTGAAGCCATGGAATTTTTCAGGCTGGAAAAGGCCTTTCTGGGCAAGAGTCTGGAGCACAAGTCTAATGAGGAGCAGCTGAGGGAGCTGGGGGGAGCTCATCCCGGAGAAAATGAGGCTCAGGAGGGACCTCCTCCTCCCTGACAAAAGGGTGGAGCCAGGGAGGGGTCGTGCTCTGCTCCCAGGGAACAAGGGACAGGACAAGAGGAAACAGCCTCAAGTTGCACCGTGGAGGGTTTAGATTGGATATTGGGGAAAATTTCTTCCTTGGAAGGGTGGTGGCGTTGGAACAGACTGCCCAAGGCAGGGGTTGAGTCCCCATCCCTGCAAGGATTTAAAACCCATGTGGATGTGGCCCTTTGGGACATGGGTTAGTGGTGGCCTTGGCAGTGCTGGGGGAACAGTTGGGCTTGATAATCGTAGAGGGCTTTGTACAAAGAAATTCCTTTTGTTAACAATATTTGGCAGCTGGTGGAGAGCACATTAGGGCATTTTAGTTGGGTTTCAAAGAAAGACACCAATACAGAAAGAAGGTAATGATTTTTTTAATAGAGGATCTCTCTGGGGGGTTGTGTTCATATCACAAGCGTTCACGTTATTACATTTTATGGAATGGACTTTAAATGCCAGTATATACAAGACAACATTTCATTATTGGAGTTTGTGTTTATTCACTTGCCATTGTCAGTCTGTTCCCCTTTGTCTCCTTGTGCTGCTTTTTGTAAAAGCTATGATTTATTAATATGTGGTTTAGATCCCTCACAATATAGCACAATGAAGTGGTTCAATAAAAAGTTATTGAAGTAAAAAATCTATAGTTTTGTGTGCTCTGCCCACTTTGTATAGGAACCCCCAATAAGAGATTCTTACACTAAGCAAACACTGCGTGCCAAGACTGTAATATAAGCTGCATGCTGAGAGGGCTTACTCAGCCAGAACTGTGCTGAATGGTGGCCACTGCAGCAATTCCAGTTCTGCACACATAACTGCGGGATTGGCCCCTCCCAGTTATGAAAGTAGCATAGACCAAAAAAGACCAGGGGTGGGGAGAATCTGCCATAAAATGTTCACTTTATAACCAGGAAATAAAGACTTCCAATAGCCTTAAGCTGTGCAGTACCAAATGGCATGTAACTGCATGTGTGCCACATTGAATTTATCTTTAAAAGAAAACTCTGGGTCCTGCTGATTGCAGGATAAACAAAGCTGACTTTGGGCAGTTTCCAGAGCCCACTTAGAATCTGAATTTCTGCAAAAAAGTAACAGTTTTCCAGCTTAAAATAGAGAGTGATAGGGTGATTTAGATACCTTCACTCAGTCCATGCATGTTTTTCCCCCAGCAGCACTGCTGACTTGCCACAGCTGCACAGCCACATAAAAGAGGGAATGAAAAATGGGCCACTTGTGTCTATGGCTGGCAAGAAATGAGAGCTGCTTATAGCAGTGAAAGCTGAAGGAAGCATTCTCCAGGATGAAAAATAATCTGTGATGAAGGCACGGAAGGTGGTAGAATCTGTTCAACTGCAGCACAGCAAGAAGAGTGTAAGAGATGGGTTACCAAGTGACTTTGCTGCCTCTATTTCATGTTCCCAAATCTCTGAAAAAATTTTGCTCACTACAAACAGCAAGCCCTTCATCTATCTGGGAGATGGAGAACTTCAGCAAGTAAGGATTACCTTGATGAGTGACAGGTGTTAAAAGCAGCACTGAAATCACTGGCCTGGCACTGCATGCCCCTGGGACAAAGAAGCACCATGCACAGGCATGTTCCTGTGCACACAGTGTGCTGCTGCCTTTGGATTCTCTCACTGGAACAGAGCAGCTATTGAGGCAGCAATCACAATCCCTCTGTTATCTCTGGCAAACAAAGAGTAACAGCTATAATCCTATACAACCTCTTGGAGATCCAAACTTGAAGGTTCCAACCTGCTCCAGGCTACCAAAATGATTTTGCCACTTGTAGTGCTCTGTGGCCTGCCACCTGCAGCCCTGCACACTCATCTCTGGCCAGGTGAGATGCTGGAATGAAACGCAGATATGAGCAGAAAAGCCCAGCACAGCCACTCAGCTGGACAGGCTGCTGTCCAGAGTCAGTGTTGCTGACACTGATACACCAAGGCTTTGCATCTTGCACACCTCACACACTCGTCTGCTGCCTACCTCAGGAAACACAAGCATTTTGTCCACACTGAATTCACTGAGGTTAGATACCTGGATTCCCATTGGCACAATTCCTCTTCTGCTGAAGTAGGAGAATGAAGCAACTAATTTCTACTAAAAATATAGATAATAAGCCCAATAAAACACATTGACCAGCATGAAAAACAAAGGGAAAAGCAATTTGGAGTAGTGGTCCACATTGCCAGGGTTCTGAATTGTGAAATAACCAATAATCCTGTGCATTTTGCTTCTCAAGACATTCTTGATTTTCTCATGGCTTTTCATAGTTAAGTCACTGCAGTTAACATTATCACTTGAAATCTCAATGCTTGTGAAGCTGATTTTCTGTTTATAGCTGGTGATGGAATTGTTGAGGATGTTAGTGATGTTGACTTCTTCTACATCTTTAGTGAGTTCATTTGCTGGCCCCTAGGAAACAAGAGTGCACAGTTAGTTTTAGGGTCTGTCTTCTCCAGCAGAGGAAGGAGACTATAAGAAAAAAGAGAAAAGACCACAGCTTTGTATGTGGTCAACCCAATACTCAAACAGCCCTTTCAGCTGCTGCGTGTTCTTAGGAGGGCCTGAGATCCCAGACATGCCTGTGTTTCCACTGTATTTCTGGAGGTATTTTTAGATCTTTAGCAAGTCTCACTCTGTCTTTGAGCAACCCAACATCCATCTCCTCCTGGACATCCATCTCTTCATGTTTAATCAGTAACTTAATGGCTGGAGAACTCAGCATTGAGGTGGGAAACCTCTTTTCCTTCTGACAGTATTTGGGCCCTTAATGACCACTGGACTATAGTCATACCTGACTACTTAATTTCTCATACTAAAGCAGAGCACTTGAACAATTCACTCTTGCTATCCCCACAGAACATGGTGGGAGTGATGTTTAGTGGTGTCTTCTGGGAAGGGAGTAAGAAGGATTCAGCTTTCCTTTGTGAAAAAAGGGCAAAGTACTTTCCTAATCAGAGTTATTCTGTAGGAGGAAAAGAAGTACGCTGTACTGGCTCTTTGGCTGTATTTTGAAAGGAGCAGAGGTGCTTCATGCTCACATGAGCTCAACTCAGGACCATAGACCCAATTCCCGTGGCAGGCCAAAAAGCCTCCTTGAATGTGGTTCTGTGAACCCAATATGACTGCCAGCTAAGGCTGCTCAGAAATCTGTCAGAGACACAGTGCTCTAGAGCTATTCATGTGTTTGTTGCACACAAAAATAAAAATTTAGTGCCATTGTGGAGGTTTGGGTTGGCTCCCTGCCAAACCCAGCTGTTGACCACACAGATTTCCCCCTCCCAAGAGAGAAGGAAAAAAAGTACCAAAAGAAAATTGTAGTAAAAGTGTATAAATATATTCACATATATTACAGTTATATACAATTAAACACTATGAATATACAGAACAAGAATTCCAAACAACCCCAAAGGGAAAAGGGGGAAAAAGGAAAGGGAAGAGGGACAAAAATGGGTAAAACCAAACCAAAACAGATACACACACTCGTAAACTCAGGGAAAAGCTCAATAAAGTAACGAAGACAATAAATTCTCACCAAATTCCCCTCAAGAGAGGCAGTTCCTCCACCTCTGTGCAGCTGGGACAACAGCTCTTAGATTAGGCATCAGCTTATATAGATGAGCGATGCTGACACACCAAGACCTGCTGCCTTCCCAAGCACCCTTCTCTTTATATACCCCTGATTACATGAAGGAATTACATGAAGGAACGGTGTGGAATACTTCCTTAGTTATAACCCTGTTACCAGGGAAGGCCTAGACCAAAACCAAGAAAACTAAACCACCACAGCCATTGAGGAGAAGCCATTGCTAATGTATCAGTAACAGGAAGACCATTTGTCTTATTCAGTTAATGGAGAACTAATTGCTGTCAATCCAAGATCCCTGGGCTTATCAGGCCTTACCTCTTGAGGTACTTTAGCTGCACGTTTTTGTGATGAGCTATAGTGAGCCACTGCATATTCCACAAGGGCACCAAAGATGAAGCTGAAGCAGATGCCAAGATAAACATCAATGGCCTTAATGAAACAGTTGGTTTTCGAAAGTGAACTTCGTGAGCCGATCATCAGAGTTGTCATGGAAAGCACTGTTGTAACTCCTTGGAAATCAGAAAAAGAGAGACCTTATCTTGTGTACCCTTTGGAAAAGTCTTGGCCTATCCTTCTGCACATGCTGTTGCTCACATCACTTCTTACCAAATCCAAATCATCCATCACAGTAACTGAAATGCTTTTGTAGTACTAGCTACTAGCTTCACATGGGGTCTCCCTGTTGTTGACAACTTTGCTCCAATAAGCACTTGTCTTTCTTCTTTTTCTAGCTTTCAGTAAAAAATTCCCCTGTCCTGCTCCCTCCAAAGCACACCACAAAGAATGTGTGCTCTGTCCTCTACTCTCTGCTGTGAGTCCCCTGGGAACACGTGCAGGTCGGCATGTGTACCTGCCACAGCATAACCCTGCTAACCCAGCACTGCCCCAAGCAACAGCACAGGGTGAGTAGGCCATTTATCCCTGAGCAGAGAATTCAAGAAAAGGACTATCTACTCAACCTTCACAGGCTGCCCTGCCTGCTTAAGTCTTCTCCATTTCTCAGGCAATAACTCACCAATGCAGGTTCTTGCAGGCACTGAGTCCAATGTGATCCAAAAAGAAACCCAGGACAACATGACAAGCAGAGTGGAGGGCACATAGGTCTCCAAAATGAAGTAAAGGACATTTCTTCTCAGCTCAAATTGTAGTATCAGACGTGGGTAGCTGCCTGATCATGGAAGAAAGAAACTTGGTGAACATGAGATTCCCAAGGACACCTGAAGTGAAACTGGAACAGCCCAACACCAGCCCTTCAGCTGAGGGACCTTGGCAGAGCCGCACCTCAATCATGGGAGAGGCATTGCTTACACCTCAGAGGGTGTACTTAGCTAAACATCTCACATGAGAGGACACACAGCATGGATAGGCCAGAGACATCCAAACAACAGAGGGTTTGCAAAGGGGCTTCTGGTCTTCAGCCACAGTAGAAACAGGTTACACCTTAACTGGGAGCAGAGCAGAGCTGGTGCTGTCATCTGTTCTCTCACATTCAGCACAGTGCACTTTTCCCAGCACTCGCTCCGAAGGGGCATTGCTGAGTTCAGCCTTATCTGATGGCTGAGAAACAGACAGAAGATTTGTCTCTCAACTTCAGCAGGCTCTGGCACACATCCTAAAGCATCCCAGTACCTTATCATCACAAGGAATTAGAACCCCTGTTTTCATTAGTAATTTGAGATCTTTGATAATGGCATCTTTTTGTGCTCAAAAGAATTAGTCTATTTTTGAAAATCATTTGTTGTAAACACTGTCATAAGAATTCTGGGGCTGGTTCAGTAGTGTTTTCAGGATATAGTTCTGCTGTTTAAACAATAGGTCCCTTTCAAACGTAGAAACAAAGTCCATGTTGTTGCTGGGCTGTGTACACAACAGAACAACAAAACATTGTTATTTTTAAAACCTGATCATTCTAAGGAAGTTTTGCACCCTTTCATAGTATCTGTGATTTGGAGAGAAGAGTATTTACACTGATAATGAAAAAGGCATTGAATTCTGATGTATGAAGAGGTGTTATTCCATCATGATAGAATTGTAATTTACAAATAAAAGTATATTTTAAAAGTTACTTTTATTCTGAGTTACTGTAAACATTGCTCTCTACAGTATTTTATAGACTGCACACTTGGAAAGAAGGGAGAGAGTTTCTTCAGGTATGTGTGGACATGGGATGGGAAATATTCAAGAGCTTTCCCTGCTTTTTCCTTTCACAGAATTACCTGTCTCCTGCTGTGACTTCGAGACCAGGGTGTAGTAGTGTTCCACGGTGTACTGAGAGAGCCGCAGCTTCTCTATGCCGTGGACAGAGTCATTTCCTCTCAGCCACGTGAAGATGACATCGTTTTCATCATAGCCCCCTAAGGAAAATGCAAAGAGACCTGTGTGACTGTGGTTCAGCCAGTGAAAGCTTGGCTGCTGCCCTGCTCCTGAGGGGGAACAGAATCACAATCCAGGCACTGAGAGACAAAGGCCATCAGAGCTGTGTCGAACCACAGGTGGACATTGGCTGTGACAATTGCTGCACTTTGTCTGCTGGTCCACATTTCAACAAAAACACGTGCCTCTTGGAATGACACACAATATGCAAGACTGCAGAGAGTCTATTTCAATCATTTATATGGGGTATTTCTGATTTAAAGATAATCTATTGCTGTCATACACAGCTTGATTACATGCAGCAGGATAAAATACTGCAGCGATTAACCCTCGTAGTCCCTTAAGTCTGAGAGGAGAGCAGGAGAAACACAATAGTTAAAAATAGAGAATTCAGATCCCACTGAGCCCCTTACCAAGGAGCAGAAGCACATTTCACTGAATAATCTATTCAAGTGCTTAAAAATACCAACTACTGCATTTTCAGTTAGTCAAGAGCTTAGAGCTGAGAAGTTGAGGCTGCAACAGGATTATGAACCAGGTTCCTCTCACTGGGTATACATTGTGCAGAAAACTTGCTCATAATACCAACCTTTGCTACAAATCATTCCTCCTATCCCCAAAGGCATTAAGTGACTAAGGACAAATAAATGCACACTACATTTAGGTAACACCAAATTCCTGCCTCCAAAGCAGTGGGACTCCATATATGCCATCTGAGTAAGTTCTTCCAGGAATGTATGTGATGGCATAACCTCAGGTTGGACCAAGGGATACCACAGTCTGAGGGATAGAGCCTGTACTGAGTTGTCAGCCTGCCATTCCCTTCAAAAATTTCACTTAATTTAGGAAACAAGCCCATCAGTCTTACTGATTTAGTTCTTTTATTAAGAGCCCTTCTTTGAGACCATGTGCAGGGATGCTGTGATTCTTCTAATAGCCCGTCCGTCCTAGTAGAATCAGATGCAGTTGCATCTCTATTTTCATCTAATTATGTTTTCTTGTTGGACACAAATTACCAGAGCTTGAGCGTGATGAACTCCCAAATTAGGTGTCCAGAGTATGAATCCCTGAGTAGAATCCTAAGCATGTGACTTTTCAAAGTTTCTAAGTGGTTTTATAAATGGTGGTTACTCAGGAAAATTTTATAATAAATGATAGATTGTTGTTAATTCATCTGGCGTATATTTAAATAGCATTATTTCTGGGCACTTATCCTAATGAAATCTCCAGTGAGCAATGTGTATGTAATTTCATTGGAATTATAAAGCAACTGAACATGATGTAGAACCCAATCACTTATAAACCAGGTCCAAACAAGCTCCGCTTTAGCAGAAGAGGCCAATCATTATTATTTCAAGAGCTGTGCTTTGTAATAAAATTAACCATGGTGAACTAATAGGATTTTAATGTGAAAATAATACGTGCTTCCCTAGGTGCTTCATGCTGCAACCCCAGAAGTTAAAAATCTGGTCTTTTCAGTGCTGAGGTGTTTTGTTTTGTGCCATGAAGCCGGAGATGAAGCTGCTCATTGTGGAGCTTCACAGGCACAGAGCAGCAGCACTGTGCTAGCTGAGCTCCAGGGTAACAACACTGGAGTGGCCTAATTTTTTTTTTGGAGTCTTTCTCAGTAAGCATTGCCATAGATGAGCCTTTAATCTCATTGAGAACAGAACTCACTGGTAATTCCTTTTATTGAGACTTCCCAGTTTGAGACTCTTCTGATGACGATGGTAGTAGATACCTAAATATGTGAATAGTTGTTTCTTGCTGTCCTCCATCCCATGTACTTACCCCGCAAGTTAGTTTTGAAGAAGCTGTGTGTTGAAAAGGACCCAAATTTGCAAAACCAGACAATGTTACTTCATCCTTTCTGTGCAAAATCGAACTATCTGCACTTTAATAAAAATACTCATTATCATTCTTTTTGCATAATCTGCACAGTGACAGAAATTCTCTGGACTCTGGATTTTAACATAAACATTTGAAGAATCGTGATGCAAAAGTTGTTTTCATTTGGACATTGGTATTTTCAGGACTGAAAGTCTACTTCAGAAATCCACTGTGCTGAATCTCAATATTCAAGATGTGTAGTTATTTATGAATAAACAAAGTTAGAGTTTCCTAGAATGTTACACTTACAGCTTTCTAGCTGCAGTCTGCATGTTTGTGTGTCCATAGGATATTTTGACAGGTCCATGTTACAGGCAACAGTAGTAGTGATTCTGTAGAAATAGAAAGAACTCTTAAAGTTGCCATAAAAACATGTAATGAAATAGCTGTTTTACATAGCAAACTGGATCACAAAGGCTCTTTTTTGTCATTTAGATTTTCCTGACCTATGAAATGAATGAACTGAGAACCTTCTTTGAGAACATGTGCCCTCTGCATCCACCCTAATGAAAATGTAACACAAGGAGGATTTTTGCTTTGCTCTGGTGGAAGATTTAGCGTAGATTCACACTTTTTTCCAGTGCTACAGCTTGCACATCTGAAGAAGTCACCACTTTGTGACATGAGGCACATAAACTAACTGCACACATACTCTGGCTTGCTCTGATGGAGAAGTAAAAGAGTTTTACTTTGCAGTTGAAGTAACTGGGACCCAGTTAAGGAGAGAGAGAGCACTGTAGGAATTGATAATACAACTGCAGTGCACATTCCTGCAATACAGACATGTACTATAGAGTTTTTTGTAAAAAATGGAAGTCATTGCTACATGGCACTGGATAAGCAAATAGTTTTCCACTATCAGTTAAATTTTTACTGTCATGATGTCCTCCCCTGCCTCCACCCAACTTAACTTTTCTTGTGTGACACCTCAGCTTGTAAGCTTTCTGACTGGGCATGGTGCTCAGGGCCCAGCATGTACCCTGATGAGAAATCCTGATCCTCAACTGGCATTTCCAGGGGGAAATAGATGGGAAGAGTATGGTCACAGTTGGCTCATTGACCCTAAACTCATTACCTGTGACAGCTGGTATCTGCTGCTGTCCAGTGTAATTCTGGAAGTCTATCCTGACCCATCAGCAGTAAAGCAAAGGCTCACTTACCTTAAGGCGTACAAGACAGTGCCATTAGAGAACAGCCTGATGAGGCGATTGCCCACAGTGACATCGTGCAGGAAGGACCTCTTTGACTCCACGATGTATGTGTCTGGCACCCAGAGCAATTCCACCAGGCGAGCATCGAGCGTGAAGCTCTTGTTGCCATGGAAAACCAGCCGGGGGTCTGTCCAGCGCTGCCGCAGGGATATGGTAGCTGTGTAATCCTGGGAAAGAGAGGAGAGCTTGGGAGAATGTATGTCTAGATACCGACACAGCACAGCCACGTGTGACAAGAGACAGAACACACCTTTGTTCAACCTGTCACATCCAAGCTTCAATGGAACTTTAAGCTTTATTTTCAACATAGTTTTATTTATTCTGTAACATTTTTAATATACTATACTCTAAGTTGTAGTGTTTGAGGACTAAAGAATATACTTACAGTGTTGGTTTTTTTTTTTTTTTAAATGAGCAATTGTGACTGACATTTCTGCATTCATTTTGCAGGTAAGAAAACAGATGGGAAGCATACACTTGAGGCCACCCAGCAAGTCATTGACATTACAGATCAGTCATTGTCTAGAGCTGGGAAATTCCACATGCACTATAAATATCATCAGAGACACTGACACTGCAGGAAGGTAAGTGAATCCAACCTTGTTTCACTGAGGTCTTAAAAAAGCCCCAAACAAATGAAAAAAAACAAACCTAGTACCTTCTTTTTTAATAGGAGTTTTGAATCTAAGGACACTGGGATTAACTTGTGTTTAGCCTGTCAAAATTGCTCTGCAGCAACTGGAGCATTTTCACAGTGCCCCAGCAGACAAGAATATGCAGCATCCACTCAGTTCTGAAGCCAATGCTTTGCTGAGCATTCTGGACACACACAGGGACTGTTGGACTATTTCACTGCCCTTCTTACAGTCCAAGTAAATGCAACCAGGAGTGCCTTTTCTTTTCAGCACATTTCTGTCACAGTCTGACTGACACTGGCACTTGTGCTACCAGCCTGAATTATCTTTGTTTTACCACAGAACTGCTGCCTGGTTGTGGAAGATCAAGCAGTTCTGCTTCATTCCATATCTAATTTGTAAAATGCTCTAAAGAATTAAGGGGTATCAGCATTACCTTTTACAACTTTTAAAATTTTACTCTCAGCCTGTGATGGAGGGAAAAAAAAAGTCAAATAATGTGTTGCTATAGCTTTCAATACAGTGAGTTATAGTAGTGACAAAAGTGAAGAATCCTCATTGATTTTCCAGCTTTTCGCAAGACACAGAGTGAACCTCTGCAATATTCTCCATATGGTCAAAGAAATTTAGATGGATCATCAAGACAAATTCCAGAATAGGAACTATTTTACAAGACACTTCAATTAAGTTAAAGGTTTGTGATTTTGTTGGTTCTGCTCCTTCCCCAAACTGAATAGCTTTAGCAAAGTTAAAACATTTTATTTAGTGAACTTGTTTAGTTTGTTGGGAGGGAGTGGAAAAACATAATTGGTGGTGATAGTCTTCAAAATGCAGAAATTAAGCATTGAACCTTTTCCCGACTGAACTTCTGACTAGATGGAAATTATTTGCTGAATTTACTCAAGTTGCCCATGGTTTTGGTCACCCTGGAACAGGAGCTTTCAGTGATTGCTGTTTGAAATCCAGCTGTTATCAGAAATGGAATGAACAAGACTAACCAGTGGTGGGAAGATATCCTCTGTATATTTAAAAACTGTTGCTTTTTGCTTTTTTTTCCCCTTTTCTTAGAATAGCCAGTCCTTTGAGCCTCAGACTGTGGCCCAGCTCAAAGCCTTACTTCTACTACTCAAGAAGAAACGCTGTCTGAGATTTCAGTCAGTGCCAGCACACCCAACAGAGCCCATTCCTGTCCCACACAAAGGGCTCCTACATGGAGGAAAGATAAGGGAGAAGAAATGCCACACAGGATTGATTTTTTCCTTTTCTAAGGGGCCTGATTTCCAGGAGGTGCTGAATTTTTGACCAGTAGGACCTTTGAAGCCACTTCTATCTACTTGCCAGCCCACATAACTATGGCATCTACACAGTCTGCAGTCATAAATGAGCCCTGTTTCCAGACCTTTGAAAGTGGTCAATAGCCACAAAATAGCAAAGTGGGTTCAATGTCACCATTGTTGAATACATATCACCACAAGAATACATATCAAGTCTTTCAGGCAGATCCCACTCTTAACTCATAAAATAAAAATTCTTTCCCTTACCATGTTGCTCTCAGATATACTAGAAATACTTGCAATGTCCAGACTCATTGCAATATGAACAGGTTCTCCTGTGGAGGGAAAGAAATGCTTTAGCAGAGAGAAAGGAAGAATGAAAGGGATGGTACAGCCACTCAGGATGCTGTGCAGCATGGGCATTGCCGCCAGCCTCCCACGCTGTCTTGAAAACCACAGAGGCCCAGAGGGTCCTACACAGAGCATTAGGCTCACAAATGACATGATCTAAAATAGTGGTGTCACTGGTAGGGAGCTGGAGTTCTGTGCCTGGCCTGGTAGTGGAGGGCAAATACCCCCAGCACTAGTTATTTAGACCAGCAGCATTTCAGCCAGGGCCACTTTGCCCTCTTCCCAGTCCACTCCACCCAGGCTGGCCGGGCCGGTCACAGGGCATTTCTCCCGCCTCCCGGGAGCGATGGGCAGAGAAATCCACTGATTCCCGGGAACAGGCACTGGCTAAAAAACCAGACGTGCAACAGCCTCTACCTCTCTTTAGTTACTACTCGACTGTTCTATTTGCAAACTGAGTTTCAGCACTCAAGTCCTGGATCTGAGTAGTGGCCCCCGTGCTGACACCGACTGCGGAGACCCACCTCGAGAGGGCGGGATCGGGCAGGATCGGGCCGGGATAGGCTGGGATGTGGTGGGATCGGGCCGGGATCGGCTGGGATCGGGGCGGGATCGGGCCGGGATCGGGCCGGGATCGGCTGGGATCGGGGCGG
>JAWWTY010000027.1:401032-429114 GCA_035222235.1 Margarornis squamiger | reverse complement strand
CTAAATTTAAGGAGAGGGATTATTTTTTATTTCTTGGCCAACATTTATATCTTAGTTTTCTCTCAAACTAAGACACCAGAGTACCACCAAAGTGTACATGGGAAAAAGAGGATGACAACTACAAGTACACACTACATTAATGGTAAATAAAGCGAAGGTGGTTTACTGAGGATCTTTACTAAGTGCTCTGCTCAGTTCTGAGTGTGCTAGAGGAGGAAATGAGAAATAAAAGGTATTATTACAGAAAGATTCTCATGTGAAAAGAATTTGGAAAGAATGAGTGTGTGTCATTTAGAGTGAATGGGATAGAGGGACAGAAAGATAAAGGAACACATAGAGAAAATACATCAGATATCTGATTATTCTCACAGTGTATCAGACCAAGGGCATGGTCAATACAACAAAAGGCTACAGCAGACATATGGCCACAAAGTCCTCAGTGAACATGTGGAAATTTTTCTTCCAAGCTTCCAGGTAACAGGTAAATGTAAAATAAGCTGTGCAGATGCACCAGGTGATTTGGGATTACTGTCCTTGGCCATCTTTGATGGCTCCGACAAAGGGAACCAGCTTCCCTTGCAGCCCTGTGCTGGCAGATTTTTGCCCTGTGTGTCGCCTGGAGGAGTGATCAGCAGTGAACTCATTTAGTGGAGCAGTTGCTACGTGCCCTGGCCCACCTCTGCAGCAGGAAAAGCAGCAGGGACTCGCTGACCTCTCTGAGGAGGAAAAGAGTGATGGACAGGATCACTTTATTTTGTCTCCACTCTGGCTGAGCACCTGCCTCCTGGGAGCGTGGGGAGGGAGGGCTGTATCTGCCTCGGCAGCACCTGCCCAGAAGCGGAAAGGATGCAGTGGGGCTGAAGGGAGGGAGTGAGGGTAAACAGAGCTGCCAGTGACGGGGTAATTGAAGGCTTGACAACGTGCTAACAAATGAGCACATAAAGAAAAAATAGGAGATGGGCCTCAAGGAGCAGGGTTCAGACATAATAATTCATCTTACACATCTATTAGTCTGAGTTTCTGCAGGGCACTGAAACACTCCTCCCCACAGTAAGTTTTAGGGGAAAACCAGCCACGTAATATCTTGAGTACCTGCACAGCCCACTTTTACCCAGCATATTTATTTTGATCTTGCAGGCAGCACAGTCAAAGCCACACTGCAGCTGAATGTCCTTCCACAACAACATTAATTTTACCTCAATAAATACTCAATACCAACAATAAGCCATGCACATAGAAACACAAAGCGCCAGCATTCGATGGGGTAGAATTTAGCTTTTAGAATTTAGCTTTTATCTATTGGATTAAGAGGTATCATTTATACAAGAATAAATAAAAACTTAAAGTCAGTGAAAACACCCACAACAGGCCATTGCAGCATAGTATGAACAGTTTACCTTTTTTGTAACACTTGTAATGCTGTCACAGTGCTTTGGCATGGCAAGATTACCTGGTTGCATGACTGGCATCTCCGTTCCGGTGTGCCCATTACCTGGGTGATCTTACAGCTGCAAAGAGCTCCTTACACAAAGAGACTCACCTCTGGACTCTGTTTAGATAGAAGAAAACATAATACTGAGATATACTAGATAAAATGTAATAGACAGAAGAAGAAATAATGACATAAGAAGACAGAAGACATAAGAAGACATAATAGATAGAAGAAGACATAATACCAAAAAACTGTGACTGACTGGCCCACAGCAGTTGGCACTAAGACACTGGATTTGAAGCCAAGTGCCCCACATGCTGTTTGCCTCTGGCCTGCTCCATGTGCACAGGGGCAGAGCTGTGGCCTGACACAGCGACCTTCAAATGGTCTCAATTGTCACTCAGGTTCCTGCAGTCAGTGCTTCCCAACAACCAGGCAGCTCTGAGGGGTATAAGAAAACTTAAAAGCTAGTCCACCCAAAGTGCCAGACACAAGGTGACAGGCTTTGAAAGCACCTTGGTATCCTTTCAGGTTTGTCAGATCTTGCCAACAGTTTGGCAGCAGCTTCACAGCTCACACTGCCCCCTGTCCTAGGCCATGGCACTGCCATATGGGATAGTTCAGTACCCTCAGATTGGTCTTGGAGGGTTTGAACATGCTCTGGCCAACTCTGTCTGGGCCTCAGTGGTCCTGTCATCCCCTTCCTGAGACAGGTTTTACCAGAAGGTATTTCATCTGGGGTGGTTTCCACATTACTTTGTTTTTAAAGGCTGTGTTTCTTAGTGCAATGTGGAATTTAATATAGAAGTAAAACAAGCAAGATTTTTTTTTTCTATTTGGAATTGTTCTGTTTTAAAATAACTCAAGAAACAGCATAAATGTTCCCCACTTCTAAGAACAGAGAAATTAAGGTAATTGGAGGTCAAATTATTTGTCTCTTGTGTATCATCAGTAACAGACTGTCTGGCAAGATGAACAAACTTCCTGCAGGACATGTGACAGCACCTCCTCACTCAGTTCATATACCCAATCTCATCTCCTTGCGCAGACCACACCCAGTCCCATCTCCTTGCTCAGATCATACCCAATCTCATATCTCTCCAGCAGTGCTGCCCTCCACACGAAGGCAATGCTGTCTTCCCCCATGCCACTCTCCGAGCCTGGGGATGTGGAGCAGCATCACCCTCCAGATGTGCAGTTATTTTCCCTCCATATTCCATTCAAAACCACTGCCCCAGTCCTTGGACACCTTCCCTCGTGGAGTGGGACACAGCCCAGGGACAGGCTCTGGTCTACCAAGCACCAGCTTTATTTAAGCTAATCCTTCACATGAGTGACCATCAATAACTGCTAACCTACTCCCTAAAAGACACAGATCAATTGACAGAGTATTATAACTCCTTAAAATATTAATGCCATATCAGGGAAACAATTGCACTGGGCCTAGGGACTCCTCCACTATTAGAAATTATGCCCCAGCCTTAAATAAATTAACGCAATAAATGTCTTACCATGAATATAAATTCCTGCTTAGGGCTTGCAAATAAAATGATTTAGAGCTATTTTCTGAGGAAAGATGAGGTATTTAAACTTGCAAAAGAGGAAGGGCTACCATATTCATTAGTCTTTTGTTTTAAATGGACTGCTTTGTTTTAAACTGAAAGCATCCCTTTTGGAAGGGAGGGGGAAATATCTGAAAAACTGTTACATTTTCTTACTCTGGGCTGCATGGTTTCAGTTGTGCAGCCACAGATCTCTGCTTCCAAGGGGTGCCCAGCGCCACTGGCAACACATCCCTGCAGGCACAGGACATGGTGAAGGACACGGGGAGGAGCAGGATGGTGGCCCTGCTCCCACCCATGCTGACAGGACACAGGTTCTGAGAAACTTCATCTGGATCCCAGAGGCTGGAGGGAGCCATTCTGCCTCACCCTGAGGCTGAATTTTGGCGAAAAGTAGCTCTCTTACTTGCTGCCAGCATTGGGAAGGCAGCTGGACTCCAAGCAGTGGAAGTAGAGCCAGAACTGCCCCCCGGCAGCTGCTCCCCTGGAGCACAAACCTCACTTTGCAAAGAACTGCAACACTGGGGAGGAGCTGGGAGCTGCTCTCGGGGCACAGGGTGCAGAGCAGCCACCTTGCACACCTTCAGAAGTGCTCTGATGCTCTGACCACTCCCTGGCCATCACTTACTTAGGGATAGATAACACAAGCAACAATTAGTGGAATGTTTCTGTAATGTGCATATAATGCTGAGAAGAGATGCCAGGCAAGACCAGTGCTACTGTTCTCCCACCTGCCTCAGGTCACCCAGGTTCCAGCCCAGACTGTACCACATCCATACCCCAAGGCCTGCCATTGTGTTGGTTCCTTCAGCAGGAGCCTTTCAGCTGGGAACACCCTATCTCCTATTCTCCCGTGCCTCAAAGATCCTGTTCACCAGGTGTCCATCCATACAGCTCCAGCCTCAGCAGGTGTCTGTCATTTCAACAAAACAGAAAACAGGTACAGCCTATTCATCAGCCCATGCCCATCATGGCATTTTCCCTCTCCACAGTGATGGAAGAGCCACAGCACCACATTTAGTGAGAGCTGCATCTCACACCAAAGGCCCCAGATGTTCCAAGAAAAGCATTACAGGTTTGCATCCTTTGGCAAATCTCTGAGCTGGCAAGCTGAATACAGAGCAACAGCACGGCAATACCTTGGCTGGCAGTTAGGTGTTCTCCCACCATTTACATTTTTGACCAAAGATTTGTAGATGTTACAGATACACACGCAGAGCCTGTTCTGATGCCAGTGCCTCACTTCAGAAAGCAACTGTCTCAGGTGAGCACAGCCTGTTGTGCTCTGTCTGCACAGTCCTTAAGGGCCAAACCACCCTGCACAGCAGTGAGACAGGAGATGTGCAGGTAACATTGCCTGGTAGGACCTGACAGACATCACTGCCTGCCTGTGGGATGTGCAGAGCCATGTCCGTGCATCAAGATGAAGCACACCTGGGCGTGCTGCAACAAGGGAGAAGCATGACAGCATTTCCCCAGAGGAACTGCCTTAGCTCAAAATACAGCATAAACACACAAGCATTCCTAAAACAGAAGAGGTAAATGGATGCCTTCTGCAGATAATGTTCAACAGGAATACCACAGGGAAGACAAAGCCTATCTTTTCTTTGTACTCAGGTATCGATTTAATGAGATTTTGAATTTTGATTACCTGTTGTTTGCCGGTTAAGAGCTCATATGACTTTCTTGGCCCTGACTTAAGAACTTCAGAGCATACCTCAAAGTTGATGCAATGTTTCTGGTTTTCACTTTTCAGTCTATACATACATTCAGCCCTGAACTGCAAGACACACATAAAGTACACAATTCAGGATGAAAAAACAGCCATACAGATTCCACTTAACTGAAACAGAGAGGTTTATAGAAGAGACCATAGACTCAGCTTACTTCTTTTGCCTTAGATGGAGGAAAATTCCATCAAAAGTCACACACAGAGACCCTTAAACACCAGGAATTTTACAAGTGGCTCAGGGACCTTGCCTTAGCAGTGGCCTCCTCGTCTGTGTCTTCTCTGTGCTGCACTGACTTTGCACATGTACCTGTTGTGATCACAATGGAGGTATCAGTGAACTGTTGAGCTAGTGACATAAACCCAGCAGGAATGCTGCTTGTGTGCTTTAGTTTTTACCTACAGCTTCTGAGTTCCCTTCTTAGCCCCTGAGGGCTGGCATCAATTTAATGCAGCTCTCAAGTGAAATTGAGAGGAAGAGAGTGTGCAGAGAGAGAGAGGGCGTGCAGCCTGCTTGGGGTGGGGCAGAGGCAAGCAGTGGCAAGAACACCTCCCTTGCTCCGCTCCTCATCCACCTCCACACCCCTGGGACTGAGAGCCCACTGTGTGCCTGTGCTACCATGGGGCCCTTGGGCACCCACCACCACCTGTAAGCACCTTTTCCCAGCTGCTGTTCCTCAGAAACCTCCCTCCTGCCTCAGTTTTCCCTCAGGACTCACAACTACCAGTTGCACGCAGCCACCAGCCCCATGGGCTGGCCTCAGTGGCCAATGCTCATCCATGGGCAACCCATGCAGACACCACTAGCCAGCAGCACAGGGCTGTGCCACATTTAGGGCCACTGAGCTCTTCAGATGACCAGAAAGTGCATCTACACAGCAATAATGAGTTTCAATTCAATTTTCAAAAAGTAAGGTTAGAGCAGTGACTTGCCAGTCCTGGGCAGCAGGTTGCAGCCTTGTGGCTTCTTCGAAGGGCAGCAGTGGGTGACCACCTCCTCCCAGCCCCTGCTACCACCCCCTCCTGTCCCTGGCACCTCTGGGCCCCTGCTCTGTTTCCAGCCACTGCCAGGCTTGGCTCTGCCACAGTGCAGCCATCAATGATCCTGGATGGATAATGCACTGGGATATTATTCCTTAATAGGTTGGTCTCTGTGCTAGCACAGGACTGCAAAGGAAGAAATACATTATCAGCTCTGATCTGGCTTTGCAGCCTGCTTGCTGCTTTGGTTCTGTCTCCCAAAAGCAGAATTAATTGCTGGGCTAGAAAATGCAGATAAATCAATCAGTTCATAGCACATTTATTTTCTACAGCTGTGCACTGGGCTCCTGGAAGCTTAAAAGAGCAGCGACACCCACTTGTGTGACAAGGAGAGGTAAAGATGGGGCTCTTGCCAAAGACTACTCCAGTCATAGGCAGAGCAAGGTGGGGACACAGCTACAGCAGTGACCTGAAGCCAAATGCCATCCCACCAGCTGTATTCCTGCCCCATTTCAGCATCTAATGTAACTGCCAAGCCAGACCACTGCATAACTTATCTTTCTAGATTTTCCAAAATAAATGCCTGAAAGTCAGGCTAGAATGAGGAGGCAGAAAACTGACACTGCAAGAAAAGAAATGCCATTTTATACTGTAGACTTATTTACAGCAAACTCTGTGACTTGACAACAGTGTCTACAGCAACAGAGAAAATAAACCACTCAGTCACTACCAGTATGCTCTTTTTGGGTGAAATCATAAAAGAAACAAAAACCTCAAAGCACACTTGGACTGCACAGGAACACTTTTGGCCTGTTTTTGCCCAAGGTTCTGGTCGCTGGCTGTACTCCTCAGCCCTGGCTGCACTGCAGGTCAGCCATCACCTTTGGCTGAGGCCTTTGCCAGGGAAGACGTAAATCTGGGGAGTGACCCTTTCCTCTGCTTGCTCATGTGTCTGATGGGAGCAGAATAGGACATACCAGCCCCCTCAGTGCCTGGTTCTGTCCCCACATCATCTCTGCTGTTTCCTCCTGCATTCAAAAAGGGACTTTGAAGTAGCAGGTATTTTAAAACCCACAGCTATGAGAGATCCCATTAGTGGGGCTGGTTTTTGGTAGATCCAACACAGCATTTTTTTCTTCCTAGTGAGAAAGTTAATTGCTTAACTGGAAACCAAGCAAACACAGTCCTGTTGTCCCTGTGCTTCAAATGCCATCCTCACTGTTCATGGGAGGGCAGGAGCACAGCTGGCTGGCTGGGGCTGCCCAGGGGAGCCAGGCCGTGGGTCTGCCCAGCTGCTGTGTCTGCAGGAGCAGCTCCGCACAGCCGGGCAGCCCTGGGCAGCCCTCAGAGCAGCTTGGTGCAACCCCTCAGCCAGCACTCACTGCCCATTACTCGTGGAGAGGCAGCTCTTGCTCTGAAACACCCTGCAGTTTCCAGCTGCTCCTTGAGAAACAAGCTGTGCTCACAGTACATGCTCTGTCACAAACACTGCTGTGTTCTGAGCAGGGCTGATGTGCCAGGACTGCTAATGCCAGAACCAAAGCAACATTTCAAGAAAGAACAAAAGTTCTGGTCTGCCACCAGTCATGCTTTTTTCCAATCTGAAACCCCATTTAATTATTTCCATTATGACATTGCCTATTACAACCTGAAAACATTTTATCTGTGTGCACATCATCATCTAGTGTTCATGCCTAAGCTCTTGTACAGCTTTTTAACTTCATTTTACAGATAAAGGATACACTTTGAATGTTAAAAAAGGTTGGTTTAACCACTTCTCTTGTCAGATATAGGGATAAGCTTGGGAACAGACAATTAACTGGACACTCAGTTTTAAGTACATAATGTTTTGTTATTATCCCAGATTAATGCACAAATGTGGTTGGGCCAAAAGTCTTACCTTATATGATGTCATTCTTTTTTGCTCCCTAACTTCTTAAATAAATATTTCATCCATAAAAGTGAATTCAGCTGTCCAAAGCTGGGCAAATATTCTAACTGCAGGATCTGTTAGGATCTGTTGGAAATAACTGCATATTTTTATGTTAATAGGATGAAACACACTCTGAGACAGCAGATCAGATCAAGATGTACTCATTAGATGAGCTGCTATAAGTACTAATTTCTAGTTTGCTTGTTCAAGAGATGGAAAGTTATCTCTATTGGTAGTGCCTGGGTTTTGGATTTGTTCTGAACACCACAAGCATAAAAGGACCTTAATGAAAAGAACTTTTTTGTATTTTACTTTCCCCACAAAGGACCTAGGCCTATGTTGTTATATTCTGTCCAGAGGGGAGTGGGAAAAATTTTTAAGGGAAAAAAAAGCCAAAACACGTGGTTGAACACTTTGAATTGCTACGTGAGTGCTTTACACTTCTCTACAAATGAGATGACACTGACAAGTGGGATCTATCCCACTGTGGCAGAGCTGTGTATCCAATGGAGCAGCCTTGAAAGAGGAGGATGCAGCAGGGACCTCCACACGTCTCTGCATCTCACCAAGCACTGCAGCAAAGTACCCAATTCCAAATCTTTTTGGTTTTCATTTTGTCCTGAACAGTCACAGAGAGCTGACACAGACACACCCCAGCACTAAGGTGGCCAGATGTTTGTTAGAAGACAACACTTTCTGCTATTGTTTTCACTACTCAAGAACAGTAATTCTTGCTGACGAGTTCTGCCTCATGGAAGATCTTACCTTCATATTTTTCATGTGGGATATGTGCACTGCCAGTAGGTGAGTGAAAGAGCAGATAAATACCTTACCTGAAACTCTTGCCCTCCATTACAGGTGAACCCCAGTTCTACAGCTGCTCGGCTGAGCTTGAGCCCAGGTGTGTGGGTGTCTGTGATCTCCACTGGAAAGGACCTTTCTGAAAAGCTTACTTATAGAGCACTTGGGGAATTTCCAACGAGCAACCATTTCCTGCTTTTGGGAGAAACAAAAGGAGGTGGGAAAATCACCCTGAGGTTTGCATCGGCTTAGCTTTCTTTGCAACTTATAAAACAGTGGTGGTAGGTTTGCCAGCTCTCATTACCTAGCATGGGTTGAGGGGCTTAGTAGTCTTAAAAATGCCTCAGCAATCGGCAATGCAGTAAAGAAACATATTTTGTGTTTAAAAATAATCTCAACTGTCATTAAAAGGGATTAAGCAATGTTTTTTTCCTATATCAGCACGACAGAGCAGTGTGGACAAAGTAAAAGGGTAACTGATGCTACCCTGGGAACAAGAAAATCCTCTTTTATCTAATTTACTGTAGTCTAAAGTGAAACATTAGCTCTGATGAGATGTAAATAGCCTGAAAAACAACATTGCTGCATTTTCTTTTGAGGGCATTAACACAGAGGTATTCAAAAAGAAGTTTGAATGGTATCACAACACACACCTTTCATTTTACTGCAGCATTCACTGAAATGTTTACCCTTGGAGGAGACTGTTTTGAGCACTGTGGAAATAAGGAAAATGAAAGACATTTTATATGATAGACGTTTCCCAAAAGACTGTGAAAATATTTTAAAGGGATAACAAGAAATTGCAGACTTACCCTCAGTTTTGCATTTCAAAATCTTAACAGCAATTCCACAGTTCAGTCGGTGCTCCTTGCAGAGATCCCAGCCCTCTGTGTGAGAAGCTGTCATCAGCCTCCCAGAGGCTCTGGGCTGGACCCAGATTTACACCAGATTGGGCATCTGGGCTAGAGCAGGTTTCAGGCCACTCCTTCTGAGGGTCATTCTTGATCTTGATCTGTGTCAGGGTCATAAACCTGTCTGCCAGGGAATGCACACAGGAAACCAAAAGGGAACTCAAAAAAAAGGAGGAAGAAATCAGACATTTTCACTCACGATTATTTAATTTATGTTTGTTACAGTATAAAGCACCTTCAAGCCTGGCACAAATAGAACAACCAAAAATCATTGAAACACTTGTGAGCTGATGGAGAACATGCCCTTTGGGTATGAAACTGATAATTATCTGACAGAGAGAAAATGTCTGGTGTCCCTAAAGGCCCTGTAGCCTATTTATTGCTACACCTCTGGTCACGTCAGATCATCACACACCTCTGCAGTTGTGGCATCTAGAAAAGTACTGACCAGTATGTTCCCGTAGGACCCTTGGTACCCAGGTGCCCTGATAGAGCTCCAGTGCAATTATTACAGGGAATTTGGATTTGTCAGGGCCATATCTCTGTCTGCCAGTGAACATGTGCACTGTACCAGGAGGGAGAGCCCCATGAGAAGGTATAAAAGTGGTGTGCAATGTTGACCTTGTTCTCAGAGGGAAGGAACAGCTCATGCAGTTATTTAGTTTGCTTCTGTGTCACAACCAAGTAGTCACCATTCACATAGCAATGGCTAATGGTAGAAGTTATACCACCTCCCCAAAACATGCTGTGCAGGTATGGCTTCAGCCTGGCAGCCCTGGTGAACTGTACTCACCGTTCAGAGCTGTCAGGCAGCATCACATGGTGAGAATGACAAGTGACAGCAGCATTCCCAGCCACTTGCCATCAGGGAGTCAGGTGCCACCCTGGCTGGGGCCAACTGGGTCTCTGCAGGGCTTGTGTGCTGAACATGGTGTAGGGAAATGGATGGCTGCTTTGGGGACACTGCACACTCTTCCCTGTGATGTCCCACAAAGCACACTCTTTAGACAGAAACCTGATGCCATGTCACATTTGCAAGGGAAAATGTAAGTCTAATAAAGATTAATACATGGGGACTTAACAGCACATTTTTTCTAGTTGCATTTTATTAACATTTTGAGCAGTGCCGAGCAAATCCCATGGCTTTCTGTTTTCTGTTTGCCAGGCAGGGACTGTACAAGCCCCTGCTCTACACCAGCAAATAATTTTCACTGGAGACTCCTTTCCTAGTACTCCAAACTGATCTCCAAATGTCCTGTAGCAGCCTGTATAGCCTGTGACTATAGAATGTCACATCATCTTTGTGTTCCATACATCCATATGTGATATGCATAATGATACTGGCTGTTTTTCCCAGCTCCTTGCAGGGAGTGGAGAGAGTCAGAGGAGTCTGGAGCTATGGGATGGGCACAGCCTATTCCCCATGTAAGTCTCAGACCCTGTGCCAGTACCCCAGCATCTGAATGCTACTTGTCCTCTGGGTTAATTCATGACTCTGCATGTATGATGGGTGGAAGGTGAGGGTTTGAGAGCTGCAGTGCTGCCTCTCTTTGAGAACAAGGAAGAAACCTTCACAGTCAGGGCCCAGGCGACCACAGATCAGAGCACTAAAAATACCTCAAGAGTGCAACCATAGACCAGCCAAACACTCCTGTTGACCCCTCTTTGTCAAGTGCTAAAAAACCCCAAAAAAATCCCAGCACAGGGAACAGGCTTGACCAGCTGTGTCACATTTTTGTGTTCTCTCTGCTCTCTAACAACAGACCCAGGCAGAGTTTTGTCTATCCCTTCCAGTCTGTGTCAGTGCTATGAGATACCTCTGGCTCTTTCCCCAAGTGAGCTCTGGCCCACTGCTGTTAACTTTTCCCAAACCCCTACAACAGGGCATCTTCTTAGTCTACAGACTTGTCCTTGGAGGAAAGGAATAGCAGCTAATGCACAGAGACTCATCTAGTATGTGAAAGACTAGCTTTAGTTACTAGCTCTGTCAAAATTTCCTCTATAGTCCTATGGCTCTACCCAGCTCCACCAGGAAGGTGGGCACGAGGCAGCTCCTTCAGGCCTCGCTGGGTGCCGTGGGGTCACACACAGGAGCTGGCCACGTGCTCCCATAATGCCAGCACAGAGCTCCCACAGGAACAGTAGACCTGGACCAAACGCAGAGTAAAGCTGCAGTAAAGGAACAGTACATCTGTGAGCATGACTTCTACTGTATCTAAAATTACCTGCAGGTCTCTGCAGTGTCACACCCATTTCTGCATGATCTCTTAGGGCCTGCTGAGTGGGCCTGCTTGAGCCCTCTTCACAGGCTGGAATGAGATTTCTGTTTCAAATGGGGATTAAATGTGCTCTCAGAATAGGGAATTTTCAAATTCTGAAATTCTGCTTTTGGACTTTGAAGCTGCCAAAATCTGCACCATATATTCCCATTTTTTTTATTTATGACATGCACTAAATATTCACTGCTAGACATAAATTAAAAGCTTAAATATTCAGTTAATTTTATTTTATTGGTGAAATCACTACAAGGTATTGCTAAGATAGAAATCTCTTACCGTTCTTGCATTTCTAAGCATCTCTTGTTTGCTTGTGCCCAGCTCCCTTGAATACCAAAGGAACCGAAAGCAGTTCAATAACTTGTTTGTAGCAGATGTCCTTAAAGATTTAGCATTATGATATCACAGCTTAGTGCAAAATAAAACAAATATAAGGAAATAATATGAGATAAATTTTAAAAAGTCTGAAACCAAAGTTGAGAACAACTAAGAAGTATTTTTGCAACTCAGTTTGCCACACACACACATGGGGTTTTCCAGAGAGTTCTACTTATTATCAGTTACAGCATGCACAGGTCTTGCCTCCCACCAGTGCAATGCTCATCCATTATAATGAGTATATTTTTTCTTACTTATAACTGGTTCGTAATGTATTTTCTGTAACAGCTCATGCTGTGTGAAGGAAACATAAGGCTCTGGTACTTCTTTATGTTCTGAGTTCTCTAAAATTCAGAATATCTGTTCAGACAGAAAACATTGTGCTGACACTTATCTTCTTGTATATTTACTGTTACATATTTTCAATTTATATTGATTTATAAGTAATAAGATAATTAGAATCCAAAGGTTGGAAAAGTTTCTATGAAGATGTCAACAAAGTCAATTTAACCATGGGATTCTAAAATCAATCTTTGGTTAGTTGTTTTTTTTTAAAATCAACATTTTCCAGTAACTTACTATCCTTCTGGAAAGTTCTGCATCAGCACCAGCTTTCCACAGACATTTTAACAAAGGAGATGACTGTACTTTACTAACAGTGGTCCTTTCACCTCCATCCTTCACAGCATCAGAGTACGTGCTCCTTGACTCTCTCTACAAATATGAAGAGCAAATACAGACTCCAAAACCCTGGGGCAGTGACAGTGGGGCTTTTTGCTTGTGTGCCCTGTCAGTCGCAGGCAGAGGGTTCTGTGCTGGAGCCTGAGTTTGGAGGCAGTGGGAACACGGCCCGGAGAAAACCTGTGGTGCTGGGAAGGAAGATCACAGGGTCTGGTGAGGAGTTCTCAAGCTCATTCTCACATTTTGTTATCTGGATGAGGGCAGTAACCATCCAGGCCCATCTTCTACAGCCAGACTTGAGACCAGAGCTGATTCCCAGGAGCTGAATACAGCAGTGTTGTGCTGCAGCCTGTCCCTGTTCTCCACTTCACAACCAACAGGCATGGGTGAAAATCCCGACAAATAACTTTAGAAGGGTCCCGGGTTTTTAAAGGAAACATCCCCATCACCCCACTACCAGCAGCACTGCTCAACTCCTGCAGAAGCCCCCATCCTGAATGAGGAGCGCAGATCACCCTGGTACCCCTTGGCCTCTCCACCAGCTGCTGTGAGCACATGGGGAGGTGCCTGCACCAGCCAGATGCAGCCCCAGTAACAGGACAGCAGGTGAATCCCCAGAGGAATGTCAGAGTCAACACGACAACTGCCTCTGTGCTGCCAGAAGGCACCTTCCTGCCATGGGGGCTTTCAGCCAGAGCTCCACAGTGATTCCCAGTCACTACAAACACAGATGGAGAAATAAATACTTTTCTTTTGCAAGACAAAAAGGAAAGTTAAAAAAAACCCCAGGCTGGAAACAACCACATCCACTGACGCTCTTGAGATCTTCAGTTCATTTCCCACCTCCTGGAGGGTGAGGGAGACAGGTGTCCTGTTTGCAGAGAACCAACCTCTCCTGGCCAAGCAGCCGGGGCAGGTCCATCACCAGCTCTCCTATCTCTGCTCTGCTCATGCAGCTCCCATTCCTGATCTCACACAGTGCAGACCTGATGTGATGAAAAGACACGAATTTTGCTTCAGTTCTCTCTCTGTGAATTAGAAATAATTGATTTGCTTTAGATTCTGTTCTTCAAAGTTCACCTTCCTTACTCTTAGATACATTTTTAGGTACATTTTAATGACCATTTTTATAAAAAGTATTGCATGGACCTGATTTTTTCAACTAGTTCTAAAAGCCAACTGTAAAGGTGTTCATGTGTGACAGTGGTTAAGTTAACATTCTGTGGTACCTGGTGTCTGCCCCACAGGCAACTAAAAGTGACCAGGCTGGGATCTGTCTTCCCTGTTGTCCAGTCCTGCTGTGTCAGGAGGGAAATCTGTGACAACCAATGTCCCCCCAGCACACCAGGCAGCACATACCTCTGTGCATGCAGCCCCCCAGACACTGTCTCCTGAAATCCAGACAGCTATTTATCAGCTGCCTAAACACAAGTTATTTAGGCAGGTGCTGTAAATTACACTGAGGGTAATGATTTTCCCTGACACAACCCTGTTCTGCTGGCAGAATGTCAGTGCATGAGCTAAGTGCCAGTTACATGGCACCCAACATGTTCTGAGAGGAGCAAGGATCCAGCTCCTGTTTGCTAACCTGACAGCATGGTCTATGCTGTGATAATGTACAAGCAGTATTAAAAATTATCAAGGCAATATTGAAAAAAAAAATCAGTGTCATTTAGAGCAAACAAGAGGCTGTTCTTTTCTAATTGCTTCTTCTTTTTTTCCAAATCAGTGTAATACACATATATGCAGATAAGATACACCTCGGTTTGTTAAAGGTGAATGCAGGGTGAAAAATCCAGATCTCTTATGTAAAAACATACTTACCTTAACCCTTTAACCACCCCAACTCTAAATCCTGACCTGCAAGATGCACACCTTTGGGACAGAATTCAAAGAGAGAAACTGCCACTAGAAACCTGTATGTTTTTACCTGTACTGGGCAGACTGGACTGACCATCACCTGAACACAGAAGTCTACATCACCTCAAGCTGGAGACGAGCTGAGGCCTTCAGCTACTTCAGCTGACACCTGATTTCACTGTGTTTCCCACCTGGGTAGCTTATAAAGGGATGTGTATCCTTGAGTGGCCTGTTGTGGTTGACAAACTTACATGTCAACTTGATTATTGAATTAGATAGAGGATCTAATATCACTACTACCCATACCTTGTGCATTTGTTTTTACTTTAACTGCATTTTGATTATTCTTTCACCTTTAATTAGTGTCACACAGAAAATTGGCAGGTGTATCTTCAAATCTGTATGGACATTTCTGTTTATTTTTAATAAGCATTATATATAAAAACTTTCTTACGTATTCCTCAGAGCTACAAGTCACCTCACACTAAAACCTCATTCCTGACTTCTGTATTGGTCTGCTGCCACTATTGCCTGTCACGGTTTGCTTTACAAAGGCAAAGAAGTTTAAACAGCCCTGAGTACTCAACTGAGTGGCAGTACTGTGTTTTCAGGCAGGCTGCAGCTGAGGGGGTAACATAGAAGGGAAGACAGAAAGTTGAAAAGCTGCCCTCCTTCCAGCAGGAGTGCTCAACTCCACTTAGGCTTGGACTTCTCAGAATTGATCCCAGCTATGTGGTTTTAGAAATGATAACAATTCATTAAATTAAATCTAGGTTGCAGACCAGTAGTTATCCCCCAGTGCTTCCAGTCACATCCCACTCTATCAGTATATAAGCCTCACTTTCCCCACCATACTGCATGGTTTCTCCATGTTTCTCCATCTCAGATGCAGCTCTGGCCCCAAATGCAAGAGAACAGGGTAACCAGTAACTTCTACTTGAGCAGAGAAGTAAAACTTCATGCGCCACTGTGTCCAGACCTACTCCCTTTGCAGCTTTGCTGGACCTGCATGGATAAGCAGAGGTTACAGAATTAATTTCTCAGTAAGAAAAAACTATTTTTGAGTTCAAAAGTAACCTTTCTCACATGCTGAATTGTAGCACGTGCCTCAGTTTCCCCTCCTGCGCTCTGGAGTCCCTCCAGGGAGTGGGGGACAGCGCTCGTGGCCAGTGCAGACCTGCTCCCTCCTCACTGTCCTTTAGTCCATCAGGTGCAATGCCCTGGAGCCCTGAAGCAGCAGGATGAGTTGCTCAACCTGCAGTGGTGATGGGCTCAGAATAAAATCAGAGGTCACAACAGTACCTAAGGCTTCAACAGCCACTCCAGCAAACCTGCAGCTGAAAAATGAACAAAAGCCCACAGACAGTTTCCACACCTTTTCCTTGCAAGGACAGTGAGAAGTCAGGATTGGCATTCTCCACAGGGCCCTGCTGTCTCTGGGAGCAGCCAGGTGCCTTGGTGGCAGTGGTGCTCCCTGGGGTCTGCGTGGCCAAGGGTTGCTGGGCAATGCCCCTGTGCAGGCATTGCAGTGAGACCAATACCACATTTCACACAGACACCTTTATTTTCACATTTCTGCATGTAGGAATGTTCTTTTTCCTGGGATGTACTCGTAGACATTATACCCTGCAGAATGGAGTTTAGCAAACTTATATATATATGTGTGTGTGTGTGTATATATATATATATACACATATATATGTGTACACACATATATATATAGTCTTGCAAAATCGCTCCTGCATTTCTCCATGTGCCAGAATGGATGTTTACAACAAACCAGAGCTAAAGGGACACTGCAAGGTTTTGGGTTATTTTTCTTATCTCTAACATGAAATAGTGTTTGCATTTTTTTTTTTTTCAACTCAATTGCCTGTTTTCCTCCTTATACCTAAGCAAAACTGCTGAAGAGAAAAGACATGCCTGTAGGCTTTCCAGTTATACTACTCCAAGATAGTATCAGTGATGCAGGTAAAAGAATATTTCTGAAGTCTTATTTACACAAGGGCCAGACTATCAGTTTGGTGTATGTCACCACACCAAATAGAAGAGCACGCCTGAATCAGTGATGAAAATAAATCATTGGCATGTAAGTGCTTCACTCACATCACAGCTCAGTTTCACATCCTCTATGCACATGGATACGTGTTTCAGTCCTACTTTTAAAAGTTTCACTGCAAATTTTTAACCTGACAGTGTCCCTTAGGAAAGCATACATATTGGGCTTAAGAAAGGACACCATCCTACATATATTTTCTTTTTATTATTAAAACCAACACTTTTAAAACCATTCAACAAAACTGAGTACAAATTACCATTGGAGAATAGCATTTGTAAGAGTGAAACTTTACATGGCTGCTCCATTAACATGGCTTTAGTTATCACAACTTACATTATTTGCACATTTCCTTAAGTCTTTCATGGCACTTCCATGAATAAGAAGAGAAGATTGATAGACTGCTGCTACTATCTCATGGGAGGTCACCCACAGACACATGGGTGTTTGTTCTCAACACATGCTGCAGTCAGGCAATGCCAAAGTTCCTGCCCATGGTGCCTTAACATCAGGGTATCCGTGCCTCAGGCTTGTAGCTTGGCTTATGTTTATTCACAATATTGCAATGCATTCAGAGGAACAGGAAAACAAAAAAAAATCCAGCCAAACAGCCACAGAACAGGCATGGTACTACTTTTTTTTTTACTTTTTTTTTTTTTTTTTGCATTATTATTAATCACATTCCTATTTTTCAACATATTGCATAAAATGTTAGAAAGGCTTTCTTTAGGAAATGCTGGCATGAGGATGCAGACTAATGTTTGTAACTAATGAAATAGTCAGAGTCCTGATTCAGACATTATTTAAACATTCACAAGTTGGAGGAAATGTGCACAGTTGATAGCACTGAGAGTCTGACTGTAACTGAGTGGCAGCACAGGAACTGCCTTCTGCGTGCTGGCAGGAGGGTTGCTGAGGGTGGGAGGTTGGAATAGCATACTGTGTTTTATTTAGAAAGCTCTAATAGTATTTGTCATAAATATTACAAGCCCCGTTTATGAGGGAGGGGAAGCTTGGGAAGTTTACAGAGTAACATTCATGGAGAACATAAAAAAACAAATCCAAAGCCATTTCCATGCAGAGTACAACTCTCTCACAGTCACTGGGTCTCTGTCACCTGTTGGCTGGAGCACACCTGCCATACACACAGATGCTGCTGATGGAAAACCCAGAGGCCTCCTACACACTGGTGCATCCTAGTTTCTGGACGTGTAATCTGAGCTATGGGAGACACCTTGCAAATCCCCCTGTCTCAGCCACCGTGGGCTTTAGATGGAGCACAGAGCTCATCCCTGGGCTGAACAGCCCTGGGATGAAAATCAGGGCTGCGTGGGAGAGGTCTGACTCTTGTGAGCCCCAAACCAAAGCTCTTTATGCCTCAAGGGCGGATTCAGCATGGCTGTCAGCATCTGCTCTGCCTGATGCACTTCCATCAGTCCTGGTAGTGCAAAGCTGGCACAGTGGAGCAGCAGAGGAGATGCCAGAACTGCAGGGTCAGTACTGGTACCCTGATCTCAGCAATGCCTTTCAACACGTACTGACAGGGACACCAACTGCATGGAGTGTGGTGCTGAACTGGGGCCCCACTCAACAGAGGGTGACAGCACAGGCACTGCTGCCCACGGGAACAGCAAACAGCTGAGGCCAAATTCATCACGGTGACTCCAGAAATTAATTTAGCTTCAGGGACTATGGTATCATGCAACTAATAACATTTTTCTTTGAAAAGGGCACATTCCAAATGTTTCTTTCTGTACGTTCCATCTCATTAGCACATTTGGAGCAAGATTGTCAGAGGAGAAAGGCACTTGCTAGCCCGATGCAAATCCATCTTTGCCATTATCCTGACCACTTCTCCCTCCTCTGCAATTAGCTGTTTAGACTGATAACAGACAGTTGTGTTGGTGGGAGAGAAAAGCAGATAATTAATTACATTAAATTCTGTTGTTTGTTAAAGTGATTGCAAGAAGAATCAAAAAGGAACAGCGTAAACTGTGTATTATTTCAGCTACAACTGATGTCTTTACATAAAATGATACCTGTTATATAAAACCTAAATGGACAATACGGAGCAACTGGAGGACAAGCTACTCTCACAGCATGACCCCCTCCTGTGAATCCCAGCCCCTCACAGGAGCTGCTGTGCTTTGGACCACTGCTGGGAAGGAATTAATTAATGGTACTTGTATGAAAGGCAATAAACAAGACAGACTAGGGTGTTATTCCTGGAGACAAGTAACTTCATTTGAATTGCACTTTTTATGACAAGGGAACAACTTAAATAAATAAAATTAAGACTACACTGAAGTGTATGGAGGAGCACAGGAAAAGGTGAAAATGCCCCATCTTGGGAAATCATCACATCATTACACTAGGACTGACCAGACCTACTTCTATAATCAGGAATGCTTCAATAGTCAAAATTTTTATAAAATTAGGGCTACAGAACTGAGGCATTCTATATATTCTGTATTATAAAAAGCTTACACTTACATAGTTTTTAAAATATATCTTAACTGCTAACAGTTTATTTGTAATATAGTATCTGATACAATAAAAATATATGCTTACTGAATGGGAGCAATGTAGCACTCTGGCAGGGACTGTCCTTCTATGTTCTTTGAGCAGCTGGAAAAGTTGGCTGATCCCTCCTTCCCTTGGTTTCTCAGCCACTGACTACCTGGAGATGGCAATGGCACTACGGTGTGTCAGCTTTCCTACTTCTGCAGAAAAGGCTCTGACATTCCCCAGCTGACAAATCATCTACTGTGCAAAATCCAACCTTGGTGTAAATTAATTCCTTTTTTCTGTTTTACTACATAAAAACCCAAACCCCCAAACCAATTCTCTATTTCACATTAGCAAGGAAATAGGGCTTCTACAAGGCATGCTACTGCCTTGTAGGGAAAAATACGGCCCTGGCATCTGATTCTGAGGATAATAACAACTCAGTAGCTCCCAATCAAATGTACAGGGCACTTTGTGGGTGCCAAGGTCTGTATGTGGAAACACAGCTGCATCTTCTGGGCCCCGTTTTTCACTAAGTAAAATAAGAAAGCTTAAATAAGTCCATAAAGCGGGTGAGAACTTACTGTCATGTCCAATGGAAAAACATAAACATTCAAATTATGAACTTAGGAAGTGTGTGCCAAACTAAGCAAAAAGACCATAGCACATGCCCACTGTGCTTCTGAGATGCACAGTGGAGAATCACTTGGTGTCCCACTACATGCTGGGACTGCAACAGGTAGCTGGGACCAGAGCAGGTACTCACCTTTCTGTACCAGCCTTTATAAAGCTGCCTGGTCTTTCAGGAACTTTACATCATTGAACAGGATTTGTTCTGCACTTTGATATTTATACATGCAACATGTTTTGCTCCTTTCTGGCTCACCCTGGCATGAAGATCCTTGGCTCATGTGTTGAGGAAGAACTCCACCAAACTCAGTGTGGTGGCACTAGTGCATGTGAGAGGAGAAGTGGGATCTCTGCAGGAATGGGGATACTGGTTACATGGGCTGTCTGCTCAATGTCCCAGGTACATTGACTGTTCATTTTTTCACAGACTGCCCTGGTAAGATGTGGCTTTCGTCAAAGCAGATAAATGGCAATGCATTCATCAAACATTGTGCTGTGTGGTAGCATAGACTGAGCTGGCACTGGCAACAAATGGCTGAATAGTTGCTGACATGTGCTATCATAGATAATTAAGCTTGCTAGATTAAAAGCAGGATTCGTGCCTAGCAAACAATGCTCTATATTACTCATTGAACTTTGAGCAGCAGTTCTCTCTTGTCAGGATTTATTAAAATATTCACATGCTTCCAAAATGAAACAAAGGTCCACCGGCATCTCCTGGGGAGAAGAGGTGGGATCGGTTGCATTCGGTGGCCATTTGGTTGGAGATGTCATACAAAACCCTCACACAGTGGACATGGCTCAGTTGTAAAAAGCTTTCACCCGGAAAGGAGATCTTTGTTACACAGGAAGTCTCAGACTCCTCCAACGCTGGTTACGTGGTTACATGACATTCTCAAAGAGCTGTAAGGATCGCATGATATTATCATCCTGAAAGTAAGGAAAAGATATTTCCATGAAACCAGCAGGGTCAAGCACAATTCATAACTCCGCCTGGCACAGGGGGAGCTCTGCAGCTGCTCCTGCAGGCAACAGCCTTGCTCTGGTAGTGCTTTTCCACCTCCATGAGGTGGGATTGATTCAGTGCCCAGGCCCTGATTGAGCACAGCATTGTCTCTTACTTTGCCCCCTAGGTTGGTTTGAGGCAGGCAAACAGAGGCTTTGTGTGTGCTGCATCCTTGGATCTCACTGATCCTGAGTGTGCAAACGCGCACTTGGCTGACAATGCTCCACAAGTCCAAATGAAATGGCACATTTTGAACTAATAAGAAATCTGCCTTGAGGCAGCACTTCATCCCAGAAACACAACCAGCTCAAAACCAAAACACATACAATCTGTGTAATCCCAGCCTCTCCAAGGTTCCTAGAGCCAAATGAGAAAGTTGAAGACACAAGGAAAATCCGGGATTATTTCTCTTGAAGCCTTGGAATTGTACTTTGAGGGAATAATCAGAGTAGTATACAAAAACATAATGATGATTATTTTCCTCACAGGAATTCAGTTTTCCAAAAGTTAAAATAGCTGTTTGCCTGGTTTGAAATTAGTTTTCCACATTGAGCAACTTAAGAGATCTATTGTATTGCATTCCTCAATCATATTTTGAGGCAGCATTATTTATATCACTTTTAACAGTTTGGTGGGTACCATTCACCCTCTCCAAGGCAATGCCAGGGATTCCCTGCCCACAAGCCAGCGCTTCTGCAATGGCACAAGTAAGCACTGTAGTGCACCTAAGCGTGTTTTTCATAAAGATAGAAAAAATAAATCCTAGTGTGGCAGGGCTTGCTCCTGCCCACCAGGAAACCACACCTGCAAGTGCCTCCATCTGCCCAGCTCCTAGTGCAAAGATGGCAACAGGAGGAACCAAACTCAGTTAGGGCAAAAAATTAAAACTCTAACAGTTACAAGTAAAGTAAAGCTGCTTCAATTCTGAGACCACTAATCACAGATACACCCACAGGCAAATGATGAATGTGAATAATAATACACTGCACAAATGATCAAAGTAAAGATGGTGCCAAAAATTAGCCAAAAATTCCGGAGGGACTGGGAATGAAGTAAGTGAAAAACATTAGCCTTCTATTATGCACCTGATAACAAGGATTTTTGCTGCCTGAAGTCCCTGACTTAGAGGTTATCTGGATATGACCAGAACCAGCAGCAAGCCAGCCCAGCCCTCCTCAGTGAACATCTTCAGAGACGGAAGATCTGTCTGGCTGCAGAACTGGAAAGAATTTTTCAGGGAAAGTAAAATACACAGAAGGGCCACTATGCAATTATTTGCACTAATATAAACATTCCGAAAGGCAGAGGTTGCCTTTTAGACCATTATTGAACTGGTCAGGTATTAGAGATATCTCAGAGGAAACATGCATAACTAAGGTCTAAGACAACAGACATTAGGCCAATTGCATGTTAATGCAGATGCTTCTTTGTGCCAGTGCTAAAAGTATCAACAAATATTTATCATAGCCATCCTAACATATGGAATTTGCAAGAGGGATCTTGTTTACAAAACAGAAAAAAAAAATAAAAATCATTGCTATAATGGCCACATTTGCCTTTAATATTTGACCACGAAAACATCAACTAGTTTTATAATTCAGTGCTGTAATTGCAAGATTTGAGACACCTTTGTCTCTGGGAAGTTCCAGCAATGTGCTACCTGACAATGATACCTGGGGCAGCAGAGACAGTGTCAGACTTTTAAAATGAAAAAAAAACCAAACACAATCAACCAAAAAACCCAAACCAACCAAAGAAACAAAAAAGGCAGTTATGAGCTTTCTCTAGAGTTGTCTGCTGGTCTACAGACTCAGGCATTACAATCCATTCAGGAAAATAAAAGGACTGGTTCCCAGCACTGGACATGAAGACATCCTCTCCCATATGAAGCCTGATCCTACCTCACTATTCAGTCACAGGCTTCACAGAGCATCACCAGAAACTCAGTCTTGAAGCTGGGGCAGCTTTTGTTTGATTTTTTTCTTTGTTTGTTTGTTTGTTTGTTTTGTTTTGTTTTCACAGAGCAAAGAAAACCCAGGATCCTGAGCAACACCTTGTTTCATATAGAGTTTGTCTAAAGGGAAGCATATCATGTAGCATGAGCTAGACCTTTCCCTGCTGTTATAATTTAGTCCTTACCTCCTGACACGATTCAATAAACTCATCTAAAGTTACAACTCCATCTTTGTTTTTATCCATTTTCTGCAAAATAAAATAAAATTTAAAAAAATTAGTTTTTACTGGTAACACTGTTGTTACAGTATAATATCTTATTTGATGCAATCTGAACAAAGCTAAACGTAGATCACAGACTCAATGTCATTGCTAGATTGGCTGACTGCCAAGGACTTGCTTACTCTGGGATTTGGCATACTTTTGAGTTTATCTCCAACTATTTCCTTGACATAGACTACAAGCTCTGCACTTATTCCATTGGTTATTTATTCAGTGCCTCACCAACCCCCACCCACATTCCTATCTGTCACTAAGGAGACTTGAGAGAAGCAGCACAGAAAGACTACAACACATGCAGAAGCTTCAGATTTACTGCATGTGGCACATCCCAATGCAAAGGGTCAGGCTAAGAGACGAGTGAGATACTTCTGAAGCCAGGAAATCAGCAGACACTGGTGTCAGGCTGAATGGTTGCTAGAGTTTATTTTGGAGTATATATTGAGACATAAACACAACTTTCTAGTAAAGTCTATCATTGCATACTCAAGTGTTAAGAAAAACACATAAAAAACCAGGTACCTGGAAAAACACTTCTACATGCTGCCTTGGTGCATCTTCCTTGAGCACTGGATAAGTGTACTTTCCCATCATATCATAAATTGCCTTTACAATATCCATCATTTCCTGCCGCAGCAGCATGCCAGGACAAACACAAAAAGGAAATTAAGAGCAATGATAGTGCATTTCTGTCTTGTACTGCCCTTTTCTTCACCCTCTTTCTCCTATTGCAAACAGCACACAGAACCCCTGTACATGAGCATGAAGACAGATGTATCATGACATAAAAATTCATCCGATTTCAAACAACTGCTTCTCTCTGCCCCTGCCCTGCCTTCACCCCAGCCATGCCACGGGCTCTAACAGTGCTCCCTCTGCTACTCCAGTGCAGGGCTGTGCTCAGACATGGCAGCTGCCGGGAGCAGGTGGGGTGCTCGGTCCTGAGCCCTGTCCCAGGGACCCTTCTGGCTGTCACTGGGAACCTGGCCCCTCTCCACACCTTGCACAAATTGCCACTTGGCTCCTTGGCCAGTGGCAGTAACTGCAAGCCCTCCAGGGACACACAGTGGTTTTGAGTAGAGCAAGAAGTGTTTGAAACATAGTCAAGGTTACCATGGTTGAAACCAAGACGTCCCACAATGGGAATAAGCAATAGTTGAGAAGAAGATAACAACAGATGACAATGCAGGATTTGGGAGTTTTGCTGGGGGCTCCTTGTTTTTCAGATGACTCACACCATAACTTCCAGTGCAGAAAGAAAGCCCTGGTGCCTCAGTCACCAAATAGCCATTGTCACTGTCCCTGTCCCCTTTGCAAAGGTTATGTGGCTCATATCTGTAACTAGGATTTCACTCCTGGCTAAAGCAATTCATTAAAGGCACTATAATATAGGACAATATGTTGAGAAAATCGTGCAATAAGACCTCTGTGCACTTTACTTAGACACAGATAAATACTCAAGTCCATTCTGATTTGCCTTTAATTAGCTGCATGTAAAATTAATTGTGTTTTGCAACAAAAAAGAGTTGTCTCTCTTCTGAAATCAACCACACTTGTCAGGAACAGCCTTACCTCCTTGTTTATATAACCATCCTTATTTATGTCGTACAGATTAAATGTCCACCTTAGCTTTTCATGAACAGTTCCACGCAGCAGAATGGACAGTGCCATCACAAAATCCTGGTTTGAGGCAGAGAGAGAAGTGTGAATTTTCATAACATCCTTTTCTAAGTCCTCTTGATACAATGCCAGTCAAACAGTTTATCTTTTTAGGATGGAACATATGGTTATCAACCTCTTCTGGCTCCCTTTTCTGAATATATTTCCTCTCTGACTGAACTCAATGGGCAAAGCAACTGCTAAGATGCTTGGTTTTTAAGAGCACTGGCAGATACTCCAGTGGCCCTTCTCCTCCCTGCTGCAAGGAGTCCTCACTCAGATTGCCACTACCTGCTTAAACACAGCTGGACTGTGCCTGTGGAAGTAGAAGCTGATGCTTTCTTACCTCCAGGTCTATCTACTGGCAAAGAAGGAAGGAAATGCAGCATTTTCTCTATGTCCACCTTGAGAGATGGAGATCCTAAACTCCTCTAACACAGGGAACCTTAGATTTTGTTCTTTGGCAAAATCTGTCAGACTTGACTGGATGTGATTCCCATCAGTAATTATTCAGAGTGGGACACAGCATTTTGATTGCATATTTTTGTTGTTTACAATAAAGTCATTGCTTCCAATAACTTTGATTTATTATTTATACTGCACGGTGGCTCAGGCAGTGTGAGCAGCATCGCTATGGGGATTTGTTAGCTCAGGCAGAACTTCAAGCTAACAGAGCTATACAGTTCCTGATACTCATTTAACATCCTTAGTCCTTCCCATGTCAACTTCATGAGTTCTGCATGGAGCAGTGCATCGCTGCTTAAAAACCTCTGCTCCTTTTTGCCAAAGCTCAGAGGATTTTGAATTTATCAAACAGTATAAAAAAGGGGACAAAATGCTTATGTTTAACAACCAGTAAAGAGACAAGTCTGCGAGGAAGAAAAGCTCAGCACTTTCTAGAGTTGGGGGTTTTTTTAAAGTTTTTTAAGAGCATTTTTCTGTTCTTAGTCTGTTTAGGTTTCTGGACACCTTTAACTACTGATAGCTGTCATATGTGAACCTTGCACTGCAGCCCTTGCTGCACAGATACATATGGAAGCATTCCCATTTTACATTTAATGAATGAACACATTTCTCAGTCTTTATGGAAGCATTCCCATTTTACATTTAATGAATGAACACATTTCTCAGTCTTATCTGTAAATTACTGGAGCTTTTGGCCATTTGACAGCAAAATCAAGACTGCCTATGATTTGTAGTTTTATAGTCACAGTGAAATGTCTTCAAAACAATGAAGTTCATCCACCAGAAGTTTATGACTTAACATACCCCTTTGCTGCCCTCCTACAACTGTGGGTGTGAGCATGAAGAGTGGTTGGTTGTAGCCACAGGGTTAAAGGGTGCATTTAGTTTCCATTGGATACTGAGGTGCTTGTTCAACATGTCAAATAAGCTTAAAAAACCCATATTCCAGGAACATGCAGATATAACAATTCAATCATGTAATGCATGATTACTGCAGAAGATACAATGCAAGTTACCTGTGCCCCTCATCTCTTTTCATATGGGACTGTCCTCAACCACTGCCACATAAACCTCTGCACTTTCTCCCTCTGATCCTGAATAACATGATCTAGATGTTTCTTTACTGAGGGGAAACACAAGTGCATCTAAATAAACTAAAGTGAACCAGATTTTAAAACATCAACTGACTTTAGACTGAAACCTCTCACCCTTAGTCCAACAAGTCCTACTATTGTACAACAAAGAATGGTCAGAAAAGCTTAAAAACACAGAACTGAGGAAGTGGCATAGAAGGAAGATGCAAAACAATTACCTCAAACTTCACTGAGCCATTTTGTGCAGTGTCAAATGCGTTGAAGAGGTAATGTGCATACATGCTGGCATCTGAAAAACCCAGAGACATGGACTGCTGCAGCAGCTCTTTATACACCAATGGCTTTAAACAACAGTCATGACTATTTTCCTTCTGTATAAAAAAAACCTTGTAGTATTGCCAGGCATTCTACGAGCCAGTAAGTGTTACCATGGACTTGCAAAATCCCAACACCATCCCTTCAAACAGCCTTGAAATGCAAAAGCTTTTAATACAGTAGAAATGATTTGGATTATGGGGCTGTACCTGAAAGAATGAGCAGAAAAACCCAACCATCCCAGAATTTCTCTGGGTCAAATGGAGTATTAGCTGTGGTGGGAAACACAGCAAAAATACCAAAGAGTGACTGCAGCACATGTGCATCCTTCCTCTACCTTTTTGTTTTGTGTGAGACAAAGCAGAGATCCCCAGGGACTGCCCAGCTTCAGAAGGCTTTTGCTCCAGTAACGTGACTGCTAGAGAGCAAATCACCTGAGGCACATTTTCATCTTTTTAATTGTTAAACTGCCAGTTTTAGAAAACCTTTTCTATTGAGAAGAACAGTCTCTATAGCCCTGTGAATCATGTCTGCTAACTAGGAATAACAGTAATGGTATACAGAAAAGAATCCAACTGGTATACAACTTTCAGACCTTCAGTGGCTTTTTCTGTGCTCTGGAGGCAATTCCCACGGCTCTCCATTTTACAGGAGCCCAGCTTTTCAAGATGGAAGCAACTGACATTGAAGCTTCTTAATTATTTCATTGCTACTCTAGCAGCCACACTCTTTTTGTCTCTTCTATTCTTTGTCTCTAGCAGACAGCATCAGTCAAGCCTGAGTCTCCAGACACAGTGTACAGATATTCAGGGGAAGCCTGTGCCCTGTTCTATGCAGACAGGTGGAATGACCCAGCATCTCCTCACTCTGACATTATTCAAACCCAGGAAAGTGTAACAGTGTGCAGAAAAATCAAATACCTAAGTTACTGTCATTCATAAGGATAGAATACGCTGAACTTTAGGGAAAAAAACATTGGACACTACATTTTTAAGAGAAGGATTGATTCTGAAATAAAATAGCTCCAGAAGAAAACCACAGTATTACTCATAGGACAGTCCTCCTAAAAGCTCCTACTAAACTGTGCTGGTTTGGCCCTGGCTGAACTCCTGGTGTCCAGCAAAACTGCTTCAAGGACTTTCCCTGCCCTGCTTTCACCTTCCAGAGGGAAAGGTAAAAAAACAGCTAGGAATTTACGACTAGAGAGAACAGTCAGGAAAGAAAAACTTTGATTAATTACTACTGGCAAAGCAGAACTCAGAATAATGCTTCAATTTATTACTAACAAACTAAGAACTAAAAATAAGAAATGAAAGCAGTTTTAGAAACACTTTTCCAAAGCACCCCCTTGGTCTCTTCATGCTCTCCCTCCTACCCCCAAAGGTGTAGGGGACAGGGAATGGAAGGTTTACAGTCAGTTGTTGTTGCTTTCAGCCATTCGCAGATGTAAGTCCAAGACTTAAGCAGCAGGTCTTCCAAATCTGCCATTTCACGGATCTTCCTGTGGGCTGCAAAGGGGACATCTTGCCTTACCACAGTCATCACCACAGTTACAGGGGAAAAATCATAACTC
>JAWWTY010000027.1:375495-390891 GCA_035222235.1 Margarornis squamiger | reverse complement strand
TTCAGCAGGGTCAGCTTGGAGAATTGGGGCATATATGCTGAGGAGAACAACATGTTCCTTGTTGTGTAGTGGGAGACATAAGGAGATAATGCGATTGGAATGACCTGTTGACAAATTTTCAAGTTTGGAGGCAATGGAGTTTCTAATCATGAAACCAACTCCTGAAAGGTGATGTTTTGGGTTTGCCTGACCAATAGAGTGTGTAGCTAGCACCGTGTTCTTTAAGGCTGCCTACCTCATGGAGATGAACTTCACTGAGAGCAGCAATGTCGATGTTGAGTCGTGACAGTTCATGGGCAATTAGAGCAGAACGATGCTCAGGACGTCCACCATCCGCAGAGTCGAGCATGGTTGTGATGTTCCAACATGCAACTGTTAATTTGGACACACCTTTGGAGGCAGGTGTATGCCTTTGTCTTTTTGTCTTTGTTTGTGTTTGGATCAGAAGATGCCCATTGCCCATGGCAAGCCAACCAGGTGAAGGGTGGAGATGAGCTTTGGTTAGGCCACCTTTTCTAGGCCCCTCTCCATGTGGAGCAAGCAGTGATCTCCTTGAAAAGGCTGCTTGGTCATTCAGGATGCTGCCAAACCAGACTGTCATCTCCCGGTCAGTCTCGAGCAACCAATGTCCTGAACCGCCTGCATGCAGGGTTGGGGCTGCGGCTTCCAGTGCACCGATTTATCACCTGCCCTTTCGTCCCTCACCTGTCACTACAGGGCTTTGTGAGTGTGGGAAGATCCCTAGAGCCTGCACAATGGATTTTTTAGGTGAGGCGCAGCTTGCACAGAACTGGCCCCACCTTTTACTCCTAAGGTTCATCTGCCAAGGCCAAGTGAGCTTGGACAGTGGCAGTGAAGTCCTCAGGCTGTAGGTTTGGTTAGAGTGTCCTTCTCTTAGATGGATTGCCTTACAGGGCTAAGCGAGCTCGATCTGCCTGGGTTTGCAGTTAGAGTAGTCCTTCTCCTAGGATGGTTGCTGGGGAGCTAGCGAGCCCATCCTGCCCATGGACACACTTTGTCTGACCCTTCAGTTGAGACCTGACTAGCATGGGAGACCCGACTAGCATGGGAGACCCTACTGGAACTCAGGGTTGGTACAACAGAGGAAAGCCCAGCTAGCAGAGAGTAAAGAGCATTCATCTGCCTTACCAGCATCAGCCTCAGAAAGGCACAGGGAACCTCAGGGAATGTCTAAGAACCAACATGCAATGTGCTCATTAATCTTTCCAAGGGCAACACCATCACTTGTTCTGAGTTGCCTTTAGTATTACATAGAGCAAACTGAGCAATCCAGGGTGATTTCCAAAAAGAGAAGGTGAGCAGTCACAACACAGCACGTTAGTTCTGTGTCTAGGTGTGCTCCTTTTCAAGGACTGTCACCTGCTCAGGCTCTGTGATGGAAACCACACTACAGCTGTTTCTGTGCTGTAGGTCCAGGCTCTCTCTAGATCTCATGCAGGCGCTGAACTCCAGCTAGGAAGAACTATTTGCTATGCAAACTGGCAGCAGTACTAAAGCCAAGTACCAACACAGACTGGAAAAAAAAAAAATAAAAAAATTAGTCTTCCAAAAAACTGCAGTCTTGGCACTTCACAGGCTAGCACAGCATGCCCTGGGAACAGGCTTCAGCAGCTTTCTCACCTAGTTAGTGTGCCTCGTTTCTATGGATCTATTCATGCTTTGTAGCATTTTCTTCTTGGAAAAAGTTACACATAAAATGGCTGCCTTAGGCCAGACCAAAGAAATCTCTCTAACTTGAGGAATGGAATAAGAATATGATGAACACATAGTGATATGCCTGAGCACCACGTCCCCACCTCCAGCAATCTGAACTCAATTTGTCAATCCAGAGCAGTTGTCTTTGTACCCAAGACATGCACATCTCTTCAGTAAATTCTGAGCCTAAGTACTCTTCCTATGCACAGATTAAATGTAACAAGCTTACTCCCTGTAATAAGATGCAGTCTGGACTACACTGAGCATCATCAGAGGAATCAGTCATGTTCAAGGCTGAGACCCTTCCACCACTCAGCTGAGCCACAGAGGGTAATTCCCCTTCTGGAGCTTGACTGATCTTGGTCTCCATCAGTTCTATCCGTGGTCCTGAAGTCAGGATCCCACCATTGCACACTAAGGACAGTTCCTACACCAAAGGTTTGTCATCTCAGCAGGAAACAAGGGATATTTAGATGTGATGAACAATGCTCTGAGGAGGACAGAGGAGCTTTTGCTTGGTGGCAAGGCTGGGGCATGCTTGGAAAGCCCTGGCTTATGAGCATCTGGTTTTACAGGTGCCCCTCTTCCAGGAGATTGGTCCAGAGTCACACAGGGAGCCTGAGACAGCACTGAGGTTTCTCTAAGACACCTGTAGACACATCTGGGTGAAGGAAGAAATCTGCTAGCATTTTATTTTTTTTTTTTTTTTTAAATTGGTGCTGGGTAGAAATGAAGAACAGAAAATGGAAATACATTCATGCAAATACTATTTCCTGAAAAATTACTTTCTAGCCAACTACAATGAAATGCCCATTTCCACTGACAGTCAGGGGACACACCAGGCAGCAGCAGTGGGGCAGCTCCAGCCTCCCATCAGGGCACAGAGCCCACTTCCTAATACCCAGCACACTAGGAAAACCCATCTCTCTGTGATGTGTAACTAGGCCAAGAGAAAACCCCTACTACAGCTACTCACAGCATTAATCTAACAGCTTAAGAATATTATGATACTTTTACTAGACTAAATTTCAGGTCAGGAACTCCTGCTTGGAGGAAAAAAAAATAAATTAAATTGTGGTAAGGTATGTGAGAGGGCAAATAAAGGATACAGAGGCAGCAACCTCCTCAAAAGGGCTGCCCCAAGCCAGTGGCTTTAAACTGGTTTCCACAGGCTGGGAAATGCAGTGATCTGGAACCAAGGCAACACTGCAATTCCAAAGGAGCAAGAGAAAAGGAAAGCCATGAGAATGTCAAGCCACCAAACCTGATGATTTTCAGAAGAAATATAAGAAACTCCTCAGAGGGCACTTGATGAAATAGTCCAAAGAGACTTCTGAATTATAAATTAAGTGAACTTAATTTTTTTCTTTTTTGGAATAGGTTATTCATCAAAAACCCTCTGATGAGCCAAGACAACGCATTACAAATGGACTTATTCTCTCTGAGAATTATTGTTGTCAATCTTTCTTTTTCTCATTGAAAAGAAAATCAGACATTTCAAGTCCCTGATTTATGACTGCACTGATTTCCATGTACACTGGCATGCCCTAGCTTTCAGTTAGGAAAAGGCTTTTGGAAGAACAATAATCAATGAATATATAATGGGGTGAAATCAAGCAATCAGAAATAGTAATTAGTTTGGTGCCTAATTCAAGGACGTTTTATCCTTGAGTTACTACAGGAAAAACAGAACTGTATATTTGTATGTTCAGGCAGGTTTTAACTACAGTGTTAAAACTAAGGTTTTTTCCCCCTCAGAGTCATCTTTTTTTGAACTGTGTGATTACACACACTTGGCACTGGCTGCAGACCTGACAGAAGAACTAAACAGACATTCAGAAAAAGAAGGTGAATAGACAACAGCACAAGGACAAACAAATTAAACCACATAAACCCCTTGGAAAAGGCACTCTCAATCACAAATAGTGTTCAAGGGCATGACTGCAGTGGGTCACAAAGCTGCAGCCTCCCCTGAGGTTTTATTCTGGACTGGAACTTTTCTCCTGGAGAGAGAGAACTTGTGTTTTTCTCTCTCTCTCTCTCCCTCTCTCTCTCTCTCTCCCTCTCTCTCTCTCTCTCTCTCTCTTTGTGTGTGTGTACATTCCCTTCTTCTTGCCAAGGGCCTCGCTGTGTCCTCCCCAGGGCAGGCCCCTGGGCAGTCGCTGCTGGGGGGACACCAAATGCAGCCACAGGTCTATGAAAGCAGCAGCAGCACCCAGTGAGGGCAGCCAGAGCTCTTGGCTCCATCTGCACCCCAGAGCTGATGCTGACATGGGCTGCTGCTTCCCAGGGGGTGCCCATGGCCACCAGCATGCTGGGAGACTGCAGATGCCCATGTCTGAGGCACCCTTGGGTGCACGAGTTCCCAACAGGCCACTGAAACTGTTTGGAAGTCAGATCATTTCGTGGGAGGGGGTGGGAGATGTCACTATTTCAAAGCTGATGTTCTCGATTCAGAAAATAAATTGAATAAACTCCTTATTCTCCACAAAATGGAAGCTTAGACTGTGATTTAGAAAACTTAATTGGGGAAAATCTTTCCAATTTCATTCCTCACAAATGTTCACATCATTGTGATACAGGCAAAAGCCATCTGCCCCTGTACCATGCTTGTGGTCAATTTCTCTCAGTTTACTGGCAGCATAGCAGCTCTTCGCAGCTTTTTCTCTGTTAAGTTACCCAGTTCCATAAAATTTTACTTCTTAACTGGGTAACTATGCAGCAAATGAGCAGAGTTGTAATACACATATGCTCATAATCAGGCACCTACACTGGTCTGCACAACAGCAATTCCATGCTAAGGGTCTTTAAAAAAACTATCAGTTATTATTTCTACTTTAGTCTTAAGTGCCAATTTCTTATGATCAGTTCGTTTTGTTTTTTGAAATGAAGGTTTCATTTGGATTTTTTAAACTACAAACAGAAATATTTATTTCCCCAAGCTGAAAGCACGTGTGGGTTTGTTCACATTTTTTAAAGAAAAAAACATTTCTTCTTTATTAGTCAGCATACACTTAATCCTATTCAGACAAAGCAATGTGGAAAACAGAACTTGCCATAGAACTATAAGGCAATACTAGCATCCCTAGCAGGAGTGAATGTGAGAGGAATTTTTCTTCTATAATAGGTGGACAGATCACCACCACTTTATAGCTATTCACCTGTGCAAAGACTAGAATAAGAAAAAATCGGTTTGGTCCAGGCAGAACTGAGGAGAGAAACATGGCTATTGATTGAGCACTCTGGAGATCCTGTAGAAATGAGCCAGTGCTTCCCAGGAGATCATATCTTCCTGCTTCACAGAACTGCTATTCAAGTCGAGCAGGTTGCTCCAAAATGTGAAGCAGAATTAAGCGGAACACAAGTACCATTTAAGCTCTGTTAGCACAGAAGAAACTGCTCAAAAAATATTGTTCCTATACAGATCCAGAGTTTTCAGCAGGAGAAAATGTCCTGACATGCATTTGCTCCTGTAAGCAGGCTCTGCTGGCACACACACAGCACACTCCAAACTGGGCACAGCTCTGTACTCCTGTAGATAGCCTGTTACAGGGCAGCACCCACACCCCAGGCATTGAAGTGGATCTGATTTCAGGCAATGTATGGAAGCAACCAAGAGTGTCTGAATGTCTTCTTTGTAAAAACATTTGCATCCTAATTTCTGGTTTGCCAAGTAGCTGAACCAGAAGGGGGTTTTCAGAACACTAATATAAAATCGATAGTGCCCAAAACACCCTCCAGCCACCAGTGTTTCTTTAAATACAGCCTACATACTTCTTCCTGACTCAGAAACAGAGCTGCTTTAGTAGCTCTGTATTCACTTAAATTTTTCTGCTGCAAAGCATTTTGAACGCAGACTGCTGTAAGCCAGGTAGTGGCTTTCATATGTACACACCACTGCCCAGGACTGAGGGCATTGGCTCACTGAAACTCTTCATCCAAACAAATATCTTCTCCTGGTGGTAATTAAAATTTCAGAAAATCGCATTCAACAGGCTACATTCTTTGTAGTTAATAAGACTCCAGTGTGAAAGCAGTAAGTTGTTTCAAGGTACCAAACAGATTTATTCCTTACAAGGAATTCCTTTGTCTCTTTTGCTAGGGCCATAACTGGCTCACAGTGATGCTCCCAAGAACCGCTGTTTCATCCACTTGGCTTGACCACTAATCCTTCCTCATCCTTTACCCACCATCTTCCCTTGGTATCCTGGTCCTGGCTAGGACAGGATTAATTTTTGCAGCAGCCAGGAGTGGCTCCACCTGGAACCTGGGGTTATTTGATCCCACTTCAGGACAGGTGTAGGAAGACGAAGAGGAATCACATCTTTCTTGTTTGTCAGGGTGAGTGGTTGGTCACATGGCATTGGTTCCACGTGGGAAGGGATCTGTGTGAATCATTCTCCAGTCCTGTACACTCTGCTATTAGTATTGTTGTCACTGTTCATTTTCTTATTTCATTCTGTTTCTAATGAATTGTTTGTATCTCAGCCTGTGATCTTTACTTTTCTTCACCTTCTGTTCTCCTCTGCATCCTGCTGAAGGGGGAGTGAGAAGTGAGTGATGAACACGTGGCCTGGGGTGTTTCAGTGGGAGCAATAAATTGGTAAATACCATTCCAAAACCATGACACTTGGGCTTCTACCTCTCAGAAGCAGCATGAGCACCCTCCAGGCTGAGAACAGGCTGTTTCTGCTTCAAATCAAGTCTGAGCTACGCTCCAGAGAGGAAGTGATCTGGAGCAGTATCCCATACTCGCTCTTCCCAAGGACCGTGTTCAAGCAGCATCCCACACTCACTCCTCCTGAGGGCTCCCAAGGCTTTGCAAAGCCTTGTGAGTCCAGAAGCATGGGAACAGCAGGGTTATATGGTGGCAGAGCAAATCGTACGGGAGTATTTTTATCCAGTTTTAAATGAAGACCATTCAAAACATGAGATGGAAGTTTTACTAATTACTAAAAAGTGACTTCTTTTCATCAACAGGTGACACTCTTCTTTAAGAGACAGCATGTAGAGAAGCAAAAAGCTTTCAGCTAAGCCCTTCCTTTCAGTCCAGAGTTCAGGTCTCCCTCCCTTTGCATGGCAGTCTGCAGTTGTCTGAAACCCTACAGGTACCTATTGAGTGGTTCAACACCACAAGGTGATCCCTTCTGGAAGCGTTTTAAACCACTTGTGCCTTTCTTGTACTGAACAAACAGAAATACATTCACAGTGTGAATATGTGAAGAGTTTTCACATGGGTTTCTATGTCCCATTGAGGAACAAAAAAATTGAGGGGAACACAGGCACACAAAAAACCCCAGACACATTGGCACGTAGCAGTGAGGAAGCCCACAAATTAAAGCTAAACCCATGGCAATAGATCACACTGCTATGGTGAACATACCAAAAATACCAGCACCACATACCAGAGCGGGGGCGGAACTGAGCTAGACCTCCCCAAACTCCCACAGAGGGGCCAAACCACCAGCACTTACCAGCCAGGCAGCAAAGTAAACAGGCAGGGAGCTGCAAGCCCAGCAGACAAGATAGGAGAGTTTCAGGAAACAGACAATAGCTTAATAATTTACTAAACCTGGCCCATCTAGTGGTGCTGGAAATCTTACAACTTTGTTTAACAAAAGGTTATTCAGGACAAGCACAAAACTTCCTCCCATTTTACTCTGTCTTTAATCTGCTTCTCCTGAAAGGCCAATAGAGGCCAACCATTGTAAGACACTTTGCTAGGATGTAAATGTAACAGACTACACACTTGATGAGTTGCCATGAAGTCACAATATATAATTATTTAAAACTTGGCCATGCTCAGGTTAGAAGACCTAAATTCCACTAATCTGTCTAAGGATCTTTCTTCTTTTAAAACATACACATTTTTTGACTGGGAGAGGAAGGCCATAAGGCTTAGATCTTCCCAGGCTGGGGCCCGGCTCTGATGAGTGCCCTGAAAATACTGGCAAATTCAGAGATTTGGCCTGTTTTTGAAATACCACCAACCAAGAGTTATTTGAGACTAACAAACACCAGTGCTTGTAAACACTGGAGCTGTCCTAGCTGACAATATCTAAGGACTTCTGCAGGCAGAAAACAAATACACAATTAGGAACATGACCAATGCCAGAATGCAGCTTATTAAATTTTCATGCTGACTCTGATTACTTTCATTTAGTGACACAGATGAGAAACCAGGATGAGGAGGTACAGTGCCCATGAGCACTGGGAAAGGGCTGGCAACATGAGCAAGCTTTGGAAACCGGTCGCTGAGAGCAAGTGCTACTCACATGTGCACTTCTCAGCTCTTACCAGTCATTTGGTTTTAAAGAAGCCATGAAAACTTTTTAATGGATTAGATTTCCTAATTCTGATTCTTCCATCCTGTTTTAAGGAAGTCACATAGCACCTTTAAAAGTCCATCAGAGCAAAACTGCAACAGAGCAAAAAGTGCCAGGAACAGGTTTAGATAGGCATGCCATCATGGGGAAGCTCATCCCAGAGCTGAGCCTTGTGCAGATAAGCCCTTTGGTTCTTTCCCTTTAGTATGGGGCTCTGACATCAGAGTACCACAGGACCACCAAAGGGAAGAGGCAACCAAGACCCACAGCCTGTGGTGGGAACTTCTGCTCTAAGATCTACCAAAATGTGGTCTAGGATCTGCCTGACCAGTATGTGCAAGTGCACATTCCAGTTTATTTTAGGGAGAAAGAAATACTTAGCTCAAAATATTTTAAATGGGGTGTGTGAAGAATAAAGAAGAAAAAATTCCCTTTCAGAATGCTTCAGATTTCATCTTGTATTTTCAATTCCCCTTTTAATCATCTACAAGAAATTTAATTAAGCTTTGTCCTATTGCCAGAATAATAGGAAAATGGAGAGTTAGAGTATTTTACGTGCAAAGACACACAAAGGGAGTCTCTGCTGCTGCAGTCTGTGTGCTACCAGCCCTGCTCTGGCAGCTGGGAGCCCACTCTCCTGCCCTGGGGTTGGACCAGCCTGGAGGTGTGGGCACAGGGCACTGCTACCCCCCCTCCAGCCTTAGGGACAGGTCCGGCAGCTTCTCTTTCTACTACTTCTACTATTTGTGCCTAAAACCCCCACCCCGTTCTCAGGTAAGTTCTCAGCCATAGCAGCAGACCAAGGCCAGCACTGTGGGAACAGCCACAGCCCCTCATGGTCTGTGGGCACCCCAGGCATTCTGCTGCTGCTGGATGGGGTCACTGCTGCAGCACTGCTGTCAGCAAGTGTGGTGGACAGAAAATGGACAAATTAAATGTTTTACTCTTTCCACTGTGTGAAATTTTCTTTGAAGAGAGAAAGGATTAATTTATATTAGGACTTAATTAAGATACATTAAGACTAATTAGGACTTGATTAAGATACATTTGGACATGCATCCTCAATTCAAGGTTCCCATGTGTGGGTTTAAGGATCACAGAAGAGGGACTAAGGTAATGTTAATTATGTTCCATTTATATTGACTATTTATATAGTTATGCCTTTCTGAGTGCCTCTAACTCAATTGCTTCAAAAAAAGCAGCCTTACCCTGAAATTCTCAAGGACGCTCTGCAGTCAAAAGAAATCTCTCCCCTTAAATTTATTAAGCTGAATGAAATTATTCCAGATTTCAAAACATGTCACATTCGAGTAGCTCTCTTGTGGTTCTTGCAAGTTTTTGAAAACGAGGAGACAGCTGTGCAGAGGCAGGTCAGCATGGAGATGCTTCACCTTGGTGAGAAGGGGTTCAGCAATAATGAGAGAAGATGGAGCACAACTCTCAGATAAAGCTTGCTTATAGCAATGTGTCCATTTTAATATGACAAATCAGTCAAAAAGATGAGCAATTTTTTGACATCCCATCAGAACAAAGCTATCTCAGAAATGGCCCTGGGATTGGTGCACAGATGCATATTCAAAACTTCTTTGAGAGGTCACGTGATCAGCTTCAGGTCACACACTTCTTGTTTCTCCTACTTCAGTGCCAATCTCTTGCCATGGCTGCACATGTTGCTTTGGGGCTCTTCACCCACTCTCAGGGCACTGAGGCTGGCACTGCTCACAGGAACTCACTGCAGGAACAGGAGCAGGAGCAGGAAGCACAGCTGACTGCTCTTTACAGCCGCATGAAAAATTGTTAAACACATCTGTCTGCAATATTTCTAACATGTTTTGTGTAATGATCTAAGTTACATTTAATGGTTTAAGTCAAAGAACTTTATTTTTAAACCTTGTCATGTCTCTTTAAAGGGAATGTTGTTTTCACGCTGTTTAACTTCTATAATATATGGCATGGGGAAAAAACCCCCACAAATACACACTTATTTTCCTTTCTGCTGCAATGAGAAACCACATTTATTTCTTATGAAATTTACCACCATTATTTATTAGCAGGGAGAAAGCTTCTGGGTATAATAAAAATCTGGTACATAAAGATGCAGCTTGCCTGAGGAAAGGGGGAATTAACTGTAATAAAACTCATTTAAAGAGCCTCATAATATCACTTTTAAAATATCAAAAATAAGGGGATAGAAGCAAAAGGAAAAAGATTTTTTTCATAAATCACAAAATATTATCTGTTCATTCTGCTAAATTCTCATATGAAAACAAAAGACAGGTTTTCGTCTCATCATTACATTTAAGAGCTATACCTGGAAGAAACATTTTCTTTTCCACATTTGCTAACATTGTACCTCTTGAAAAGAGCAATTATGTCTGATGGTGATTTCTTCCCAAGTGGCAGGTTATTATATTCCTAGTTTAGATACTTTTGATGGTCATCACACACACAAGTGGTCAGCTCTTCAAGCACAAATAACCTCACAGTTACGTGTTCCTTTTGAAAACAATGAGCCCAGCTTGCAAAGCTTCACTCAGGAAAATAATTCCAGTAGCATCTAGAAATGGAATAATTTCCATTTGCATTGCAGAGAAAGGACCAAAGAGAAACACATTGAGAAACTCTGTTTTGGGGTACTATACAATCACTTGTATACTCCAGACTGCACACAGAGAGAGCTTCAGGCTGAGCAGGGCAGGCAGGGATGCCATTTACTTTAGGCAGGTATTACAAGCATTACCATGTGCATTTTCTGTTAGATACCAGCTGTATTTACTTTTTGTGGGTGCTCTGGTCATCTGAACTTCAACATTTGCAACAGCTGTGTAATTTATACAACATTTCAAAAAGATTTGCAGCACTCACATTCAGTTGCATGACAAAGGAAAAACTTTTGCACTTGATTAAAAACAATTGTCTTACTGATGGTAAATGATGGGTATCTGTAAATTCAGACCTTGTTCTACCTTGTCAGACAGGTCTGGAAGCAGATTGTGCTGTGCAGCCTGTACTGTGGTGTGCCCAGCCTGCCCATGCTCTTATGGAGCAGAACTACCTTGGCATTATGTTCCTCTTCTTAATCTTTGTACTGCATAAAATTCAGGTCACAGTATATTCATAAAAACCAAAATACACTATTACTAGCAGATACAACTCAGACTCAACACATTTCAGCAAATTTCTGGTTTCCTGTTTGACTGCTCAGCAGCCAGTCAGAGGTGTGCAGCACTGAACCGACCTGGAGGTTCACCTTCTAACACTGAAAGAGAAGCTGTCAAACTTCACCCCAAAATAAAACTGCACAGCTGAGTTATAAATTAATAACCAAAACTCACTAGACAGGATCTCCATGTTTTTATATTTTTGTTCCTGAAGTAATTTTTCTCTTTCACTCTTTCCCTGTGGAAAACTGCTCAGCTTCACAGCAGATAAACAAAAAATAAAGTATGAGATTCAGATATATCCCAGCTGATAAAGGTGCTCAAAATACAAGTGAGCTTGGAAAAAAATTAAAGAAATCACTGTATTATGATGAAGCTTAGCACATGGTGCTGCAGCACAACACAATGAGTATGTGGCAAGCAGGACTGCATTTAGATTATTGTTGCAAATGACATCTACTAATCACCAGGACCAGTCTGGATACTAAAATTCTCCAAGACAATCTGCATTTAATTTTTTAATTCTTTATTATAATTAATAGCAGATATTTGTATTTAGTTCACCACGCAGCCCAGATGTGACTGCTGACACAGACAGAGTCCAAACCTCTCACACAGAACTAGTATGAATTTTTACACTTTTTGCCAAAAGCAAGATGATAGTTAATTCTCTAGGGAAGGAGCAAACATTATTCCTATCCGTTTTGGTTAGAATTTTTTCCCCAGAATCTAAAAGAATTAAACAAAATAGGAATGCAGATATTTCATTAGGAGTGCAGAGAACAATCTCAAACCATACAGGTGAAAGTTTCATGAGAGTGCTTTTCCTTTACCTTCCTCTGTATCCCATATCCTTGGCTGAACTAAGCCAAATCCTTACTCCAAGACTTCATATTGAACAAATAGGTTTCATGCTAAGCAACTTCGTTTAACACCATTCAAAAAGGTATATTCACGCCTTAGTCAGCCACTTGTATGTTCTTTCAACTTGCACAGCTGGTGACAGGACCAGGAGCACTGGGCCCCATGTCACTTTTTGCTCAACACTGTGACCTTCTTGGAGCAGAGGCACAGAACCTGCACCACCACTGACACCTTCTACAAGGATCATTATATGTCTTCTGTTGTTGCTCTTCATCAACAAATTCTGTCTCAGCAATCAATGAGGAGATTTATGGTTGAGAAGGCTGCAGAATTTGAGAATGACTGAGCTGGATAGCTTTGTCCAAACTTTACTACAGTGTCAGATGCAGCTTGGCTATGATCAGCAATGCCCCAGCTGATGCTCTTCAGTACCTCTCTCAACAGGAAATGGAAATATATGAGGCACAGCAAAAGCTCAAAGGGAGAGGTGCTCTTTTCAGTAATGTAAACTAGAAACCAGTAGAAGTGAGGTTCAGCTAGAGCCACTGAAATGCAAAGCAGGTGTTAAAATATGAACACATAATTTTACACTTATCCAGAAACACTGTGATTCTTATAGTTGTCTGAAATGCAGCAGAGTGACAAGCTGGTATTCCAGCACAGAAATTCCTTTTTCTCAGGAATGCAGCACTGTTCATGCTCTCACCATTTTTGGACCTGAATGGAGAGGGCACATGGAATTCAAGAGGGATGAAACTTCTGTGTGTATTCTGCCTTTCAAAGGGGTTCCACAGTCCACTATGGCAGAGATTTGCACACAGAATCAATTTTTGCTGCCATTAACTCTCTTAGTTTACAATGGTGTTAATATTGCAAAGTGTTTTGATTTAATTCTGAAGGAGGTACAATTTCTGTGCTGGCAAAATGAATGTCTTTTGGTATGTTCCAGACAGCTAGTTGGTATATATAAATTATTTAAATTACTACAGAGTTGTGGAGATATTAATCACATTTGCAGCAAAACCAGATAAAAATGGGGAGAGGTCTGGAAGAGCTGACATATGCTCAGCCACAAGCAGTCTCACATCATTCTGCAGTGATGTTAACCCATGTTAGAAAACACACTAAGATTTCCCATAATTTATACATTACCTGCCACCAAACACTAGTTACTTTGCACTCTGTGTACCCACTCTGCATAGCTGCCATTTCTCTCCCAAGCTAAATGTTCTTTCAATTCCACAAAAAAAAAAAAAGCCTGAATTATTGTCTTGCTGCTCAGTATAAATGGATGAACATATTTGACACCAACAGAATTGAAGAGCTTCTGTCTGTGAAGTATTATACACTGCAGGCCTTTCACAGGCCTTTTTATTTTTTTATTGTTGCTTCTGTTAAATTGCTGATGCAACAGAAATACTCTGACAAAACTTAACTGGTGACAAAATGGTCAAACTGATAGTCATTATCAAACAACTGTTTTCAGAATAGGTGTCTTAGTTCAGGGGAGAACCAAGATATCTATGTTCGCCGAGAGAGAAAAAAGGAAAGGCCTTCTTCCCCCAAGAAGACCAGCCAAAAAAAAATAGAAATAACCCCTCTCCTTTAAATTTAGAAACACAACTTTAATTAGGAAAAATATATAGGAAAAGGATAACAGTTCTTAACCACAATATATCTATATATATATATGTCCAGAAAGGACCAAACAAAACAGTTTGTAATAAACCCTTTAAACAAAAGCAAAAGGCAATGTCCCCTGCTGTCCTAAAAAAGGATGCAATTATATTTAGGGACAGCAGGTGGCGATGTCGTGCCTCGGGCTACTCTAAAAAGCGGGGTTAGTTATATTTACGGACAGCAGGTGGTGATGTCACGCCTCGGCTGGCTGGTCTCTCTCGCAGGCAGCACTTCTCCCGGTTCGCAGACCAGAGACTGATTAGAGTTTCCAAATGGCGCTGTACAGTAGTCCTGATGTCAGTTCCTACAGGATCGATGGAGGGACAAGGAAAGCGCCATCTCTGTGGTGCAGAAACAGACATATTTGCCAGGCTCCCCCAGTCAGTTCCCGCAAGTTCGGTAGGAGAGGGAGGATGAGGCCTCATCTCCACGGTGGAGAAAAACAACCAGGGGAGTTCTCCTCCTCACAGCAGCTCCCGTAGTGCCCATGGCCCTCACAGGCAAACAGTTGAGTTAGAGACAGAGACAGAGACACGGTCCTGCTTCTCTCGTGGTACGGACCAGTGTGTTCCCGTCCTAGCTCCCTCCGCCAACACACTGAGGCTGTGCAGAAACCCCGGCAGCTCTCCCCATCCGAGCCGTCTTCCCTCCACCTCTCTCAGCCTGGGAGACCAGAACAGAAGGCTCTGGTCTGAGTCATTACATCAGGATATGAATATTCATTAGTTCCTTTTGTTAGCTATCTTCACAGAAGTTTAGGCGTTGGCTCCAAGCTTTATGGGGAGAATTCCAAGGAAATGCTGAAACTATAACATTATGATGATAACAAAATTAAACTAAGCTTCATTTAGGCTCCAGACAAATAATTCCCTGAACACTTTTCGCAGGCAAAGAAGTTGTGCTGGAAGTTTGTGTTCATTACCCAGCCCTTACTGGAGAAGGCATACCTATCAGACAGCATTTGGAACTATATGCCCATTTTTAGGTGGGTAAATACCATAAAAGCTGGAACAGATACAATCTTCTAGTTCATCTGGATTTCTAGATTTGATAGAAACTATTTTAGTGTTTCCTCAGTGACAGAGTCCTTGTGCTACTCCAGTGCCTGCTGTGCAGGAGGAACTCACCGCATGAAATATGTTAAAGCAGACAGAACAGAATATTGTACATCAGGACATGCACTAAGTTACCTTCAACAGGCACTGTAATAAGATCAGTGTACTGTCACAGGAATTTCCATGGCATACCAGTGATTGCCCAGTGGAAAGGCAGACGACAGACTGCCAGGGTCTGTGTGTCACAAAATGTGAAGGCATCTGAAGTAGCTGAGAGCGGGAAGGATCAACAGAGGTATTTGAATTCCTTCCAAACAAAACTGGCTGACATTTTAATCCCTTCAGGAATATTTTGGAGACTTTCCCTAAGCCAGGTCTGACAAAAGGCATTTTGCAAGAGTACATTTAGACAGATTTAGTGTCACAAGATAGCTTCCTTCTAAAGCTTGCCCTTGCACTGGTGCTCTCCATCCACTCCAGCACAGTCCACCACTTGTTCATCATCATCACTGTAATGGGTGATAAAGGTAAAAACCTATAATTTGCTAATCAAATCATAAACTTGCAAAAGTTTTCTTGGGAGTTACCAGATGT
>JAWWTY010000027.1:345842-372366 GCA_035222235.1 Margarornis squamiger | reverse complement strand
TTTCTAAATTTAAGGAGAGGGATTATTTTTATTTCTTGGCCAACATTTATATCTTAGTTTTCTCTCAAACTAAGACACCCTCTTCTGCCCTTCCCGAGCGAGTTGGAACTGCAATGAGGTCTCCCCTCAGTCTTTTCTTCTCCAGTTGAACACACCAATTGCCCTCAGCCCCTCCTCACACACTTCCCCTCAAGGTCCTTCCCCATTTTTGTTGTCCTCCTTTGGACACTCTCCAATGGCTCAATCTCTTCCTCACATTGTGTCCCCCAACCTGCTCCACTATTGCAGGTGAGGCCGCCCCAGTGCAGAGCAGAGGGACAATCTCCTCCCTGCCCTGATGCCCCCCAGGACAGGGATGTCCCTCCTGGCTCCAGGGCACTGCTGACTCATGGCCAACTGGCTACTGACCAGGACCCCCAGGGTCCTTTCCAGGCACTGCTTTCCAGCATCTGATTCCTTAGTCTGTCTGTACATCCACACAGCTCCAAAGCCAACAAACACTTGCCCAGAAGACAGACATAGGCTTCACCAGCCACGTGAATTAACCTCCTTCAGTGGTCAGTGGGGTCAGGTCACAGTTTCAACAACAACGTGCATTAGCTACAAATACTTCAGGTAAAAGCAATGAAAATGTTCAGAGGCTAAATTACAAGGTAAGACCAAAAGAAATAGAACTATTTAGATTAGCAAAGAAGAATATGAAAGAACATAAGTCTTTAAAAAGCTTCTACAAAGATAAAAGAAATCTCCTGTTCTCCCTGTCCTTTGGTGGACTGAAGACAAAATCATACCTGCGATGACTTTTCTGTGCTGACACAGACAAGTGCAACCCTGCTTTGAAGATGGACTAGGAGACCTCTTCACCTTTCACATCTACTTCCCTATAATTTGAGGAAACATTTAAATACTTTTCCCATAAGGGTTTGTTTCTGAAAATAACAGTTAAAAACTACAGCTTTGGCTCTGACCAGGTGAGTATAATCCCTCAAACAGACTTTCAGTTTTGTGCCTGTGCAAGTTATGGGGTGTTTTTAAGGGCTTTTAAGTAACTGAATTGTTATGTCTTAGTCAAGGAATTTGTTGAGTAACAACCATTCAAGTTTTAAAATTTTGACATTATTGAACATCACTGAATTCAGTTTTTACTGAATTGCTGCAAAACATTAACTGTTTTCTAACACTTTCTTTGCATCAATTAGTACTGAAGGAAGAAGCTACCAGTCCCTAACTCAGGATCTGTACCACAGGTTATTGTTTTCCTCTGTCTTCCCTTTAGAAAAGATAGAAAATGCAAGAATGTCACTTGGGAATTGAGAAAATATAATTCTGTCTGTAGAAAGGTCACAATTTTTGGCAAAAGATTTAATAACCTTTTTTATGTACTGAGAGGGTTTAGGAGGCAAAATAATATGCCACTGTCCACTCTGACTACTTATCTGATAATACGCTATCCCCTCTAGCATGACAGATACATAATGTGAGCATTAACAGAGCTAGAAAAGGCCTATTAATTCTACCTCTTAATAAAGAAGCTCCTGATTGCTTAAGCGGGAAAGCGCTAATCAAAGTAAGTAAGGGGACACTGAGCACTTGCAGGGATGTCTCTGGAGCAGACTATGTGCTAAAGATGAAGTAAATGTTCAAGAAAGCTTATGTGGGAAAGAGGACCAGTTAGCAATTTATATGTCACCTTTTTTATACACCTAGTTTGTGTTGCTCTTGCTTGAAAACACAGAAATTCAAGTGAGCAAAAAGAGGGGGTTTTAGCACTAAGCTGCAAGGATGGGATTGCTGAGGGCAGAGGGACTAAAAGAGCAGAATGTCCAGTCCTGTCAGATTTCTGTAAAGTAGTGACATGTAAAGCTGTTTGATAAAAACCAGAGGGACAGCAACACAATGAAATGCAAAAGATAGGGTAGTACTTTAGATGAACGGAGCCAGAGCACACAGCTTGGCTCTCTTGAAGGGCTGTATCTTGCTGCCATAGGAACACAGGGCTTGAGAACTCCTCAACCCTGATCAAACTGCAAGGGTGCCAAGGGAAAAAGCCCTACAAGGGTGCAAAAGGAGGCACAACAGCAGCTGCAGTAACAATGGAAACAGCATATATACATGTAGATTAAGTTGAAAGCCAGGGACCTGTGTCATGAAGAGCAGAGGTAAGTTGCTAAGCCACAATAAAAATAAGAATTGGTATACATACATGCAAATATATGAGGCAGTTTTACACAGACATAAGGGGACACAGGGCAGAGCTTGGATCATGGGAAGCTTTACTACAGTGTGAATATGAATGAATAAAAAAATACTATTTCAAGAGAAAGGTTAGCAGGAGAGCAACTATGATAAACATCACAGCATGCACAGCAGAGTAGTGCAGATGCTCCAGTAAACACGCAGCTGTAAGTAATACAGCTACCAACAGAATCACTCTGTAGATCCAAAGGGATGAGGCAGAATCTCTGCTGCTGAAACAAACCCTGAGATAATAGGCTTGAATTGTCTGTATGAAAGGGTACAGACACCAAAAGTTTCAGTGTTTAAAATAAACAATGGCATGAACAACTCAAATTAAGTTCCTTGGGGAGTCAAATGACTGCAATTAATCCACAGAGTCAAAACTTCCACTCCTTAGCAGAGCCAAAGCTGAGAGAAAAGCCACAGAACATCAGCAGCAGCTGTCAGAAGCTAATCTAGAGAGAGTCCTTTAGCACTAGCAAATGCCACCAGACCTGAGAAACCAGAAGATGTGCAGCACACAAAATTCACTTCATCCCCAGTTGGGAGCCAACAGCTTAGGCTGTATCAGGGCTACCAATCTTTAGGTGCCTCTGGAACAGGCTGTGTGATGGTCTGGGGTCTGCCTAATTTTGGGAAAGGAAACCCTGGAAGCTCAAAGTACTGCAACAAATTCAGACACTTCATTACAGGACGGCTGTAATAAATAGTTGAAATACTTTCTAAAAAGCTAAATAGAATTAAATTATAAATGCATATAATGCACTTCTCAAATTTACATGGACAAAAACCTATGTGAGGAGAGCACAGATAATATGCCAGAACACAGGAATCCTCAATTAATTCTGGCTGCACAACACTTATTTTCTGACTGCTTCCCTTTGTAACGTGGTGCTTTGTCTATCAAGGTACCAACATGTCTAAATGAGCCAAATAGTGAAAGTGTGGTGCACCTATGCAAGCATGGACATATGAACACAATGTTACCATGACAAATTCCTGGACTAAAAAACCCATGAAAACAAACCAAACCAAAGGACTAAAAAAAAAAAAAAAAAAAAAAGAAGGTTCTGAAATTGACAATTCAGAACAGGTTTGTTGTTTCAGTTTTTTCAAAAAATATTTTTACTGTCATTTCTCACAGCCATAGTCTTGCTGTTTCCAGTGAACAGTAAATAATTGCATAAACTCCTATGCAAAATGCAAAAAACCTATGTCCCACAAAAAACATGAGATTTAGTGGAGATGATGGGATTTAATAGTTGCAGTAGGAACTGTAGCTCAAAATGGTGATCTACTGACTCAGTTCCCCTTGAAGAATATGAATAATAGATATTCTAATCTTCCCTATGGGGTAAAAATAATTGCATGAATATAATAAATGGGGGAATTATCATAGCAGGGAAAGCAACTGGACTCTTGTATTTGTGCACTGCTCCAACTCCTGCCAGCACTGGCACTATCAAGGCACTTCAGCAGTTCCTGCCCACACTGCTCCAGGGTGGCTTCACAACCATTCTGTCTCTGAACAGAAAGAAAACACGATTTCTGCCTTGGATGAAGAAAAATCTGTATAACGGTCAGAATAATTGAAGGGAAATCACTGAAAAGGATGTAAAGATACATGCTGATGAAGCTATAATACAACCTCTGCACCATGCAGCAGTAATGGACTGAAACCAGCATTTTCAGTCCCTATTACATCATAGCTGAGCACCTTCACAGGTCAGAGAAGTTTGTAGTCTGCTCAAACCTCTTCCTTTTTCCCTCTCTCTAAGGTGGGTCTGAAGTTCCCATTTGAAACTACATGAAAGAACATGCTCTCACAAAAGCTTCTATGTAAGAATATACCCATTCCACATCTGGATTAATCACTACCATATCAAATTAGGAGAACAAGCAAGATATAGATTTCACTGCAGGTTAGGTTGTATCTGTAGCAGCTGGGCAATAAGTGTCTTTGTAAAGCTGGGCCTGGGGAGCAGGAGCTGGTCTGCCCCTTGTGCAGAAGTGACCTCCTCTTCAGAGGCTTCAACCTTTATGTACTGTTACTTAAAACCACAAAGTACCTTTTGAGTCAGATCAATATCAGGTTTGATTTGCCTCTGGCTATTCCCAGCCCCAGCACTTGCAATAGTACCACAGGCAGTAACAGCACAGTTGGAGGCTCCAGGTTATGCATCTTCCCACATCGTGGTTTCTTGGGTTCAGAACTCAGACAGAGAGCTCCTGCTGCAGGATTCAGCTGGTTTTCTTTTGAACTCAGCTGCTAACAGATAAAGGCATGATGAGGAGCAAGCCTCCAGGCCTGAGGTCTGCACTACCTTAAGGGTACTTGATACACTAGTGAATGTCTATATTCCCTCTTCATACAACATCATGTACTGCACAGACTGCATGGAAACAGGTGCACTGAGAAAGACCCGGAAGCACTTACACTAGTGAAGTTACAAGAATCTGGCCTTAAGACCCCATCTCCATTGGCAAGCATATAAAAATTATTTCTCTCTATGGCAGCACAAATTTACCAGTAGGCAGCACATCCCTGACACATCATTGAATTATGTAGACACATACAGCAACAACCTCCAATGCATCTGAGATTAGTGATTTGTAAATGCATTTATTCAATCAAGAAAAATACTTGAGCACCTGCTTCTACAATAAGTGAGTACAAGTAAGGAAAACAGGCTTTCCTGCATTAAAAATCTAAATCGCTGACAATGTGCTTTATGATATATTTTACTCTTTTTATTTTCAGGGCTTTGTACCCTGCCACAGATCTTACCAAATCAATACTGAACTATCCCAAAAGCACAATTCATATTCACTCTGGATCCCTCTAATCTGAAGTAGTATGATTTATGAATACTTCAAGGGTACCTGCAGAATGGATGAATGCTCTGCAAAGAAACTGAGTTAAAGCCAAACTCATAAAAAAAGAAGGTACAGATAGAATTTACTCTCACTTTGCAAAGGGCTTTTGGCCTCCAGCTAAGTTAGTACAAGGTTTCACTGGATGTTTCCCTACATTATATGTAATACATACAATTGTGAAAGCACAGTAACACCAAAGAAGAACACTGTTCAGCTGCCAGCCTACCCTTCCAGCTGTGGTTGTGTGTAGCTCTAGGAGCTGGGAACCAGCCCAAGGGGACGCAGCAGGTCTGTCCCAGCACAGAGAGGCAGCAAGGGCACAGACAACAAACACCAAACCCAGCAGGTACAACAGAGAGAGCAGCGTAAAACAAGAAGTCACCAACACTTCTTCATCTATTAGGGTCATAAAACACTGCCCCAAACTTTGTCCTGTGTTTCTTTTTAAGCAGATTTTTCCTCTTAACTACATCTAGACACTCCCCTCCACTGCTCCCCCCAGTTTTAAGCAAATGGGAACATTTTAAGGAAGAATTTGGAAAACATCAACAGCACAACTGATCAAGGTCTGATCCTACTGGAGGTCTCCTATATGGTGGAGTTATAGGGGATCATAGACTTGTTCTCCCTGCTTATAAGGTGGAACAAAAGAAATCAGAAAAAAAAATACTCTTTCCTATTCTTAAATCTTTTATTAAAAATGCTCAGCAGATTTAGGTTATGCTCAGAGATGAAAATTACCACTATAGTCTTTGGTTTCAGTCATTTCCAGTCATCTGAATGAACTAATAGCAAGAATGGGCCCTCACCTCTTGAACACAGCTAAGAGAGGGTGGAACTGCACAAATGCCTGCATTCAGCTGCAGCAAAGATTAAAACTTCATATTTCCCAAATTACTGACTACACTAGTTCCTTCTCCATAAGGATTGCTTCCTGTGTTAGACTAATGAAGAATCAATACTCAGGTTTAGGAGATTGCTTTGTCTGTGTTTTTTTTGTTTTGTTTTGTTGTTGTTGTTGATTGTTTTCTTTAAACAGAACAAAAGGACACCATTTAAGTAATCCTGTTCCATCTTCAGAAGAAAATACTTCTAAAAATATATATATGGCCAATTTCAGTGTCTTTATTTTAGTGTTATTTCACATAGCTATGAGAAAGTACCTGGAATTTTCTAGATGTTTTTAAGTAAAAGTAGAGATCCTTTTTAGTGAATATAAAGATGTTGGAAATACTTATATTGTAATATAAGCACCCACTGTACCAACACATCAAAGAAGACAACTTAATGTCACCTATAAAGATTTCTGAGTTCTTGAAATCTGTATTGCAGCACATTAACAACCATCCACATTACACTACTGTTCTAATTATACATATAAGTAATTCTTACCACAGAACAGAGTCAAAAGGGAAAAACACAAGTTCCTGTAATAAGGACCAAAATAAAAATATCATGGTCTCCAAGTGAGCTATTCTGTCTCCAGAAAAAACAGAATTCTAATAAAAGTTATGCATAGCTGAACAGATTTATAGGACTGTGATCCTATACACTGTCAGGCAGCCCATGCAATCGGAGCTCTATGTCCCAGTAATTCTGCCAGAGGTCCCTTCCAGAGAGGGAAGTATCATCCCTCCTGCCCCTGCATGGGTGGAGTGCTCATCCACTGCTGGCTGCAAACAAGGACAGGCAGGGCTGTGCCATGAATACAAGCTGGGCTACTTGCTCCCATGTGCTCATTTCACCTCTGCACTGGTAAGTTCCTCACCTGCCACACACCTGACTTTGCTGGGAAAACACTGGAGAGAGTCTTCTGGGAAAAGTAATTGCTTCAGAAAGAACAAACACTGGAATTACAGTAATTAAGTCTGGAAAGGAGGTACAAAACGTTCATGTAGTTAATGCAAAGCAAATGCAATAGCAATGCAAATGCCTCAGCATTTGACTTGACAGCTTATTTTTAAGGTGAGCATTTCTGCTGCCATTATTTGAAATTAGTTGTCATTGTTGGAGACCTTAATATATTCATAATGATGTAATTGAACTCCAGTGACATTCTAGGAGTAAACTAAAAACTCCCAAGACATTAATTTTGTAATAAGGAATATCAACATTCATGTGATAACAAATACATGCCAATTTACATCTTCTCTTAGAATAAATAACTCTTAATAAGGTAATTTTTCATATTTTTTCCTAATTCTGCAGGATATTTCTAGGATTATGTGATAGCACACATACACAGATTTTACTGTAGCGGGGTTAAAATTCCATCTGCTTTTCTTGATTTTAACATCCAATAAAACAGATTTAATATATAAATTTTCTTTACTTTTATTCAAGCTTTTGCCAGCCTTTGCTCAACCATATTTTGAAGATAACAGCTGAATGAAGTGACACAGTTTATGCTAGTATTTTATTATTATTTTATTTGCTAGACAAACATGACACATGATCAAAAGAAGAATACAATCAATGACTTGGGGGTCCCTTTGTTTCAAAAAAAACCCCTCATCTGCATTATCAAGAAGTCATTTTCTTTCAAAATTCAGTGATACCTACATCCCTTTATGAAAGGATAATATAAGCCCTAAAGCTCACTTAGTTGTTAAAACCCATATGCTTTACTTGTCCAGGAAAACCTTTGAGAAAAAAAAGTTCATTATGTTGGTAAGTCAAAGAGAGACAAAATCTTCCACTCCAATAGCTGAAAACAAATATTTCTCCTCAGATCATTTTGCTGAAGTGCCTGGAATAGCAATTACTGCAAAGTTTTGTTTTGCTCACATTCAATCCATCACCTCTTTAATCTGCAAATATCACAAGAAAACTGCTTCAGGTAGCCATCTGAAATCATAAACCTAATTATCAACTGTGCTTCCATTATCTCAGGAGGGCCTTTCCTTTTTCCAGGTTGGTACTAATTTATTTTCAAGAGAGAGGGAGAATTAATGATAAGAAAAATTAATTAAGAAAACTTCATAAAATAATACATAAGGCAAAAACCATCACAGCTTCAGATTCTCTCTGGCTATAGTAATATATCAAAAGCAAACAAAAGTTCTCAGTAAAGCATAAAACAGAATTCCCCTTTTGCAGCCTCTATGATTCTTAATCAAGAAGAAGCCCACACTGAGAATCAGTGCACTACCAGACACTACCGTCCTCCCACAGCCATCAGCTACCTACAGTGGCTACACTCAAACGGATTGAAACAAAAGTAAACAGGAGCTGGAAAACTTGAGTTCTCTTACCATCTGACAAGTCAATTAGCCCGAGGTAGTGCAAAAGTTTCAGAGAAGAACACACCATCACCACAATCCCTAAAGTCTGGAGTCCCTCTGACTCGCCTTTAGACCACATCCTTTAAGCACCACCTGGATACCCACTGGTGTGACTTGCAAACAACTGCCAGACATCGAAGCTGAGAAATCCTGGTTGAAGCTTTCCTTCCTGCTGCTCAGTTAAGTGCACTACACATTCCCCTCTCCCCCTCTCTCACTCCCTCTCTTTCCCAGCCTCTCCCCACTCCTCTCTCACTTGCCTTTTTTTTTTTTCTTTTTGAATATGCAAGCAATTTCTGCATTTAACCATAACCTACAGTCTTATTTTCTTTCACCTCAGGGTAATTCTCTCAGGAGTTTGCTCTGCCCCCGAACAACTGGGCACTGTGCTGCTAACCTCAGCAACATCTCACACAATTTTAATTTTTTTTAATACCTGTGATACCAGTCACCTTCTACGCTTGAGATTTTCCCAGTAATTCTGCCAGTACAGATGCTTTTCGTCAATGCCTCCTCTGTACCGCATAAGAGAATATGGGCCATTATAGGGGAGGAAAGGGCTTTCCTTTTCTGACTGCCTCGCCCACGACATGCTGGGATATACACAAGCACACTGCCCACATCCATGTGTATGCCCACACAGAGCCCAGGACCTGCAGAGTAATCCTGCCTGTAAGCAACAGCTCCCCACAGTTCCCCTGGGTTGTCTGCTGGGCAGCAGGGAGTGCACCCTGAGTATTTTACACACACCCAGGCACCAAGGTGGAACAAGCCCCCCTTGCAGGCAGCTGAGGCAGACAGAGGCACTTCATCTGGTTCCTCTGGGCAGTGTTTCACCAGATTCCTGGCATGGGCAGCACTGCAGGCCTCTCACAAGTCAATTATGCATTTCCCCATTATCACCACAGATGAGAACACACCTGGCAGGTTGAGTGTTTTATCAGAATGGCAGATGCAGTATTGCAACACCAGTAAAAGCTGGGTTTTTCAAGCATGCAGTAGATGCTGGTATCCCCGTGTGCAACATTCAGGAGAATAGGCATTACTAATGCCTTTTATTTTAGAGGATTGGGAGGCTGTCATTTTCCCCACACTCCACCTCACTCCAAGCAAGCAGTAGCTCCCTTTCCCGAGTCCCCAGGGTGCAGGGCAGGCTGGCTTTAACCCTCCACACTGCTCCACATCCTCTTCTAGTGCTGCCTCTTCCTTAAACTGCTGCTGAACACTAACATCAGGTGCAGAATCTCAATGGGATCTTGTGTATCACATTAACTAAAGAATGTACTTGAATTGCTCATATTAAAGCCAGGTTGGAGGTGCAGAGTACTCATACACACTTGAGTGATGAAGTCAACAAGCAATGAACATTTTAATTGAATTTGATCTTTGTTTCTGTACCCAGGTGGCCAAATCACACTAGCAAATGTGTTATTCATGAGGGTTCTCTGTCATTGCCATGTACCTTTTCAGAGCTCAATGGCATGATATCAAAGCCACTTCTGCTGATGAACAGTTTAGACCAAAGGATTTTTTTGTGTTCTGTGGCATCTGCCACATTAGGTTTTCATTGCACTGGCTGTATGACTGACTCTGATGCCACATTCTGGTTCATGTTTCCCAGATTAACACATTCAGCTTTAAAACTGTCAAAGGACTGAAATCACTGTACTGTCAAATCTCTCCCAGACAAGGCAAGGAGAATTTGAAGGAGTAACATGTGATAAGGAGACCTAAAACTATTCAGATAATTCCTTCATTTATCATGGCCTGTTCCCATTAAAAAAACAAATAGTACTACACAAAAAACACCTAATCAACAAAAACCTAGTACCCCCCATCGCATTAAGTTTGGACAGACATACCAAACATAAAAATTACAAGGTTCTCTCCTGTATATAGAAGAGACATTTATCAGATTTACTGGCTGTCCAATGAACTCTGCACTGTTTTCTCAGACTTCTTAAGTTAACAGATCTTAAAGACCACACAGAATGAAAGAGCCCACCTCACCCACTCATTCCCAGGCACTAACTACCACTAAAGAAAAAAAAAAAAAGAAAAGGAAATTAAAAAGCAATGCTATCAGGAATAGTGAAACTCAAAGCACTTGACTCCTATTTGACTCCTAAAGGTGTGCCTTGCAATTCTGTGGTTCTCTCACTGTAATGTCCCATCTCTGTAGCTACTAAAGCACTGCAGCAGCACCTTAGCAATAGGCAGGAAGAAGAGCATGGAAAAGTTTTCTTACCATTGCTTTTGTTACTGCAATTTATGCCAAGTCCAACATGTGGTTTCAGTCCCTAGGGTGCTCACTGCATACAGAAGCTCAGAATTCATTTGGCAGTATATCCAGTGCTGTCAAAACCAAATCATGACTTTTCTCCGGTTGAGTCAATTTTCAGACAGGGTTGGAGGGAATGCTGAATGAGAATTTTCCCATTCAGGACCTTCAGGGTACTTTGGGATCACCTTGATGCCAGCAGTTCTACTTGGGTGTTGCTTTTTCTCTCTTATTTTCCAAAACTTCTCAAAACAGACACTTGGGTCATTCTTCACTTGCTCATTGCTGCCCCAGGAACAGGGATTCTTTATGTAGGCGATATGTTTGGCTTATGCTGTGCTAATTTTTTATGGAGAATGCTTGTCTGACATGCAGAGCACCAAATCTTTCCATCCATCCAATGATCCAGCTTGGAAGCCTCATACTAACCTACTGTTATCATTTACAGTGAATTAAACTAAATCATCTCTCTGCTGTTCCTTAAACATTCAGATTATCACAAGTGACTGGCTGAAGAATTGACTACAAGTGTCTCATGAGAGGCAAGTTCTGTGGACCCAAATACTTATGTGTGTTTTCTCCATAATAAGAACTAATTTAAGAGATACTGGGCCCTTTATGTATAGCAATACTCATTCTTTCCCGTAGTATTGAGCTAAAGAGAGAAATTTGTTCTGTGACTAACACCAAAGAAAGGCTATTTAGTTTAGTTCTCCAGCACAAATCTTCACAGAAATAAAGGATTAGCATGGAGTTAAAGGATTAACTCTTAACATGAGACAGAAATATTAATCAAGAGTTTATTACCTATTTCATTTGAGTCATTTCTGGAGCAATGAGAAAAACCCAAATCAATGCCAAATAAATAGTGGGATTAAAATTTTTTATTTCTTTAGAATTCTACAGTCTAAAAACCATGCTGCATATCTGTTTCAGCTTTTGGATTGATGCCCAAACATTTGTAAAGCTGCTGCAAAAAACATACTGTTACCCTCAGAGAAGGTAGCTAAAGGAACTAAATGATTTTGACTAGAATTACATGTGAAATAAATTGCACAAACTAGACTCCCTTGTTTTCTCCTGTAGTCACTGAACAACAGATTTTGTATAACAGCAACTGGAAGAGCATTTTTCTAGTCATATACAGACAAAATTAAGCTCATCAGTGAAGCAGTAAGCTAAGATTTTGTCAAATCCTAAAAAAAATAAAAATAAATAAATAAAAAAATAAGCAAAAAGCCTACTGTTTAATATACCGAATGTCCTGATAATAGAGATAGATGTTCTCACTAGTGCCTAGTGTACATATCTCTCACATCCAGTAAAAGGAGATGCTTGCCTCAATTAACTGCAAAAAGGGTATGCACGTGTGCCCTCTGAGAGCATAAGTAGGAACTTTATAAAGATCAATCAAAATAACATGAAATGAAAAGGATTTTCTGGTAATAAAAGTATTGCTATGATGAATCATATAAATGATTTATCCAATCTATGATCACCTCTTAAAAGTGGCTGGGGGGAAATTATCACATAAAGGTGCAAAAATCACAGCAAAATGGTGAATAATATTCCCCACAGCAGAGGCTTCTCCCATGACCAAGCTATTTGGAACAGATTTATGCTTTTGAAGAGAAGCATTTGTCTCCTCACTTTGTTAAAACAAACGCAGCATAACATGTTCTCAATACACACACCTTCAAGAAAACCCCAGTGGTATTCTGTGATTAGCCTGGTTTAAAACTCTAAATATTAATTTTTTGTCATTTGATTGACTATTCCTTTGCTATTATGCTATGATAAGGAGTAAATAGGAACATCTGACTGATTCTCCTTACACAGTTCATTAATTCAAATGTCTCTAGGACAGTTCTGTTTATGGCTCTTCTAATACTCAGCAGTCCTGAACAGTCTTCTCACACAGCTGTTGTCCATAAATCTATTTACACTGCAGATCTCTGAAGCCCTTCCACTTCTGTTGTGTTTTAGAAGTGGCATAATGAGATCATTCACAGCATTATAGATGGCTACCAGCATCAAGGGTATAGTACTATTCTATAGATATTTATCCAATATGATTTCTCTGTGTGTGCATAAAGTTAGTGGGTTTTATTGTTGCTTTGATTTAAAGTTATTTAAACCAGTAGGTCTTTCTCGTGAATGATTTTAACTTACCTCGTCTCAAGAAATGACATTTACCGCTTGAATTGCAAGTTTTTTATCAGTTTGCCTTGGTCATGTTTCTGTTCTGTTCACCACAGGTGATTAAGCCCCTTCTGTGTTTATGAGATTTCTCTGAATGTGACTAGTCCTAAGTAATTTGTGCCATTTGCAAACTGTGGAGAAAAAACACTTATTGATAACTGCTGACTACAATTTAAAAAAAAAAAAAAGTATTCTAGGAGTAAATTAGGAAGTCTGGTATTAAAGTAATTGATTATTTAGAGCCCCCTCTTAAGTACAATCTCCAGCTAAACTAACAGCCATTTGGTGCCAATGACCTGAGGTCCCTACCCACTTGCATCACTACAATTCCACCCTGATCCTTCTGCCTGCAAATTAGTTGGACTTCATATCATGCTGGTGTTTCCCAGCAGTTATTCACCAGCCAGGATTATTTTTTGAAAGTCCTGGCTAATTACCACCAGTACAAGGATAGGTGAACTACAAATATCTCATTAGTTAGTTTGGATAATAAAGAATTTTGGATGCTTTTCTATTAGTGCTGCCCAGGGAGCTGGAAATAAAAAGCTCAGTTCATCAGCTTTTTTTCAGGGAAGTAGTCAGCAGATGAGCCCTTGTCCTGATCTAGTTTCAGTTGTTCTGCAATAACAAAGCCAGCTAGAATTCCATCAAGTTCCCCCCTTAATTCAGTTCTTCTGATGCATGAGAAGGTGCTGCTATCTTTGTTCTACCAATGTCTCCCTGCTTGCTGACAATGGTAGGGTGTAGTTGGATTGAAGGACCATTGGACAGTTTATGAAGAGAAGCAGGAGGACCCCACATATTTTTTCCCCTTTCAGAACCAATGATTCCCAGCCCTCTGTGACCCTGTTGGCACAATTCACGTCATTAACTTCACAAAACACAGGAATAGCTTTGAAAAATTCCAGAAATCTAATACATCATTAATGCCTTTTCCAGAACAATTGGCAGTACAGACAAGCACATGGAAGCTATCACAGACTGCACAGCACAGGATTTGGCTTTACTCTGGACTTCATGATGGCAAAAGCTGGTGAGTTTCAGCAATGCACAAAGTCACAGCAAGCCTCCTAGGGAACTACAAATTATGAGAAGACCAACAGCTAAAAGAACCCATGGAACCTTAAAGGACTAACCTGAACCACAGTTTACATGCACATTGTCTGAAACTGAGTGGTCTACAATTGAGGCAATAAATAATTAATGAAAGAACAACAAGAACGTCTCCTGGCTATTAAATATCACTGACAGGTTCTACTGCACTTTTCTATTTAACTATCTCTCCCCTATTTATCTATATTTTTAATTGTAAACCAACCCGGTTACACAAACCACAGCAGCAAAGACAGCAGCCTCCTCCAATATCATGGGTCACGCTCAGACTTGCAGAAATGTAATGGTTGCTCTCAGGATGGACCCAAGACAGTTCTCCAGCACTGAACTTTCTCTCTTTTCAGCACTGTTGCTGAGGCTGAATGGACTGCTAACAACTTAATAACATCAGCTGCTCTAGGAGGGGGGACAGAGAAAGGCTGCAGGATGTTTCTCATTGTCCTACTTTTAAACAGGCAATGAAAGTTGAGTAGGACACATGCTGCGAGGAAAAGAGGAGTAGGGGAGAGAAAGCAAAAAGTTAAAAGAAGAAACAGAAAAAGAGGGTATTTCAAGTCTGAAAGAAGGAACAATAAGGGCATATAATAGGAAAAACAGATCTGTGAGGGACTGGAATGGGGCTATCTATGCACAACGTAAAACTGCTCAAAACCCAGAAAACCTGATGTGTCAATTATTCCATGGGTTCATTACCAAAATAGGGAAAATGTCACTGCATGAGTCTTTGCAGCCAACCTCTGCTGAGTCCCAAATGCAGCTGAGCATTTTCCCTGGAACCTGTACTCAGAGGTGAGTCCGCTTTATCAGCAAATGCTCATCCGTGATGGAGTAGCAAACAGCCAAAAGAAGCTGTTAAAAGCCACAAATAACCAGAAGACAGATGTGGTTTGTAGTGGCAGTTTCTTGTTTACTGGATTTCTGCCATAAGCAAGAGGAGATGTGAGCCCTCCCTTGTGGCACTGGCGATTAGGCAAGTTCAGGAAGAAGTTAAGAGGCATAAAGCTTAAGAGACTCTGCTATCAGCTTGGGCTGCAGTGATTTTTCTCACCACAAGTAAATTTTCACCCAAGATATATATTTCCCATGGGCATCAGATTGTCACAGCTTCATTCTCAATTTTAATAAAAGTGATAATTAACAGTGCAGACAGAACCTCTGCACTTGGGCTTTTTTCTTATATGCTTTGCTGTTCCAGATTCATATTGAATTAGGTATGTGAGAGCAAGGATGAACAGGTAGGTTTAAGCCCCACAAAGGCTTGCAATTCTCATCACAGGAAATTGAAACAGGACAGACCACAGGTTAAAAACAAAATTAAACTTGCTTAAGTGATGTCATACCCAATTATTTGACATAACTGCATTTATTATCAGCTTCTGACAAGTATCTTGCCTTTCCAATACGTGTCAACTTGCTGATAACTGCTAAGATGCTCCTTCTGACTGTACCTTTTGCTTATTCCTTTCACTTCTATTTTGCAAAAACTCCCGAGGGATAAAACCAGTGAAACCATCCAGCACTACATATGCTTTACTACTCTTATACATCCTCCTCCCTGATGGATCTTTTGACATCAGACAAAGCAAGATAACATGAAACTGGTTATTGGGGGTTTTCTCTAGAATTATGTGAATCTACTGGAGTCTCCAGACACATCATAACTTTACAGATCTGAAGGAATATCAGATATCACCTACTGCAACCTGCTGCCCAGAGTAAGAGGTGCCTCACTGCCACTACAGCACATGCCAGTCTAGTTAAGGCCTGTCAAGACTTGTCTTGAGGGCAACAGAGTCCAAGTAATCATGAAAATACAGTTAAAAAACTGTGTTTTGGGAGTCCAGAAAGTTTGTAGAAGGAAGACCTGGAAGCCTGGCCTTCACAAGCAGTTTGCCTCCCTCTTGAATAGCCACCAAAAGACATTGAGTGCCATAAGATCCACCTCTGCAGGTGACATCTGTGCCAAGTAGATCATTAGCTACTCATTTATTTGCCTCATCGAAGGTCTAGGTAGTAATTGAAGCCATGCACTAAGGAATATGATTACATTTCCCATCACTCCACTACGTAATTTATTCAACCATACAGTCATCATAGCTCCAGTATTCTCCAACCAAGACATCCCCCTTCTTTGCCCATTTCCCTTTATTTTTAAGTGGTGAACTGAAGAATCAGTCTGCTTAGTGCATTTTTAACTCATGCTCTAGTGGGATACTAAACTGTGCTCTCATTTTTGCATAAGAATTATACAAAATATCACCCAGTAATCTCATCCATTTGTCTTAGTTATAACAGGCCTATGCACTGAAAAACACTCCCCACTTGAAGAATACTGTTCCTTACTTGTTGCATTAAACCATGTTTTCTTACCACTTTTCATCCTGTTCTGGATTTCTTACTTTTAAGTCACCTCAAGCAATGAATACATGCACAAAATATTCTAAATAAGCCCGTATTTCTTTCACTTACTGAACTGTTATCATTCTTGTATTTAAATATTCTTGTTGACTCTTTTCTGGCATTTCGTCTTCATTGTACCATCTATACATTAGTTGCACTTATGTTTTTATTTTATTATCTGTAATTTGTATTCCTGTACACATAGCTGAAAGATTTAATTTAATTAGTTATTTGCATAATTATACTGCAAAAGATGTGCCACAAAAATAAGCTTACTACAAGGAGATCAGAGTAATAAATTCATGAAATAATTGTGAAACTGTATGAAACTAACTGCATTTTATATATATCACAGTGAACTATGAAATAGTACCACACTAATTTTTAAAAACCTGTACCAAAGAGCAAAATTCTTAGCAAACAAAAAGACCAATTTATAAAGCCAATGCCTGAAGTCAACTACTTTCTAAAGTAGTTTATAGAGTATAACATAGTCAATAAAACCTGAAAAGCAGTTTATGCTGTAGTTCTAAATACATTTAAGGTAGTAGAACTTTTAGAGGGCTGTATGGAAAGGAGGATGGTTTTGCTTTTGCCAGCACAGCTCCCACTGGATATACACCATATATATGTGTATATGTATGTATATGTATACATATATATGTGTATATATACAATTGGATATACAGCAGCAGTTCCATGTGACTTGCTCAGGAGGAGTCAGCTCTCAGAGTTTACCAGACTGACCCTGATTTATGAATTACAGCGCAACTGCTACTCTAGTGGCCCCACTGTTTCTTGACACAACACAGGAAGGCTGACATTCCTGGAAACAAAGCACGTGAAGAACTGCAATAGCAGTGCATGTGACAGAAACCATGTTAAAGCTAAGCAGCAGCCTTAGATGATCAACCTCCCTCGTGCATCCTCCCTTACGTGTATTCCAAAAATACTCTATTACCAAGCAAGCTGGATGTTGATGATGGAGCCAGCAACCTTGCTCACTCCCACATCATTGCTGCCAGTCAGGAAGCAGGGGAGAATACAAGGAAAACAATACGGCAACAGCACATAGGTCAAGTGGGACAGGCTTTGAACAGCCTGGTCTAGCGGAAGGTGTCTCTTCACATGGAAACCAAAGGTCCCTTCCAACCCAAACCATCCTATGATATATTTTTTGTACAGGGGAACTGGAAGGACAACAAAGCAAATAGTCAACCTCTGGGATAAACCTTTCAAAAAAATCAGAAGATCAGAAAGAAAAGTAAAATACTCAAAGGATATCAAAAGATGTTTTAGATGCATGAAAAAAATGAGTAAAGAAAATAAAGGTGCCAGGGGTTTTCTGCAAGCTTATTTACATTCTGAATTTAAGTTTAAATTCAAGGGCAAAAGCAAACTGAAGTAGATTTATGACAATAATGTTACATCTGGCAAAAGGTAGCACAAGTAGAAGGATGATTTGTATACAACACATCCCAGGGCTGTAAATATTCATATTTGGGGTACAGTATGTATCATGCACACTTCAGCAGGTAAAATATTCCTACAACAATCCACAATCTTCTTGAATAATTACATGTATTACAGGTCCATTTCCATGGTTAAGATGATATCAGAAGTATAGTGGGGGGGGGGGTGGGGGGGTGGAAGTGAATTTCTTCAAAGGCCTGCAACATGCAAAACTCAAGGCCTAACTTTTTTTCCCAGAAAGTGTAGGACACTTGAGAGCCAACTCTTTAAGTATAGAAACACATTCCACAAGATTTATTGCAAGGAGATGAGGGTTCTTTTCAGTTAAGAAAGCTTTCCTGCCTGGAAAGAGGCATCTTTCCCAGAGACAGCTTTAGATATTTTCTCCTCATGCATTCCAGAGATGCTCTCCCTGGTATGAGAAAAGATACATTCTTGCAGACATGCTTGAAGGCCCCTGCTGTGATGGGGCTGGGGATGATAAAAGCCCTGAAAAGAAGAGAGGGCATGTCTTTCCCATGCCCAGTGCAGTTTTACGCCAAAATCTTAAGTGTTCTTGGCTTTCGGAAATAAATACTCGTAAATCCTTCCACTACCTGGTATTTTGGGGGTACCTGCCCATAATCTTCCCTTGCAAGCTCCTTGATAAGTGAAACATTCATCTGTATGAAAGTTTTTGGATCGTATTTCAAAGGCGCTTATTGTCTGAAGGAAAAGAATTACACACCTATTAGGGTAATCCCAGTGCCAAATGGGACAAAACCAGGTTGCAGAAACAGGGACAGAGTTCCAGTGCATTTTAGAAGGGCTGGACCAGGGGACTGGAGGGCTTCTGTCAAAGTTTGCAGAATAACAGCAAGCCCATAGATTTCTACTCCAGAGGTCTCCAGGAACAGGTACTATACCTTAGCACAAAACTGACACTGGTGCCATGAGCCAAGAAGTTTATCCCTTGTGTCTATATACATACATATGTAAATGACCATATAATTAACTTTTATAATTTGTACTATGACATTTCTTAATAAAAATCAAATACACAGTATGCAAAGTATGAAGATGAAAGGCCAAAACTCATTATGAATGGTGTTGCTCTAGTTCCACTGTCAATCTAAATAACGGTCAGTTCAATACAGGAAGGTCATTGCTCTCCAGAACATTGCAACTGACTACCCAAAGAGCTTCTTAAGGAAAAGTTGATTGAAAAGGTCCATATCAATTAACCAGGTGTTTTCTTGATGGTCTGTAGTATTCATTGCAGATTTTAATAAACCTTTGTCTTTACTTAAATTTGCTAATGAGAACCCACTCTAACTAAAGAATATGACAGGGGACACTATTTTTCCGTCCCTCCCTGCAATTTAAGTAAACTGAAGCTTATTAATTGCAAGGTACATTCTCATGAGAAAAAGTGCAAAGCTTAATTGCCACTATCAAAATAAGTATCAGTTTGGATGTATCAGTGGATGCTTTGCAGCTGCTCAAATACATCCTTGCTCAGGCCTTGAGAGTAACACATTTAGATGAAATGAAAGGGTATTTCAGTTGTCAGTACTTGTTCTGTTCAGAGTGCTTTCAGGCAAAGAACAAATCCAAAATCTATCAATGATGCCAAATTACATCCAGAGGTATGGGAGATAACAGTTTAGTTAATGTAAAACATGAAACACTTTTCAGTATGTTAAAGAATTCTTGCCTGGATCTTTATCCTTAAGGATTTTACATTCACAGCAAGTTGCTAATTGCTATTAGCTCTTTTGTTAATCATCAGGAAAACATGCACTACACTAAACATGCATTTATATTAGATTTATCTTCCAGGTACACTTTGAACAAAAGTATTCATATGAATTCTAGAGATGTATCTCTAGATATATCTCTGCCATTTCTAGAGAGGGAAAAAAAAAAAAAGATGGCGCACATCCAAACTCTTAACTCTCTACTCAGTGAGGAACTACTGAGAAGTATCCCATTTCCATCTGGCCTTAAGAATTGAAGGATGCTTTCCTGCAGAAGAAAGACATGCAGGATAACATTTGGGAAATGAAGAAAGGCAGAAATTCTTCAAATTCTGGCAAATCATGAAATCATTCCACCCTTTAAGGCTTCTTAGAGAGAACTGTGAAGTGAATGTAACTGTTTGAGCTACTATGTAAAGGTTTACTTCGCTTGAGGGAAGCTACATGAACTATGCTGAGAAAACACCCAATTTTCTGCCCTTCACTCCCTCTGTTTGGTGTAATGTCTAGTTGTCCTGAAGGCAGTCTTTACAGACTGGCCATTGCTTGTACCTGAACTGGAACAGAAGCTCTGCTGGCAGCATTAGTGTCTGTCTGCCTAGTTTCACTATAACAGCTATATGGGCTGCTTAAAAGAGGGATTGCTTTTAGATTAAGAAAAGTGCGTCTGTATCTTAAGCCATCATGGCAAACTTTATACATCATGATTATGGTTTATTTTTTTAAAGATACATACATTTGCAAATATGTGAAGCTTTGTGAGCCTGAAAACTGTTGCAAGACTCCCAAATCATGCAGTTCCACAAAGCACAAGAATCCTGTTTCAGTAGCTCCCTCCAATATTATCAAAACAGGAAAGTGGAAAACCACTTGATTTCACACCTAATATGTGGGCAAATTGGCATGGACTCTGCTAAATAACTTCTTTAAATAGGAAGGAACTTTCTAGTGTCTACTTTGTTGTCCAGGTTGCAAAGCTGCAGTCTCTTGAGCTAACCTGCACAAAAGTTGTTCAATTCCTGTGTATTTCTCCTGAATACCAAATAGGAAGTCTGTAGTGTTAGGATATAAGCACTAGTAAGCATTAATGCTTAGGTGAGGTTTCTTCAGACCTGGGTGTTAACTATTTTCCAGTGGAAGATATATATAAATAGATGGGTTTATAGAGATATATCTTTCTGAATCACAGAAAAGTGTCTGGAGAGCCAGGAAAGAGGGAATTAACACAATCTCAAGTCTACTAAAATTTCACTACTGTAACTCTAGAAAGAGAAGTTGAAGTTGGCATATTTATTCAATACATTCTGTTCAGTTTATATTGTAATTGTGCTTGGAAGGATCATTAGGCAACACATAGACTTGGAAATGCCATACAACAGCCTTAAACTTTAAGTGTCAGCAGAGCATTCTAGCTATCACTTGTTTATGGTGATGTTAACTGCATGGACATTAATTGATTTGAATGGCACAATGTCATTTCAGGTTTTGCTTTGGTCTCTGCTACAACTCCCAAGTACAGAGACAGAGGAATTAACTGTGCCACAAGGGAATTAACTGTGCCATAAAGTTGACCAGCTTTTGTTTTGTGCTAACAAAAGCTGAACTGACAAATCTTAAACAGGCGTTGTACTTGAAAGGAAAGCTGCACCTTGCATCGCAATGAGTTGCCAACTGGAGCCTTCACGGGACAAATTTCTTCAATCCCTCTCTCACTTGGTGTGCTGGAGGGAAAGGATGCAGACTCCCACGTGCATCACCAGGTGGCAGCGAAGCAGGATCAGCTCTTCATGCTTTGTATCGCAGACACACACAAATGAATCATCAGGGCACTAGAGGCCCCACTGCAACTTGGTTGGGGCTGGCTGCAGACACGAGAGCTGTCAATATATGACCTGGATGGGAGGTATGTGAAGTCCTTTTCTGCACACCTGTATTCTGCCTATCTATAGTTTGGCTTTGGTGGCAGTGTCCTATTTCTATTACTTTTATTTTTCTCTTGGGCACATCTAAGTAAACACTACTTTGATACTGGAATTGTTACTTTTCTCATTGTTGCTCAGTCTTGCCTGGCTGAGGTGTTGCTGTGTTTCACTTCTCTTATCCTACTCCTTAGTTATTGCTAGGTAACTCACATAAATGCTATTACTTGTGTGAAACAATAACTATTAGGTGGCCTGTGTCAGCCCTTGCTTGCTCCTAACATGCTACAGGAAGTCACAAAAAGAGAGAAAAGATGGATGTTAGCCCAAGATTTCAGAAACCTGGTTGCTGTGCTGGGGAGAAGTTTCAAAACCACAGCCAGATCACAGAGACCAAGACGTCCTGGGTGTGTTCAGGGGCCCATGTGCCCTGAGCTTTGGCTTTGTTCCCCTTTCACAAGCAGGATAACAGCACTGCCTCAGAGGGCTCCACACAATCAGTGTGCTGAGTGCTGTGCAACACTAGGACATTACAGCACTGACAGAACTTATAGTCTTGGAGCAGGAGGTAGAGCAGGTAGAGGAAAGATCAGTGTGAAATGTATAAAATGGCAAATTGAAGTCTTGAAACATCCCTTGGTATCAAGGTAGGCCATAGCCCTAGAAAAAAAACTATGTCAAAAAACATCTTAACAATCTCTTTAAACATATTTCAGCATCTCAAGAGCTTGGCAAATCACTGGAGATACCCTCACATGCAGCCAAGCACACTTGTCTCCTAGAAGTCATTTGGGATAACACTAGATCTGTTCCCGAGGTCTCATTGGCATAATTTTGGAACAAGTTTCTTGAAAAATAGTTCTGCTCTGCTCTACTGAAAGGTAGGAAATAAATACATTTACAGCTCACTGCATTTCAGAGTCTGCCCAGTCCAGGGTCCCCTTTATGTAAGACATCAGCTGCTGGGCATGTTATGATGTGGGTTTGCTGTGACTTTAGGGAAGGCATATACCAACACTTCCATTTTAGTAAAGAAATCTGTTACCAAAGAGACAATCAGGGGAAGGTAGTTTCAGCAATGGGGAATTAATAAGTTTCTGTAATTAGCCAATTATCTTAGATATAATTCATTAAGAAGTTGTGTGCTCTCATTTCATTAACTCCTCCTCCCAGCCTTCACTTTCCAACTAATTGTAACTGCAGAAAAAAGTGAGAGAAACAAGACCCATCAAGAGACCTCTAGTGTAACTGATGCAGGATTGAGCACACTCTGAATGTATGACCCACATTGCGTGGTCATGTCTGCTCCAAGGAAAGCTGGAGGGACTCAGGAACTGGCGAGTTTGCCCAGAGCCAGCTGCCATTACAAAAAGATGGGTAATTTTAAGTAGTGTTGTGAACATGATACTGAACTAGTGATGAACTGGCTCAGATCAAGGCCACACCTGGCAGCACAAACCTCTGTGCAGCGTGAGTCTTCTATATCAAAACATTCAGGATGCACTATATAGAGCCACCTTAGAAAGTTCCTCCAAGACCCTGCTCTGCCAACACAGCATGTGCTCAGTACATAGGAAAAATCAGTGAAGACAAAGGGACAGGAAGCCTTGAATCACACCTTTTTATTTCCTATTGCTAGGTCTTCACTCAGATATTAAAGCCTGATATATTCAAAGAGTGTAAGAGTAGCAGCTCTTCAGTTCTTTCTGAAAAACACTGATGGAGAAGAGACATTGAATTCCCTTTCACAGCAATTTTTTTCTGAGTTATCAGCTCAGCTTTCTGTTTCCTTTCTTTTTTAGGATTAAAGAGAAGGGAAAAACCCCTAAGCTTCCATTTCTTCTTATAAATCAAGCCTTGAAATGTTTTAACCTCCATGGGAAACATCCACTACTGTTTTCGGAACTGGCACTGAAATTGGGGCTTCTTTTATAGGATTATTTCCTCGGAAGGAATTAAGGATTTCCTGGGTCTCCATTTCTCAGCTGTAATAAAATGGAACCAAGTCTTGAGAACCTCCTTTTTGTAGTATGTTTGTAGATATTTTTTGCAATTCTGGATGATTGGTTTGTACACAACATTGCTTAAATGAGCTTTAAGTTGCATAGTGCATTAAAATTTAGTAAATTCCTAAGAAATGGGGAAAAAAAAGCCCATACAACCTGTGTAATAAGCAAATAACTGCAAAAGAAAGCAAATTGGCAAATTCTTTTGGTAGAAACTAATCTTATGCAAATATCAAGCAAGAAATAATTACCACTACTACTATAGAGCTTTCACCTATAGTTTTGGAATATTTTACAAAGAAAACTAGTAAAGAAATCAAAAGAAAGCAAGAGAACGTTTTTCAGAGCCCTGAAGGGAAACCAGGGGCAGACGTCAGGTTTCCCCAAGTTTTTGAAGCAGCTTGGTTTGGTATTCTGCCTTCTTACCTGAACCCCTTAATTCAACTTACTCAAGCTCAGGTTCATACCCTTCATTTTTTCCTAATTTTAATAACTTTTAATACTGTTAAAAATTACTTATTCACTAAAATCTACTTTTCTTTTGTTCAAAATCATTGATTTGAGAACTTCACTATTCCTTGGCCACTCTTGAATAGCCTTAACCTTTAGAAAGCTTCAAAACAGAAGAGGGAAGAATATGCACAGGAAGAAAAAAACAAAAAGAAACCCCAAAACCAAAAAAAACCCACACCCAAACCAAACCAACCAAAAAAAAAAAAAAACCAAGACAAAAGAAAGAAGAAAACAGGGAAAACTGGATGATAAATCAAGACTAAGAAGAAACATTGGATAAAAGCCGGTTTATCCATGCCACATGTGCCAGCCAAACTTACGTTGATTATTCCTCTAATCCTAAATAGAGTTGCCTGCTGGTGTTACAAGAAATGTGTCAATTTACTAAACCAACCTTCAGGAAAAACTCATTTCAAAGTCAGAGAAAAGTTAAAAATAGCCTTAGTAAACAGCTCAACAGCCAGGGTGGAACTAAAGCATTTATCTCCATGCAAATACTTCCAGAGGTATGAGTATAGCCTAATATCAGGTGCTCCTTTTCTAAGTCTGCAGTTACCCATCACAAGCAATTCTGTTACCCTTGCGGGTGACACCAGGCACAGAAAGACAGGGCAGAGGCCAGCAGCAGGTTCTCCCAGTAGGATTTAATTTCAAGGAGTAATTCTCACAAACCCATTTGAAATTCTGCTGAACAGTGATCATGCTTGAACTCAGCACTGTGCAAGTCACAGCAGACTGCAGCTCATTAAACCTTACAGGGCAGCTCTTGAGGCCCTTTGCTTTTACTCAAATATCCATGCAGCCATTCTGACTTTGCAGAGAGAAAAAACATGACAATCATGATGGGAAAAACCAAACCAACAACTAAAAGCCCCACAGAAGCACAAAGGCTGTAAAACTGCTGAAAGGGAAACACTGAAGGGGAATGCAGCATGATATTTGTATCTCATGGATGAGCATTTTGGTTTTTTGAAAAAACACAAAACCCACCAATTTTTCTCTGAACAGGTTTAACTTCATTGGGAAGCTGCTGGTTCAAGTGAAAAAAGTAAACAATTTGCAAATTCTATTTTCTTTTCAACAGACACTTTCAGAGTGAACTCTGGTATAATACAGGGAACCCATACAGTAAGTGGATCAGCAGTAACACTTTCTTCACCAGTAATGGCAAGCAAATTCTGGACCTCTGCCAAGAACTGTCCCAACCCACATCATCCAGAAAGCAGGGAACAGGCTCACTCCAATGCAGAGGAAGGCTGAGAGAGCCAACAATCACATCAGCAGATTAAAGGGATATCTCAGAAGACATTGTTTTGTACAAAATACTAGATATTTTGTCTCCAATGGCTGTTTTCTTCCCCTGAAAGTAGCAGCAGAGGCAGTCATGGTAACTGCAGGATGGGCTGCATGCACGAGTCAGAACGACGTATGTGCATGAACACAGGCTGAAGGTGATTTTACATCCCATCTCAAACATCCTCAGCCAGTTTTCTAACTATTAAGGTATTGTTTAGGAGAGCGGTCATACTTTGTACCAAATATACAAGACCAGGCATGCCTTTTGGGTTTAAAACTGTAGATTAAAATGGAACAAAAATTGGCAAAAAACCACTATGACTTGTAGATGTGCCTGATAAGGTTTCTAGTGTCTGCTTTCTATTAAATAAGAATGTTTGAGAGAGGGAAAGAACACATATCAGGAGATATTTACAGTTATAAAAATAATCCAACTGGGCATTTCAGCACTGTTACAAAAAGATCTAAATACTGGCTACTTTGTTTATATTGATTCAGAAATTCATGTCTTCCAAACTATACACACACCTTGAGATGGAACAGTTGTTTCTGCTCTGACATTGATTACATCCCTTCAATTTAGAAGTTTAATAACACATTTGGAAAAGAATAAGTTACCTTTGGGACAGAAGAGAATTTCCTTGCCTCCATTCCTGAACCTGCATGTATTTTTGGGTACACTCAATAAAAAAGTAAATTTAAACAGACTGACTTATTTCCATAAAATCAATCAGACCTACTCTCCAAAGCCAAGGTCCTTCCAGAAGTCTGGATTGTAACTGAAGTCTGTTCCACAGTCCAGTGGTTTTCAACACTGAATTTACACTAGAGCTCCAAAAGCATGCTGTAAAGTTATACACATAACTATAAACTGTTTATTTTAAACCACACTAAAGACGGCTTAAGCCATAGGAATTTTAAGCCCAGTTTACATTAATCTGGACCCTTGCCTAACACCAGGCAAGCACATTCGCTGTAGATAGACAAAGGTATTTTAAGTACTATAATAGAGACCTTGGAAAGCCATGCATAAAGGCCTGGATATTATGTCATCAGGATTTACTTTTTAATGCATAAAACAGAAAAGTTTTGTGCATCTTGGTTCTCAGTGATGCCTTAGGGTTTTCATGAATTTGAAGATTTTTATACTTCTGGGTAGTTTCTCACATATAGAGCAGCTAGC
>JAWWTY010000027.1:333350-345742 GCA_035222235.1 Margarornis squamiger | reverse complement strand
CTGTTTTCTAAATTTAAGGAGAGGGATTGTTCCTTGGCCAATATAAATATCTTAGTTCTCCCTTTGAACTAAGACATCAAATTACCTGAAAACAAAATTACCACACATTTCACATTGTATCTTCTTGTCACACACAATCCCTGTTTTCAAATTACTCTCTGAAGGACTAATTTGTGCATGACATGACAGAGAGGAGGATGGGGAGTCTTAAAAATAAAGTAAAATACTTCCAGTCATTCAGGAAATACAGTTTTGGCTTGTCTAGAAATCAGGTAGTTTAACTCTGCCCAAATTCCAGTGCAGATGTGCAGACTTTTTATGCATGTTTTTGTGTGAGAGGGAATAAACACAGGCTCATTGTGAAGCAAACCAGGAAAATTATTTGAATTTATGTTTTGTTTTTTTCCATGAGTATTAAGCTGGAGCTGCACAAAGCTGGGGATGAAGGCTGCATGGCAGAGGGCTGACTCCTGCGCAGGGTATTTTCAACAGCACATTAACACCCTTTCCCATCATAACTCTGGAAGAGCATAAACATCACCTTCTTTAAAAACAAAATTGCTGCTTAGAGTTTTACACTGTGTGCACTGGAAATAAATGTTACGAGTTTCCAGCTGAAGCCAGAAGGCCCAGAAGTGAGAGACCTGCTGCAAAACCATCATATAAGAGCCTCTGCCCACAGAAACTCAATCCAGTACAAAAAGGTATCCCTATCCTTGATTTTTGTGTGCCAAGACTTACCCTTCACTTTCAAAGTCACTGGCAAGGCAGAGTTAAGGATGGGACTTGGAGGCCTCCACAGTGCCAAGGTACCTGGAGGACACTTGAACTCACTGGAGCACAGACATTACATATCCTTCAAAGAGACTATTTCGCAGTAGCTGGCTGTGAAATTCTGTCCATGCTGGTCAACTTCCATTTGGCAGCCTCTGTATCACCTTAATTGAAAAAATAGTTCAGAACAGCAACAGTCCATACACCAATTCACATGATGCTTAACTTCATCTAGTTCCCAGTTTTTCAATTTCTATCTCACTTTAGGACTCTATGACTGTATGCCAGCATTACAGATGGCAGAAAACACATTACTTATATTTTCCTACTAGATAAGATTTCATGCAGAAAGCAGTTTCACTAACAAGGAATTGAGAAGAAATAGCAGTAAATGCTTCCTGTGGAACTGGGCTGCTCAATGCATCCCAAGGGAGAAGTTTGGCCCATCAGCAGGCACAGGACAAATATCCTGCATTGCTTACAATTAGTGATATGTGCTAAAGGATCAGGTATGTATTTTACAATCCAAAGGTTCATCCTGTTGAAGGTAAAGATAACATCTTCCCATGGCATCTCCCTGCTGACTTTACAGAGCACATGTGCTCTCTGCTAGTGACACTGGCACTGTTTTCACACATGTACCTAGTGAGAAAAGCTCTGTATGGCACTGGCCACACACACCCCAGAGTGCTAGTTAGTTCCCAGGAAGCTTCAAAAGATTCTACACCTACCTGCTGCTGATACTGAGCACAGAAACTGCAGAGAAATCAATGCCAGAGTCACTGCAGCCTTGGGAGACAGAGACAATGCAAAGCAAGTGCCCTAATGGACACATAGCCCAGCGCTGCCACTACCTCTGAAGCAATGCCCTACACCTCCATGGAGCAGAACAAGAAGCAAAAAGTCACGTAGAAGAGGTGGCACAAAGGTCATCCAAAGCTGAATACCAATTACAAAGGGATAGACAATGCTGTTTCAAAGCCCAGACAAGGAGATAAAAGACCTACTCCTGTCCTATCAGAGCAGGGGTAAAAACCAAGCACAAAATTTGCGATGGGAGAACCGAACCCAGGACAGGACGTAAACGAGAGCACATGGACTTACCACGGATGAAAACAAGACCATGTGTTTCTGCAAATCCATGCAAGAGAATGGGGTATTTGGAAGGCTAATTGAATGTGATCAGATATACATTAGAAAATTTCATATACATTTGGAATTCTGGATTACATTAACAGTTGAAATTGTAATTATAGTGTTGGCTGGGCAAGGAAATCATGAAGAACCATATTTTTGAGGGCATTTGCATGTACCTGCTGTGCAAATAGGTTCTTGTAACATGACACTGAGAAGGAAACCACAGAAAACTCTAGGGCTCCAAGTGACCACTGAAGGACACAGTTCTTCCACTGTCCCAAAAGAAAAAAATCTGACAACTTATTATTGCAAGACTAATTCTCTGTCCTTTCTGAGATAATCATCAACCTAACACTGGATCACTAGTATTTCTCTCATTTTGGAGAGGAGCTGTAACATAGTTTCCCCTTCAAGGGAGGCAGTATTGTTATTTAGATGCAATATATTTTCTGCTTTTCAGATCCTGTGCAGTAACTCTGAGAGGATCGTAAGCCACATCTACACTTCAGCTTGCGTCTGACTTTACACGGTTTACAGGACTAAACATAGATCTTCCATGTTGTTGAAGATGGCACTGGTAAGTCTTTGCAAAGAACATCACTATGTAGCAAAGCCTGGGCCAGGATATTTCCATGCTTGATCTCTTTGCTGATACTGTCATCCAACTGTGAAAGCAGACAGCAAAGAACTCCCACAGCCAATGGCAACTGGAGTGAGACCGTCTTATTTCACAGATGGTAAATCCAACAGGTATTATTTGGTAATGACAGAGCCAGTGTTTAATTTATCATGAACAAGGACAGTCAAAACCAGGATGCCTATCTCTACTATGTGTCAGGTGGAAACTACTTACATGCAGAGAGGGCAAATCTCATTCTCCATTATATGCAGCAGACAGAATAACAGAAGTTTGTACACTTCCTTCATCCCCTGCTGGAAAAATTCTGAAGTCATCCCTACACTTCTTATTTCATCAGAACACATCAGGAAAGACTGATCTATTGCAAGATAAATATTCACTTTAAGTTCTCTTTCCTCTGTTATATACTTGATTTTGCAATTTCACTTCCTCATTCTTCTACTGTAAGACTGAGACATCAAGGTCTTCTTACACAGTATCATAGAACAGTTGATATTAGTAAGATGATGGAAGGCACTGCTTAGAGAAGGGGTAACCACAGCACCGTAGTTTAGAGTCACGTTTGGGTTATTTTCAAGAACAGAGACCCCAGCCCCTCAGATCAACCTCATCCAGTGTTTGGCCTAAAACATGCTGGAGTCAACAAGAAACCTTCTTCTAACTTCAACACCTAATGAGTTACCTTGCACAACCACACTCATTTTTTAGGCTCATAAAATACTCCAGAAAGATCCTGGAGTTTTTCTGAAATCAAGTGTTTCTCCACTCAACTTCATAAGACAGTTTGATGCAGTGATATAGGAAGGAAGGGTACACAAATCATTCTAAACAAGTTGGAGTCAAATAGCTTGATGTCTGTATATTTACCAATTTTCCATGTTTTATTTGAAGACAAAACCCAATGTGAATCTCTCAAAAACTCTCACATAATTCACAATTTAAAAGGAAAGAACTTGTTTTCTGTTTTATACTAAATTTATATATATATATTTGAGCTTTAAGGTCTTCTCATAATATTAAATAAAAAGGCTTTGGCTTAAGACCAAATTAATTATCACTGTAGTAATTCAGTAAGTGAATCAAATTTTAAAAAAAATTGCAGAAAAACTACACAGTTTATATAATTGTATAATGACAACAATTTTCTGCAAATTGTCATGGTGATCTTTCAGCTAACTAAAAAACCCTCCACCAACCCTCATTATCTACAGTCAAAGCCCAGAGCAGGGTTTTGGGCCAGGGAAGAGATCCCTTCACTGAAAAGGACAGCAGAAATAATGAAGAAAGTCAAAGAAAATTAATAGTTCAGAGCAACAAATTTGACAAAGCACTCAGATTTTCTCACCTTCCTCTACATTTAGATCATCAACTCTAGTATAAAGCATTTTTTTGCTGCACCCCCTTCCCCCAGTTTTTGTTCAGTTATCCTAACTCAAACTGGTCAATGAACCTATAGCATCAAGAAAGGCTAAAATTTGTGGCTAAATCCAGGCAGTTTGGATGGGGAAGTGAATTGTAAGGGCAAAAGTGGCTTTGTGTCCTTTTGCCTCTGCTGAGAGTCTCAGGAGACAAGCACAAGCTTATGGTAGCACTGATTCTGGCTGATGAGTCCATCAATCTAAGGCAATCTGTTTCAAGTTGTTCTTGATTTATCATGTTAATTCTACTCTCTACCCCTTAAGAAGGGAATAAATTCCACTGTCTCACAAAAATGAACTATTGTGAGACAAAATATATACTTCAAGTGTTCAGAAGTGAAAACCTCCCATCACGGGAAGGGTGCAGGCCAGCTCGTCTCTTGCCAGACCTGGCAGAGTGGGCAGGGCCCTCAGTTCCACACTGCTGCAGGAGCAGAATGGTGGGAGCTGCCCTTGCATTCCTTGCGCTTGCTTGTGTTCTGCAAGGCAATTGGGTCCTCTCTGGAAGAAAGGACTTTTCTCCCTGCCCCACCACTCTCAAATCCATTATATTCCTCCCAACTTCTATTTTACAGGGGGATTTTAGATGAAACTTGTTGCTTATCTGTTTTCATCACAGCACTGTTAGTAGACGTCATAACCATGACAACTACAGCAAGGGCAAAACCCAAGCACAGGAATGAGATTTGGGGAAGGGCACACTAACAAGATTTGACAGTCTGTTTATACAGTTAATTATTATCTTGGTATCCTCTGAGTGCTCAGCAAGGCACAGCATTAGTTCTTTCTCTAACTGAAAACCAAATAAAACTGGTATTTACTAGAGGAATGATGATTTAATTAAATAGAAAACATTTCATAACTAAGACACAGCCATAAGAAGCAATTACACAAACCTTCAGAGATCCCTGAAAGCTGTGGTCAGCCCTTTTAGCAAGGTAGCTCAGTTTTGGAGTCCTTCCGCTAGTTTTATTAGTCAACATGCACTTTCTTACACAAGACAGTGTGTTCCACTCATGGAGGACAGAGGCAAATAAGTCAACACTAAGCTCACCTGTTCAGTCTGAATAGCTGGTTTATCCTTTTTTCTTACCACATCCCATAAGCAGCTAATAAATAAAACATATTTTAAAAAGCTGTCCTTTCTAAAGGAAAGTGTTCTGCCTCAGCATGTTCAATTTAATTATTCTGTGCTTAGGGCTCAGAAAAAACATACGGTAGCATGATTAAAAGTCAACATGATAACAGTGTCCTGCACGTTGTAGTGTTAATTGGATTTCTTAATAGGATTGGATTGAAAAGGTTCAGTTGGGTTTTGCAGAAGGAAAAATAAATGAGACACAAAACAAGAAAAGAAAGACTGATCCAAATATCTAGATATTACAGATAGGTCTTGCTCCTAGTTTCCTACTCACCTCACAGGAACACTGGACAAGTCACCTCTGTCTCCAGGCAGCTCAAACAGACATCAATTCTGACAACTACTTATTGATCCACTGTACAGAAATTTTGCTAAGAGCTTCACTAAAGGAAAATGGACTTCAGTTTGCCACAAGAAAGGCACTAAAACCCAAACAAAACAAGATGCTATAATGGCCAATGGGTGTGAATTATACATGATTATAATTAAAAGCACGATACTGTTCTAATCTAGTAATTTCTAGCTACCATGGCCACAGCCATTATAATGAAATCCTGAAGACACAGTCTGAGTACCTCTTTTCTGACCCTCTACCTCATCTAGCTGATCTACACTTGAGTATTTACAGCTAAAGTTCTGTATCGCCAGCCTCAAAGGGATGGAACAGGAACTGGCTGTTTCTCTCAGCAGATCTCAGCTATCAGTTGCACTTCTTGGACCTGCAGACCTGAACTTAGACACTTCTTATGGAGTTCTTCATGATCCTTCTGCAATTCTTTGTTATCTACATGATACAGGAAAAATCTATAGCAAGGGTATCGGTCCATCTCTGAGGACACAAGTACTATACCTTTGTCATAAATGCATTGCTGTGAGCAGCCTTCCTGGGCAGGTTGATTGCATATCTTTAGATTTGCTGAATCAGAACATATTACAAATGAGCAGGTTTATTTGAGCAGAAGCCATGCTCTATTTCATGCAGAATTTTCTTACTGGTTTTCCTGAGGTCTATGATTAATTTGAATACTGAATTATTTAATGACACTGAAATGAGAGATTAGGTTGTTTGGTATTTCTGACAACAGGTGAATTGAGATTTCAGAATGTTTCCATCCATTGCTACAGGAGAATGAGTTTTGATTTGCCTTCTGATCAAGTTTGCACAAAATGTACATTATACAAAGGAACGTGCATCTTTCGAGGGAACTGCCAAAAAAAAAAAAAAAAAAGACAGAAGTAAAAGACCTAGAGATTATAGGTCTTTCATTTATCCTCAGAGCAGGCACAAGAGCACATCTGTGTTGCATCTCCAGCCAGAGCTGCTCCCTGAGCCATTCCTACCCTGCAGTATCCACCATCAGATTTATATACCTGCTGCCACTGAACAATCTGGTACTTTACATGGGGAAGTGGTTTTGCTACCTTAATTTAGATGAAGTAATTTCATTAAAAAATTCATATTCACTAAAATCAGTATAGCAAATATAGGACAGACCCTACACTCTAGAGAACACTGATGGGATTTGGTCACTTTCTTTCCCCTTTTCCTTAACTGAAAACTGTGTTAGCCTTCACAGCCTTTCTGATACTTCACTGCTGCATTGTTGGGTATTTTTGGTTAATTGCCATACAAACAGAAACCAACAGTTCTGTGGACCAGCCACGATATGACCATCAACTAACACTCCACAACAGCGAGTCATGCTCTCTGCATGCACATTCATCCCAGCCCTTAGAAATGGCAGACAGTGATCAATGAAATTGGTATTCCAGAGTGAAGTTTTTCCACCAGGTGAAGACCACAAGTATGATTTTCTGCTCTCCTCCTGGACAATACGAAATGAGCATTGATGCATGCAGTGCATTTCCCAGCTCAACTACAAGCCATATTAGAAAATTATGGGTCCACCTTTCCCTGTATCCCATGTATGCTCTGAGAGGTGCTCCACATTGTGAAAGTAGAAATGTTAAGTTTGGAATTGATCAAGCTGGCATTTATCTGCTGTCATGGCTTAACTCCATGTCATGGCTCACTCCCCCTCAGTGGGACAGGGGAGAGAACTGGAAGGCTAAATGTGAGAAAACTCATGAGTTGAGGTAAAAAGTTTAATAATTGAAATAAAATAATAATACAAAATATAAATCGCAATGAAAAGGAAATTAAGAAAAAGAGAGAAACAAACTCCAAGACAAGTGATGCAAAGGAGAACAATTACTCCACCCAGTGCCCAGTCAGTTCCTGAGCAGCAGCCTCCCACCAGCCTCCTCCCTAGTTTTATTGCTGAGCATAATGCCATATGGTCTGGAATATCCCTACAGTCAGTTAGGGTCAGCTGTCCTGGTTGTGTCCTCTCCCAACTCCTTGTGCCCCCTAACTTGCTCACTGGTGGGGTGAGAAGAAAAAAAATGGCTCTGTGTAAGTGCTGCCCAGCAATAAAGAAAAAAATCCCTGTTTTATCAACACTACTTCCAGCACAAATCCAAAATAGCCCATACTGATTACTGTGAAGAAACTGAACTCTACCCCAGCCAAACCCTGTAGGAGTACAAAATTATGCCAAATGGAAGAAAGACCATGAAACTTCATGATGAGACCAAGTGTCAAGAAGAAGAGCTACAAGCAACACCTGGTCTGAATTTCAAAAGATGAGACTTCTCTGCAGAGATTGGAAAATTAGATGGATTTTTTACGCAATTTCTCATCAAAAGCTTCATTCTCAAATACATTTTATGGTTCATTCATGCTGAGAAGTACCTCTTATCTTTAAAACCTCCAGACAGTGCACAATTTGCTTTCAACTGTTTCAGCACATTGCACAAGGAACAAATCAGAATATTGGAAGGCTTTCCCTTATTGTTAAGCAACAGCCATTTAAGCTGGGAAACCCAGTAAAAATCCAAGTCATTCCATCTTCACTATTATTTTAATCTAAATTAATCAGTTCCGTCATTAATGAAAGCTCTTTTCTGTCTTTCAGTTCTATTACCATTCCAGCTGTGGTTTAATCTGATATAATAGCAACAATGTTTGGACAGTCTAGAGAAGGGGGACAGTGAAGGATTTTGAGCAGACATGAAAACAGGGCAAAGACTTACTCTTATTCCACTCCAATTCCTCACTCTTACATAATAACAAGCTAATTTTACAAAAGCAAGGGATCCTGAGGATTAAGAAAATATTGGAGAAAATAAATATATTTTTACCACACAATTTCTCCCCTAAACATATTAGCTTTTACTTGTACAAGAGATAACCATGTAACTAAGTTTATAACTCAGTTCATATTGCTTTGCTCCCCTGCCTTTAACTCCTGATATATTCTTTGGGAGCAGAACAAACTGACCTCCTGTACTGTGTTCAGGTTTATAGAGCAGTTTCTGCAACTCTGCTTCCTGCCCCTGGTGCAACCCAGTTTTTTCTAAAGGTTTTTCAATCAGCTGTTCCCTGCAACATCTAATTACTTTGTTTTAATTAAGCAGGTAATTAAGAAATCATTAATTTCCTTATGAGTGAAATTATATATTCCTTTCAATTGTAATGATCTTGTAAGTATAATTTAAAACAAACAACTCAAAGATCCATCTGGATTGTAAAGCACTGGAAGACAGAAAGTGGCAAATACTCTCATCTAGCCATTCATTTTGTTTAAACTTGCCAGAGGCTCTAATGAGTGAAACACCTTGTTGAGTGAATGAAACTGCAAATTTCTCTATTAAAACATGTAAAATGTGACTCTAGAACAAAACCTTAATAAAACAAACAACCAAAAAGAAATAAAAAAAAAAAAAAAATCAGCCCCATGCTGAGGTTGTGTCCCTCTGAGCAGCATTTTGGACACAAGCCAAGCCAGGCCTGACCCACCCCAGGCTCAGAAACATAAGCTGACCCTTGGGTAGCATCAAGAAAGAAAACACATAGGTCCATTCTGCCATGCTTCTAGGAAAGGGTTCACGGAATTGAGCTAGAACACAGGTTAGTTCTTCAGTGCAAGTTAAAACCTCTCTTACCTTCCGAAATAACACCACTGCCTTTAGGGCACTGAAGTGTTCTAAGAAGGTAAATTAACATTTTATGTCTTGACCTGAGATTAGCTCAATTGGTTAGACCCTGGTGCTAATAACACCACGGTTGTGGGTTTGAGCTTTGTATGGGCCATTCAGTTAAGAGTTGGAGTGATGATCCTTGTGGATCCCTTCCGACTCAGAATATTCTGTGACCTGGGCCAGCAAAAATGAAAGTTCTACCAGAAGTTATGAACTTCAGTGAATTTGGGGTCCTCACTTAAAATAAAATATATATATATATATATATATGTATATATATATATACACACACACACATCCTCTTTAGCACATAGCATGGACATTGAAATCACACCCCTTTTCTCATTCATGCATTAACTCTCCACATCACTTGCCATTACGTGTTATTTTTGCCAGTTATCTGCATACCATCTGTTTTACAGTCTGTCAACTCAGATGAATGTTTAGGTGTTTATGAAGCTTCTTTGCCTCTCAAGAATATTTATTCCCCCTTCTCTCCAACAAGACACAAGGAAATCTTCCTAACCAAAACAATATCAGTCTTCCAGAAAAAGAATTTAGAAAGAACAAATTCAGTGTCTATTCACTGATTGTCAGTCCTCACCTCCTCTCTCTACAAAAATGAATCCTGTCCTTCCACTTTAGAGGATAGATTTTAATAGACGTATTCCTGCAGACTATATTTTATCATGCCAGCCCCTTTCCCTTATCACTCTTTACACTTCCCCACTTGTAGTTTTTACAGCCTGAAGCCTGTCTGTATGCTAAGATTTCCCCAGGAATTTCTTTAATCCATGGAATGGAGCCCTTCTTGAAAGCAGACTCTAAAGATGAAACCTCATTCTACATCCCCTATAAGAAGTGACGACAGCAATGCAGTTTTTAAATGCTCTGACAGCACAGACTGGCCTTGCCCTCCAAAGGCTGTTCTGCCCTGGGGCTCTGCCTCGGCTCCAGTGCTTGCGTAGCTGTGCTGCAACCCAGCACCAACTGTGCTCACTGCTGTCAGAACCAACCCACATGGTCCCTATAGCCTAAACTCACCCTTGCACTAACAGTTTCTTCGGGACATTCTCCAAAATCATCTCAGCTTTGGCCAAGCCAGGGGCAGTCCTGTGCAGCAGCTCCTTTCACAAGGCCCTTCATAAATGTCTGCTCTTTACAGTGTGCCTCTCTCCATCAAGGATACCTGTCCTCCTCTTCAATGGCAAGCAGGGAAAGTGGGGATGGGCCACCTCCAGCTTTTCTAAGGAATTTCTCCAGCTCCATCCTTCAGAGTGGGAGCTCCGCTCCAGGTTCCTCCTGGAGCAGAGTGCCTCCGTTGCCCCATCAGCTGCTGTCAGCACCTCTGACAGCATTTTCAGCAAGAGAAAAATTGCAGTCAAGGTCCATTTCTAGGCTGAAAACACGATCTCTGTAGCACACTGTGCAAGCAACTGAACAATTTTATATATGACAGATTTACAGGAACTAACTTCCTAACCTTTCATTCAGTAAAGGTAAGATAGCTAAAACTGACTCTTATTAGCAACTTTCTGAATATTCAGTTATATATTTTTCTGATAGAAGTTCAAATGCTCAAGAATTCATAGATGTACTGGTTTAAAGCTAAACTGGTGGGAGAAATCAACCGAACTCAAGAGAGATTACAAGTCAGAGTTACAATTTACTAAAAATATTAAAATAAATGCAATGATACAGAGAAAAATTGGTTTTAACCCACAAAAAAACCAGATGTATAATGCAGCACCCTGGTGCACTAACAGAATGGTGTTCATTAGCCCCTGTGCTGAGCACCACGTGGGCCCTCTTGGTAATAAAAGGAAAGGAAAATCTGTTGGTGAAGATGATGGTTGCAGTCTTGTTGACAGTGGCAGTTGACCTCTTGAGGTTCTGGTCCTTTTCTGAATCCAAAAAGTCATACCAAAAGTCCCCAAACCCAAAGACTATATATGCTCAGGTTTGGGTGGGAATGCCCAGTACCTCCCCCAGGGTGGGGAGTTCCACAATGGATGATTTAACTCTGTGAGTCATGGAACATTTTTGGAACCTTTGATGGTCTAGGTCATTGCAACTGCCTGTTGTGCCAGTCCCTTAATAGCCCATTAGCAGACATGACCCCTCAGGCTGGGTGTGGAGGTGCTGATGTCTTCCCAGAGGGGAGTTATCACAGCTGAGTCATTGGTGTGAAGACAGAAACACTCCCCTGTCTCACAGGATTCTTAAACACCCGGCTTGTAGCCTGAGGGGTCAGCTCCGGTAAATGGTCCATTATTAACAGTTCATCAGAAATGACAGAGTTTTGATTATACCCACACAGTGATAAACTGGTCCCAGCTGCCGTAACTAGGACAATAGAATAATTAAGGTTTTAGACAAGACTTGTAATCTCACAATAAAGTTTCAAGCAATGTTCCAAAACATCCTGTTTATTCAAAACACACCTGTTCCTCAGCATTATGTTTCTTCTACTACAAATACAGTGTATTTTACCCCATCTTCAACTTCATGGAAATTTGTGAATGCACACCTCTGATTTAGTTCCAGTTTTTCTAGTAACACAAAGCAAAACTGTTCTCTGACCAGGTCCAAACACTGCAGGAGGGTCTGTAAGCAGTTCTGAGGAATTTCTTCTTCTGAATCTACACAATGAGGCACAAGGCTTATTTTAGAACAGAGAATGTACAAAGATGATTTAAGAACTTAGGGTGCAGAGATATCTCATACCTGAGCATTTTAAAAAATTTGTCAAAAAATTTATTAGATTAGGACAGAATATGCAAATTACAGTAAAGTTGGGCCACAATTTTTCCACTTACAAAATTGCTTTTTTGCCCTTTTTTTTTTTTTTTTTTTTTTTTTTTTTTTTAATAACAACTAAAATAAATCAAGGTATCCTGGAAATTTAAGAGAGAGATTTACTTCAGTATGAATGGCAATAGCTGGCACTATTCTTAGAGATACAGGCAGTGTGAAGTGCAAAATTGTCTCAGACTTTGTCTGGATGCAAATGCTGATGTAATTATTTGTAAACAACAGTCTTTTAGAAAAAACTTGAAGCAAGAGAAGCAAAATAGAGGAAGGAAAGATAAACTCAGAAGGACCTGGGGGCCTGGTCAGGGGCCGGTTGGCCACAACTAAGCAGTGCCCTGAAGCCAGGAGGGACATCCCTGTCCTGGGGGGCATCAGGGCAGGGAGGGGATTGTCCCGCTCTGCTCTGCACTGGGGTGGCCTCACC
>JAWWTY010000027.1:291969-333250 GCA_035222235.1 Margarornis squamiger | reverse complement strand
ATGAGGCCAAAGAGCATTACTTGGATGGAGATGTAAAGTATTCTGTCTCTCTCCTCTGCACAAGAATGAACTCTATCAATTCAGTTGGATTCTCTAGCATTCATTCCCAATAACAAACCTTGCTTTTGCATTATACACCAAATTCTTCAGTGAGATCAAAAGAGGGCTAACATATATTTAAGGTCTATAGTTCTCCCAAATTAAAAACAAGAAAAAAAGTTATGTACATGACATCATAATTTTCCGTGCTCCCTACCCTCACTTCTGCTTTACTCATTTTATTTAATTTTCAAAGGAAAAAAGTCTCGCTTGGTGTAGAAAAGACAACTGCAGAAGTTTGTATTCTACTCCTGCTAAAACTTCACAGCAGCAACCAAATATTAAAACAAGTGTCACCAAAGCCAGATTCAGGGATCTGGCCAAATATTATCTGATTTTCAAACATTGCATACTGAGTGACTATATTTTTATAACATGAGAATTCTTTGTAGCGCTGTTTTTAGAAAGTGGAAGATTGATCTCAGGTCATTTTGATGCACTCTGCCCTTGGTCATGATATCACTTCCCTGACAGCAATTAACTAAGGTCAGCAATATAATTTACCCCTTTTTAAATTACGGGGTAGAAACATTTCAGAGAGCACATCAACTCTGTGATATTCAGCAGGGACCTGGGAGCTTGATCATTAAGCACACGAGGAGGCACACTCCCTTTATTCTGAGTGTATTTCCCATTAATGGTAATAGCATATTGAGAAGAAAATATGCTCCATAAACTTTCATTACTCACCATTTCCCTTGCTCTTTAACAAATGAGCCACTGATGTAGACTCAGAGGTAGGTCCACTTCTCTCTATCCCAGTGCTATAGAAAATCAAAGAGGCTTTTCATTGCAAGCACAGACATTCCTACCTACATTTTGCATTCTGGATTTTATTAAAATCTGCTTTTAATCCAGTCAGTTCCAGTGGGGGACTCACAGATACACTAACAAACGTTGCCAGCACACTGCCTCTTTCGTCCCTTCTCACCTACTGTCCCCACACTCCTGCTGCCTGCATGGCATTAGGTCTCTTAGAGTTAATTCACCCCATTAATCAAGCAGAAAACTAAGAATTTATCTGTTATCATAGCAGAAAACTAAGGTATTTCTAAACACACCCCAAAGAAGCTGTATTTTCCACAATCAGGTGGAAAATCTGATACAACTGGTATCCCGGTGGTGTTCCAAGTGCTTAGTTACTTTTTGCCCATTCAAATTACCATAACACCTCTCTGTAAGATATAGATTTTTGTTTTGTGTCCTAAACTATCTTTGAAGGAACGGCCATATGTCATTTTACCAGCAGCCAAATGTTGCTGATGAATAAAGTAGCACTGAACAAGGAAAAGGTATTTTTCCAAGAGGAGGAAAAATTGCAGATGTTGAAATATCTGCTTTGGGAGTCATTCCACAAGTCACACACAAATAGGAGATTTGGTCATTTTTCACAGGAACAAGGAACACAAAATGGTAGGATTGTGACAGGTTCTCAAGGAGGAGCATTCAGAAATGAAGGCAGTTAAGGGATGAGCAGCAGTCCCTTCTAGCAGAGGAAGAAAGGGGAGCTTGGGGAGGGTTGAAGGCATCCAGGGTGAAGGCATCCTGCCTCCTTCAGCTTCCTGCTACACCAACAGTCACCATCAGAGCTCGGAGAGATGAAGCGGTCATCCCTTGTCTGTCCTTGTGGCCTGGGACTGGACAGGACGCTCAGGAGTCTACCCCAGCTGGGTAAGACATTCCTGCTCCCTGCCTGTCCCTTCTCACAGAGGAATAGGTGGTAAAGTCAGATAGGATATTCTCTGTGGTGCTTCTGCCAGTTCTGTCCCTCACCTCTCCACATCTGTTCTTGGCCTCACCCTCATTTCGTCTTCCCTTCTCAGCCACCAACAGCCTGATTGGAGGAAAAAAAGGTCAAAGCACATCTGGAGTAGATATGTACCCACATTTGGTTTATAGAAGTGTTTGCTTTTGTTAGGATGCAAGTAACCCCTTTATTAATTTGGCTGCTGGAAGAGTAAGTAGAGGGAGAAACAAGTCTGAATGTGCCTTACCAATAGTGCCTTTCCACCATCCAGAACCCACAGGGCTTCTTCTACCAAATGCACACTGGCCCCACAGAATACAATTTACTAAACAGTAGTGTCACACTAACAAAATTCAGTTTTATCCACAGTAACAAGGAGGCTTAAATCAGGTCTGGTTTCTTGAACCTGATTGTCCCATTTTAATCTGCATTTCAGTATATTGGGAAAAAAACAACCTGCAAGATAGTGATATACAACAGGAAATCCCAGCCTCTCCCAAAATTTGTTACTTCTGGAGCCTCAACCGAGCTTCTCATGCAGCCACACTACACTCCTGTCCCCAACAGTTCCAAGGTCAGCAGCTCATAAACTACATCTGACTCCTTGTCACAGCACATCTGCCTCCACTAAAACAAAACAACAGACACAGACTTATTATTGATACATTTACAAACTGGTCATTTAATACTCTCTTAGTTCCCTTGCGAACTGAGTATTGTTTGAATCAAAAACTTGGTATTCAAAACATACAAGCTTAAAATCCACAGACTCAGACAAGCAATCCTTATTCTAAAGTAATGTCTACTGTCCACCAGGATTTTGTGCCAGACTGAAGTCTTGCAGGGAATCAAAACTAAGCAATGCATTCAATTCAGCTCCAGATTCCTGCTCTCTTCAAGCCTGATCCGCCTGTGCAGCTACACAAGCTTTCTGGCATGCAACCCAAATTTTGCTAGACTAAAACAATTAACAAGTCTATTTACAACTAAATAATCAATAAAGGAATAGTAATTTACAAAAACAAAAAAAAAGTTTCAGAAGCACTCAGTACACCTCAAAAAATGAAAAGGTTTACAAACTCACACATTAAAATCTTTAGCTTGAAGACATCTGGATAAATAGACTATTAAGTAAATGGCTTTATTTGAGAAAACACAAGACAAACATACCTGAAACAGGTCTACTGCATGTGAACATTCCTGTAAGCTGTTCAGGACACTGGGCATTCTCACCTGGTATCCAGCTCATGTGCTCACCTAGCAGCAAGTGCCTCTCCTCACAAGGGGTCCCATTTCATTCAAATGTGTTTTTTCCAAAGATGTTGCATAATGAATGAATTTCAAAAGTAAGACCAATGGTATGTTAGCAAGTGCTCGGTGTGGGGGTCCCTGTGGGCCTCTCCGTGCAGCTGCTGCCCCCAGGCAGAGCCACCCAGAGCCACCTGCCCACCCACCGTGGCCATGGGTGACCACAGCAGTGCCTCCACTCACAGGGCTCTTCTGAATCAAAAGCTTCCCCAGCACACACAAAACAGGGAAAAAATGCTTTGTGGAGGCAATACCTGCTGTCCCATACCCCTAACACAGATTCCTCTTTAAATTCACCTGCTGTGCATGAACATGCTGATACTCTGGGAAACCAATACCTATATGAGCAGTTTTCAGGTTGAGCAGATCCTCAGAAACCACCAATAAGCTAGAAGGTTATTGTGTGGTGTTGACACACTGTGTGGTGTTGAAGGTTGGAGTTGATTTTTTTTTATTTTATTTTGTTTTTTTACTTTGAGGAGAACTTTTTCCCCCCTAACTGTAGGTCAAAAATAGTTTTAATGAAATAACTTGACTTTAAGAGGTGCTGAAATTCTTACAATTTTTTAAATGTTCAGGACTTTAGAAAACCAGGTTATTCCTTTTCAGATCTAGCTACTAACATGGGTAATTTTTAAGAATAATTTTACTTGAATTTCTTCAGCAGCTATTTTAGGAGACATCTCATAGTCTCTCTTGACATTTGATCAGTCCAAATCAGTGTTAAACCTATCACTTCCACCAAGAGTACATTCACTCCAAACGGGAAAGGGAGCATCTTTTACATTTATTCACTGAGCATAGTTCTTTTAAAGTGATTCTTTGCCTTGTGATACAGCACATGTACTAGAGATTAACTGGAAACTACTTTTAAATATTCAGTATTCTGTGTGATAGTATCAATGATCAAAGATGCAAGAAATTCTACTTATTAATTAATAAACTAGACTTTAAACCACAGATATGGAGGAACCAGAAATAGGGAGCTGTCATTCATGAAACATAAATTAGCATTTTTCATTTCTTTTCCCACCTAGCTAACCACAAACAGTAACTAGCCATAGACAAAAACTCAATGGCTTTTTGAGGAAAAATTCAATGCCAAAACAGCCTATTTAACCAATTGATGGTAATTGCATAAAGAACATTATCTAAACTTCAGTTTTCTGAGTAATTATTGTAACAGGGAAGGCATGAAACTAGGGAAGAAGACAGAAGGAACTCATGATTTTATTGCAAAACCTGCAAGGGAAATTAAAAATCCTAGTCTTACCTATATTGATGTTGATATTTGCAGCACATTCTCCAATCTGTATGAATTTTTAATGCATATCACTCACATACAAATATTTACTCTTAATGGGCATTTTTCTTGAAGGAATGATAAAATGTGTACTGAAGCAGAAGGTTACAAAGTAATTGCTATTGTCATTTCTACTCAATTGTTGCCTACACAAGAACTGTCATGCAGTAAAGGCAAGAGAAACACCACCAGTGATGGTGAATTTCCTGGCTTTTATTACTGTGTCAAAACATTACCATTCTGCAATCACAGGCTTTCATTTTGTCTTGGTTTCAAAAAAAACCAAATCTCTGCCAGGGAAGGCGGGAACCTTCCCGGAATGGAAAGAAGACCCCTCCCTCCAAGTTATTATAACTTCAAAATTGAGAGGCTTTCAGGCAAAAATGTAGAAAAAGGAATAACAGTTCTTTACTAAAAATATGTGTAACAGAACAAAACCCATAGCAATAACAGCAGCCTTCAGCCAGCCAAGCGCTGCAGTCCCTGTCAGTGCAGGGTGTGGAGGCTCACCCGGTGCCCAGTCCGGGTCAGCGGTGATGGGAAAGGTGCAGAACCAGCCTGTGGGCAGTGCAAGGACACTCGCTGTTTCCCAGGGTGGGGGGTTGGAAGCTCCTTCTGCAGACAGCGCTGGCCCCCAGTGAGTCCGGAGCAGTTCTGGTGGTGCTGGCAGAGCAGACAGCACAGGACGGGCAGGGTCGGGGGTCAGCTGGGATCCTCCTGGAGCCCTTGCAAGCCCAGCAAGGCAGCAGCTGAGCACCAAAGCCGATGGGATGTCAGGCGTGGGGAACTGGCAAAGATGAACATGGGGGCCCCTCCATATCTCCTTCTCTGAGCCAGGGAACAGTGAGCAAATCCTGCCCAAGTCCAAACTCACCGTGCCCTCCACAGTCCCCTTCGGGCCGGCCCTTCAATCATGGCTAAAAGGGGAATGGGGTTTCCCTCAAGCAGTTCAGTTGGTATGCAGACACTATTAGCTTTTCTGTGAGAAAGCTGTGAAGATCTGAGCTAGAAACACAACTGAACCTTGATGTTTTATCTCTCCTTTACAGAAAAACTTGCTTCCCCCCACCCCCTTGACTGTGGGTCGGTGTGGAAAATTCATCAAAAAAACTACAACACATGTAAAAAAGCACAAATGGAAGCAAAATCCCAATGCAAAGCATTTTTAAATATCAGTTTAGTGATGGCAAGGAGCAGGGTTAAGCACTGCTTAAATTTATCAAGCTGGTACTTAGAGGAAGTCCCAACCTAAGCATGGGATGAGCTTTCCATAGCACAGGGAGACAACTCACTCCCAGGGGCTTTGGAACAGTTTAGGCAGCAGGAAGGTGGTGGAAAAGGCAACAGGCAATGATCCTGTAACACAGGGACTCCCTCCAATAGGCATTCACTGCCGTGAAGCTTTTCCTGGAATTCATCTTCAAAGTTTGGGGACCAGAAATCCTGGTATTCATCAAGAACACACAAACCCAAGTTTAAACTGCTTTCCTGAGCCTTAGATTTCTAAACGCAAGTTATCCTTGGAGTCCTCTTGACAGAATACACTGTTTGCTTTTTGGCTTTGTGACTATTAAACTGCCTCTATGACTTGGTGAACCCAACCAACAATGCTGAAAAAGATCTGGACCAGAGTACCTCTTGGGGTGAGATACATTCTCCTGGTAAAGGGGAACACATACTCAAATCTCACTTCATAAAGAAAGAATTTTACCTCTAAACCAGATCAGCTGCGAGAGGAGTTTCCTCTTTGGACTCCCGAAATGTAGCTCATGGTTTCCTTAGAACCTGCTGAGACTCAACTTTTACTGTTCTGTGAACAACCATAATTTCTAATACAAGCTCAAATGAAATGTTTTTCTTATATGTCACTTCAGTAATTTATTTTTGGCTAAAACTAATTATTTAAAGGTGGCAAATTTATAAATGAGTTTGACCATTCTGATGTATAAATATTTCAATCAAAAAAAAATCCAACATCAATTCTGCACTTTAAATCCCAATGCAATGCTTCCGTCTTGATCATAGTTCGGCCCTGAAACACCTCAAACATACAGAGATTGTGGTGAGAATTATGACAACAGATAATGACATATCAATACATTATATTAATAGATCCACAGCTACCCCAAGTTGCAGTAGTTACACAGCAGCTGAATCTACTTATCCAACTGTGTGTGGATCACACACCCTCAGATACAGGAATTCCTGTATAGAGTCTGCAAAACCCTCATATGTGAAGTCAGATTAGCATTAGCTACTTCTAGTCATATTAGGGGAGCGCACACACCCTTGCCATCTCTCTGCTCACATGGAACCTTCACTCCACACAGGAGGCTCTGCTGCTACCTGGACAACTTTGTATGTCCTGTTTAGATTTGTTTTCTGCAGAAACCACCAGCCCTTGCAGCAGACCTGCATTGAGACACAGGGCTGCTTCTAAGCAACAGTGCTGGAACAGGGCTATTTATGTACCTCAGCAGCTCCTTCCCCTCAAGTCACTCAGACATGATTCTTTCTCTGGAAATGAAGTACAAAAGTGTGGGAAAATATTCACAGCTTGATTACTGCATTTCCTGGAAACCAAAATACTAGGACTGTGTGAATACACAGAAATCTTATTTACAAATTAGGTTGTTAGAAAACTTGGATCCAAAAAGAGGCATCTGTGTGTTTTCTGTGCTACAAATAGTCACATCAGGTTGCCTAAAACAGCTTGTTTGTTTGGCTAGTGGGTGATAATAATTTATGAAGATGATCTATTAGATACTTGCATATAAAAATAAAGCACAGCATTCTACAAATTCCTCCTGCTTTGGAAAGTCTGAGGAGTATCTCTGGATCAATCCATGAAATTGTTCCAGACTCCCAGGATATGGAAATCAGAGCAGGAAGGGAGAGTGAAGTGCTCCCAGGCACTGGAGCATCACCATTTCTCCTTCAAATTTCAGGATGAACCTCCCCATCCCCAGGGGGATGGGGCAATAAAAAGGCAGCAATAACAGAGGTGTGTGACTGATACATTCCCCACTGGATTTATGGCATTGCAACTTTCAAAGAACTTGCTGTAGCACCAAAGAAAACAAAACCACACAAAACTAAAAAGAGAATTCAACCAAACAGCTCAAGTTTTGCATCAAATACATCTAAGGAGCAACCTTCCAACCTTAATTTATGGTGCTTATAGTGGGCGCCCTACAAATCCTCAGAGTATTCTATACAGAGATACTAAACCCTGCCAGAAACCAGTGTGATTTAGGGTTTAGTTACCAGCTCATTAAAATACATGGAACTGACATGGATGACTTCCCTCATTTGCTTTCATAATCACAGCTTTTATGTTTATGCTACACAAATTTTGCACATGACTAAACAAAAATCAAGTCTAAAATCCAAGTTTTTAGACTTTTTTCTCCTGACTTGGGACCAGATTTTGTCACAATACTGCATTTATTACAGATCTTGGCAAGATGAGTAGCTGTAATAAATTTTATTGCAAGAACCATTTCTTTGTTTAAATTAATTCTTAGAGTAATATGTAATTTACTATTAGAAGGGATGACAGGCACCAGAGCTTGCAGAAAATCATCGTTAAAAGCAACAGATGCTTTAGTCACATTAACAAAGAACATTTAAGCCAGGCTTTCACTGAAAAAAACAGTAAAATATATGTTTTAACTGAGTGGGTGCCTTGGATATTACAGGTCTACGTTGGCGGTATGTACTTCCCCAAACTAGGACTTCTCTCAGGGGTAAAGAATAACTGAATAGAATTATATAGTCTGTACCATAATTTTTAAAAGCAAAAATCTTGAATGGCACAATTTTCTGCAAGTTAACATTGTTAGAAGAGCAAATATTTTCATGTAAAACTTGATAATAAGAGAAACCCTTGTAGCTTGCTATGTAATCTCATCCTGACCTCATGTATATTTGGTTTATGAGTTGGTGTTTGGATCCCGTCATCTCAGCTGCTCTCAATCCTCACATCCCTTCTCAAGCCAAAGACACAAAAGTGGTTTGGGGATTCTGTTCCCATGGAATCACAGATTGACTACTTGGAAATTATCCCCATTCAATGGGTGTACCCTTATACACTTTTCCAGCACAACTCCTTTGGTTAAAAGGCAAGGCATGTTTATTGTTTGCATATTTTTTTGGTATTTTTTAAAAAACAGAACTTACAGTATGTAAGGCAAATGTATTTTTCAAATTCTTCTTTAAAAACTATCATGAATTGCTTTAATGTTTTCAAAAACTACTGATTCAATTTTCTAGTCAAAAAAACCTATTTGCCTAGTTTTGTCTAGATTTGCAAAACTATCAGGTTTCTCTTCATGTTTGGGACAGTGTTGGGTAAAGCTGGCCCCCCTGACATGGTCAGCAGCAGGGCAAGAACAGGGAGGGATTGAGGTGGGGAGTGGGCAGAGCAGCACCAGCAGATGTCCAGTAACATAAGATCAGTGAGGATCATTTATTTTCTTCCCCATCCTCTAAGGACTGAGGTATCATGGAAGACTATAAATTGTAGTTTCCTCATTGAAATTTCAGTGCTTTCCTGCCATGCAGGCTCTGGAAGGACAGAAGCTCCTGAAGCATATTTTCACAGTCAGTCTGTTTAGTGATTAGACTTTGCTGATATTTTTAAAAACATACATTATTTCTATTAATTACAGGTCACATCCTGTAATATTTTGAGAATTATCTATGACTATCCTAAGAAACGGAAGCATTTAGTTACAAAAGAAATTCTCTTAGTCTCATTTCTAAGTAATATCTTAGAACTTCTCTATTTATGTGTTTAACCTGTACAAATATCCTAGAGAAATAACTATCTTTTGATAAAGATATAAACCCCAATTTTTTTCCAAATTTATATGTGTGTTTATACATATATTGATATATGTTAAATGGATTATATATTCAAAATGGATTTTGAATGTCAAAGAAACATGTATAATTTTGTCTTCACAGCACCAAGATAGTCGTGAAAGCTTATTTATGGCAAAGCATCAACATGCTTTACTTGACTTTGTAGAGAGAAGGGTAGAATTGGTCTGGCGCTTTTTTTTTTTTTTTCCCCTCTAAATGAGAGTTGAAGCCAAGAGAAACACTGGACTGAGAAATTTCATAAAAGGTCAAAAAGTGATAGAAAATTATCTTAGGAATAGTGTTAAACCCAGCCCTCAGAACAAATCCTGTCTCTGGTACATGATACTCATCCACAATTTTGTAATATATACAGGAAAACTTCATTTAGAAAATTTCAAAGGCAAAATAAGATAACAAGTTATTTAGAAAAAGCACAAAATCAAATAGTACCTTAGGGAAGGTAATCCAGAAGGTCTAATCTAGAAGAACTGAAAGCATCACTGGAAATGAAAGGTTCTTGTTCCAGCCGATGTGTCTAACCAATGCTCTTTAAATTGCAGCATAAGTTGGGACCTAATTTGAGTGTTGAGTGCCCATTTGATGACACTTTAAAGTCAGTTTAAAAATCACCTAAATTTGTACTGAAAGTCTAAAATACTTATGTAAAAGCTGACAAATTACTTCAGCAGTTTCTGCAGAGGACCATCAGTGGATCTCTGCATCAGTGGCATCATTGTAAATGATATGCAAGTTCAAAAGACATGCACAATTTTTGTTAATAATTTGTTCAGAATAATATTTAAAAAATCAAGGCTTTCATGGGAGCAATTAAGTGTTCTGCACAACAGCTTCCTAAAGACACAAATAACATTCATTAATTGATTTTGTATTTGCATAGAACTTAACATTTAAGAGAGTATTTTAATTTAATTAGGCTCTTTTTCACTGAAAGATATAAATATAATCTTAATGATCTAGCAGTGAAGTTGGAAAGGAAGAGCAAACTCTGCTGTAGAATCACAGAATCACAGAATTGTAGAATGCTTTGGGTTAGAAAGGGACCTTGAGGATCATTTAGTTCCAAACCCCTGCCATGGGCAGGGACACCTTCCACTAACCCAGGTTGCTCCAAGTCCCATTCAATCTGGCCTCGGACACTTCCAGGGATGGGACAATCTCTGCCAGGGCCTCACCACCCTCATCCCTAGAATATTTTCCTAATATCTAATTTAAACCTATTCTCTTTCAATTTGAGCCCATTCCCCCTTGTCCTGTCACTCCAGGCCCTTGTCAATAGTCTCTCTTCATCTTTTCTGTAAGTTCACTTCAGGTACTGGAAGGCTGCAGTTGGGTCATTCTGAAGCTTCTCTTCTCCAGGCTGAAAAATCTCAGCTGTCTCAGCCTTTCCTCCGAGCAGAGCTGCTCCATCCCTCTGACCATCTTGGTGCCTCCTCTGGACTTGCTCCACCAGCTCCATGTCTTTCCTGTGCTGGCCCCCAGGGCTGGAGGCAGCTCTGCAGGTGGGGTCTCACCTGGGGGCAGAGAGGCAGAAGTAACTCCCTGGTGGTTCACCTGCTGGTTATGCCTCTTTTGATGCAGCCCAGGATACAACTGGCTTTCTGGGCTGCCAAAGCATGAGACTGGGTCATGTCCAGCCTCTCACCCACCCGCACCTCAAGTCCTTCTCCCCAGGTCTGCTCTCCATCTGTCACTTATGTCCACTGGGACTCTGAGCTGTTGAGCTTTGGATGTGACCATCCAAGGAATTCCTAATCCTCCTAACAGTTCACCTGTAGAATAAATCATTCTTCAATTTGGAGAGAAGGGTGTTGTGAAGGACCATGTCAAAGGCATTACAGAAGTCCAAATAAATGACATCTGTAGCTTCTCCCTTATCCACTGACATAGGTACTCCATCGCAGAAGGCCACTGGGTTGGTGAGGCAGGACTTTCTGTCCTGAATCACCTTCCTGTCCTCCATGTGCCTTAGCATAGGCTCTAGGAGGGTCCCTTCCATGATTTTCCCAGGCACAGAGTTGAGGCTGACAGGTCATAGTTTCCAGGGTCATCCTTTCTTCCTTTTTTAAAGATGGGTACTATCTCTGACTTTTCCCAGTCACCCTGACTGCTATGACCTTTAGAATATCCTGGAGAGTGGCTTGACAACTACATCAGCCAATTCCTTCAGGACTCTGGGATGCATCTTGTCAGGTCTCATAGGGCTTGTGAAAATTCAGGTTCCTCAGGTGATCATGAACCTGATCTTTGCTTACAGTGGACTGGATTTTGCTCTCCCAGTACTCATTCTATCATCCATTCACTGGAGAGGTGTGGGAAGAGAAGTTGCCTTTAAGACAGGCAAAAACTTTTAAGTACCTCAGCCTTCTCTTCATCTGTTGTTACTGTTTAGGGTCTTGTTTATCAGAGGGGGTACATCTTCTTTGACCTTCCTTTTCTGATTAATGTACCTGTAGAAGCCCTTCCTGTTATTCTTTGCATTCATGGCCGGTGAAGTTCCAGTTTTGTCTTGGCCTTCCTAACGCCCTCCCTACACAGTCGTACTTTTCTGTACTCTCTTACCTGTCATTGTTTTTTCAGCCTATGCATTTGTTTCTGTCCCTTTAGTTTTAGCAGCAGTTCCCTACTCAGCCATGCCAGTCTCTTGCCTTTCTTGCTTCATTTCTTGCTCTTGGGCATCACTTGCTCTTGTGCTCTATGAAAGATTTCTCTAAAGATCTGCCAGTTTTTTTCTGCTCTCTTTTCCCCAAGGGCAGCCTCCCAGGGAATTCGTCTATCTCCCCTAAGAGCTGGAATTCTGCCTTCCTAAAGTTCAAGAGCCTGACTTTACTCCTTACCTGGTCTATATTCCTCAAGACTTCAAACTCCACCAATGCATGATCACTGCAAGGGTGCCCCCAATTAGCTGGCTTACATGGGTGACCATCAAATCTAGTATTGCGTTCCCTTTGGTAGGGCTGTCTGTCACCTGGCTTAAGAAGTTAGCCCCCATGCAGTCCAGGAATCTCCTGGATTGCCTACAGCTTGCCTGATCTTTAGACTGTCGAACACATATTAAGTGGAGCACTTCAGAAATCCTATGATTTGATCTGGATAAAAATCAGAGATCTTTAGCTGCAGCACTGGATTTTTATCAATAATCTCTGACAATCAGTAGTATCTTAGAAGAAAGCCATATTACATGTGCCCTGCATCCTTCAATACAGCTTATTAGACTGTGCTTTTAATCGTTTGCAACTGGGATTTTTGAGGATATGTGTTTGCATTAGGATGTCATAAAAAAAACAGGAATGGAAAAAAAGTCTCAAGACAAAAAGTCCATGTGTTTTTGATCATGGGTAGAGTTAAAATACATTGTTTTCTCTGTAAAAAATCCTAGAAAATTAAGGAGACAACATCTTTCGGTGCAATAAAAGAAACAGGACTGCATGGGAAAGAAAGGATGTGGTTTGTTTATGAAGTATTTGCTCAGGACACTAAATTAAAGCTCTGCTAGTGAATTTAATTATAATATTTTCTAACTTTCTGAGAGTCTGGTTTCACAATTTATATGCCTAATGCAATGTGCCCACAACACGTGTTCACCCAATGCTACAAAGCCTCTTCTGAGCGTACCATAGTCTTCATTCTCCTGTCCCAAGCCTACCCGGCCTTTTCCTCTGGGGTGACACAGGCTTCCCCTTGCCCACCCCAGCAGGCCCCTTGCTTTCCCTCATGTTCCCTCACATGGTACCTTTTCCCCACAATCTGCACTATACCAACCCCGACTCTTCTCTAGCAGACTCTCATGTTTTAGGTATTCTCCAATTTAACACTCCTGCTTAAAAAAAGAAATCACACACTACTCCCTCTCCTCCCTCTCCTATTGGAGGTACAAAGGGCAAAGATCACAGCTGAAATAAGAACAATTTACCAGAAACAGCAGTGAGATAAGAAAATGAACAGTAACAGTAACTTATTAATAACAAAAGGTATAAGAAAATAAATTATTCACGCAGAAAAACATTCCCAGTAACAGACAGCAGTGGACAGCTCCCTTCACGTTTTCTTGACTGGCAGGAACCCCTTCTCCTTTGAAGAGAGACTCCTTTCCCTGCCCCCAGCAATGTTGTGAGGTGGTACAGAGTAACTTCCTGGCCCCTCCTGACTACTGCAAAAATTGACTCTGTCCTGGCCAGAGCCAGAACACAGCTTTTCCTGCCTGATGATCCTTCTTCTAAATTCTTACTTTGATATTGTCTCCAGTTTAGCTACTGGCTAGATCTTGGCCATTTAAATCCTCCATCCACCTCCTCCACTACCCCCTTGTCCTTGCAGCTTTAGGAACACCTGACACCAGGAAACCCTTGTGAGCTATGAAGGCTTTTTTTCTCCCCAGTCCCAGCTGTGCTTCTACACTTTTTGCAGCAGAAGCCAGAAGTCACAAGCACAACCCTTCATTGCAGAGCAGCTTTCACAGCAACAAGCAGTCAGACAGTCCAAAAATAACCCACCTTGAAAGGTAGCTCCTTTGTCTGAAAACATAGCTCTTCATTTTTACAAGGAAAATATGGCATAAAGGTTTTCAAAATGGGCATGTTACCCAACTTTATTTCTAATATACCAAGCCTATCAGTTCTTAGTGAGTGAAATGAGTGGCAGCATTTACAGAGAATATGAGCTCTAAAATACTGCACTGTCTTGGGTTTCAAAGAAGCAATTAAATTACATAGCTGAGAGAGCAAATATTCTCAAAGGGAAAGCACACTTTCAGTTTTCAATGTAAACAAACAAAAGACAGCGCTATAAGAAAGATGTGGTAACATACAGATCAAAATCATACATGCTATTTGTGCTCCTGTATAATTTTGCTGCATTGTTTAATAGGAAACATTTGAAGTGAGGAGCTGTCACCAATTACCACTGAACTCACATCTCATCCTTCCTCATAAATTAGCAGAACTGTAAAGCTGAAAAGATTACAAGCTTCTTAAACACTTAAAATAGGCCATTATTATTTTCTCCCTTTGGCCATCAAGTTAGTTCTGCAAATACTGCAAATTGATTCCAGAAGAGCAGAGAGGTTGGTACTTCTTGGGCATGACTTTTGCTCTTTAGAAGGGTTTTCTTTGTAGGAGAAATATGTTGCTACAGGACTAGTTCCAGCTATTGTGCTAGGATATACCATTTCCAGCCAAAACATCACATCTGTAATTTTGAATTAACCTTCTCAGCTTCACTCCAGGTCACTTGATTTTCTTCTTCATAATTTAGCCACTTTCCCTCACAATCCCCAGAAACTCATGGTACTTCCAGTTTCTTCCATGTTTCATTTCCCTTCATACCTCCTCAAATGCCCTTTCAGTCTTTTTTCATTTCTAGTCAACTCTCTCCTAACTGGTCTCCTGGTTCCTGCAGGTCTTGACTGCAGTTTTCCTTCTGCTTATGTTCTTCACACTGCAGATTGCTGTGCAAGTTCTTCTGTGTGGCTGCAGAGCTACTCTTGAGACAGGTTCATGTGCAAAAGCTGCACCTCAGATCTGAGCTCAGACATCATTGCTTAGAGTCAAACACCCAAATGTGCTGCGACTGGTGTGTCCCCTGAGGACAGGCTTCCATGTCAGCCTCTGTGACAGAGCCCTGCAATTCCTTCAGTTCAAGTCCAGTGGCCCCTTTTCCTTTTTTTCCCTGACAAATTTCCAGAGCCAATGAAGACATCACAGACCAAGACCATATCTGCTCTCTGCAGACAGGCAATCTCTTGGACCAGAATACAGGAAATAAACCCAGCAAGTGTTGATGTTCTATTTATCATTTACCTGTCGCAAAGAAAACCAGCTGATGATATATCTTATCTTTTTCAATCTGGTGTCATCTTTCCAAAGAGAAAGTTTTGCAGAAGCTTCTCTTCAACTGAAAGCACCTCTTGACATCTTACATTTTCTGGTACAGAATGGCAGTTCTGGTATACACTTTGAATGGTCACTAATTGACTAGTTCAAAGTAAAGGAAAGATTTGCTAAAGATATCCCCAAACTAATTTTGGATTCATTTACTTTCTTTTACTTCAATAAAAGCAGGCTGTTACAGTACTTCGTCCCAGGGTTCACAGTGAATGCTGGTGAATGCTAAAACAAAGCCTGCTGTATTTGCATATGCAATTAATGCTGCAAATGGTAGCTTTCAGTCTGTTAGTTATCTCTTTAAACAGTGTTCAGAAATCTGCACTTCAAGAAGTAACATACCATGCACAGCTTTTAAAGTACTTAACAAACATATTTTATTAATCTTCAGGAACTTCTTAAAGATGCACATTATCATCCTCACCAGCAGATAAAACTTTGCACAAAGAACTAATGTAAATGTTCTTGAAGATATTTTGTGTTTAACCCTTAATAAGGCTTAAAAACCTGGTTGTACGTCAAGGTCCCAGAAAGGAACTGAAAAGGTCCAAACACTAGCAATGGAAAAAAACTAAGACATGGGAGTGTTTCCACATGAGGAGAGATCAGATAGACTTAGTTAAAAGAGAATGAACATGTGGCAGAGGAGGCATGAGAAGCCAGAGCGCAACTTGCCAGTGCTTTTCCTCATGGTTTAACAGAGAGCTGCAGGAAGATGCACTGCAATGCAAAGGCACGTCAGTTAAAAGGGAATAACACTACACACACCTACTGCAAACCCATCCCTTTAAAGATCTCTGTAGGGCAAGAGAGAGCTGGGGTATGGGCCAGGCCTGGGGACACAGAGACAGCCAGGACAGTGCTCAGCAGCAGCATCTCCCCTCCATGAGGCTGGATCTCTGGCTGTGGGCTGTGGGAGAAGTCTTGGTGAGCTCACCTCATCACCCTGAATATATCTGTTCCCCTCAAACCCACTTGTATTCCAAATAAAAGCAGCATGCTTTCCTTCTCCATCACTCTGCATAACCATACAAACTGAAGATAACCATTATGTTTGCTAAAATACATTGCTGGAATCAAACCTGCTTTAGGTTATTAAAAAACAATTTATGGTGCAGGGTTTGGAAAGTACCTCCCAGATGAGAATATCAATTCACAATTGTTGGGGAGGATTTTTTTTACCCCTACCATTTCTTTTCCACTGAGGTTTCCTGCTCCTGCCTCTGCAGCTGTCACTGCAAGAGTTATCAGGTATCAAGGAGAAAAGCATAAGATGCCTGGCTGCATCTGTGCCTCTCAGAAAAATAGTGGGAACACAACAGGGTTGAAGCCAGGGCAGAGTGGCCTGCAGTTTGCTTGTGACTTTTCCAGGTGCTCTGAAGAAGGTCATCTGGCCTGTCGTCATGAGAACTGTAAATACGGGAAATTATTTGATTGCTGAAAGTATTTGGTTTCTAAAATCAACAGACTACCTCAAAGATGAGCATCTGAAATCCATACTTTAGGACAAGGTGCTAAATGGGAAAAAGGTAGCTCCTATCATAGTAGAGAGTTAATAATCCAGACTACCAAAACAGGAAGACAAAGGGAATGCTGTTTTGTGTGTGTGTGTGTGTGTGTGTGTGTGTGTGTGTGTGTGTGTGAACATGTGAAAAAATGACCTTGAGCAACAAAGACAGCTGCCTCTAGGAAGTGGTAATATATCAGACATGCCTGGAAAAAAACCATGATATTGCAACCACGGCTGTTGAATTCAGTAATTTTTTTCTCATAGGACATAGAAAAAATAACTAGAAAAGAGATCATCCAAACTGGATTCTAACTGAAAGTATGGAAACTGATAAAATCAATTACATGGAACTGGATTTTTTTATGCAAAAGGAAGAGGTTAAAGGACACTTAGATAAATTAGAGAGTTTGAAATTGGTTGGGCTCAATATCCATCCTCAGGTGATGAAATCTCAGGGCTTTCGTCAGTTATTGGTAACCCAGTGTTAATCAGAACAGGGATGATTGAAACAAGATAAATACACTTTCTGTCTTTACGAGAGGTGAAAGTTGAGGAGATGGAGAATTAGATATTTATCATATTAGTTGCAGCTCTTAGAAACAATTAAACCCAAACAATGGGTAAGCAGAGAGAAAATCACAAGAAAATGATTGGTTGCCTGATTGGACCTGTTCAGAGTAATTGGTGTCAAACCAATCTTGTTTCCTTCAATAGTAAGATAATAGATTTTGTGTCACATCTTGATTTGTCTAAAGCTGTTCACAGTATTTCACCTCACTTTCTTGTATATAAACTAAGAAAACACAATCTGGATGAAAATACTAGGGTGAATACAGAACTACTTGAAAAACTACTCAGAGTAGTGTCAAATATTCATTCTCAAAATAGGTGGCTGCCTTAGATCTGTTATCAGTCATTATGAATGGCAAATTACTTAGTGTAGTTACTGGATCTGCAAATAATTTCAAGTTGGGACAGGATGAAAATGTAAATTGAAAAAATAAATCTTAACAGTGGGAGTCTGAAAACCAACAAAACTAGGCTTCTATTCAATAAGAATAAACACAGGCATCTACACCTATATTGGGATAATCACCTACAAAAATATAGTACTAGAAAGAATTTTACTGGAATTAGAACTCCGTTAAAAAAATCAGGAGCTATAAAGAATCAAAACCCATATGTTCCAAAAAAAAAAAAAAAAAAAAAGGGAAAATGCTCTTCTACAAATGCAGAAGACATCACTTACAAGCCAAATGAAATAGCCCTTCTACTTTTCTCCACATTATCAAGGCTTCATCTGAGTACAAGATCCAATTTTGGGTCCCGTACAGCTAGAAAGGTATAAGCCAAGTAAAGAATGTCCAGTGCAATAAGAATGATCAATAGTCTAATAAACAGAACCAAAACAAATTGAAGGTGCTCAGGAAAGGAGAGATCAAAAAGAGATGGTAAGTACACTGCAGACCAGAGGAAAATCTTTTCTACGTGTCCTTGGAGGACATGGCTACAAACTTAGCAAAAAAGAATCAATCTAGCATAAGGAAAAGGCTTTCCACTAGGGAAGGGAACAAAGCACTGAAATAAATAGCCTAGAGAGATTGTAGAGTCTCTGTGTTGAAAGAAGAACATTGTCAGGAGCTGGTGAGGGACAGATGTGTGGATGACATTGGATCCAGAGGAGTCTGTATTGTGGCGGTGCCTCTCTGTGCCCACACTGCAGCCTGCCAGCTCATTGCCATACAAACCCTGGGGGAATCACCAAAAGCAAACAGATATTTGGTATGGAAACTGCCTGAAAAGAGCATCTTTCCCTTTCCTACTGAAGCCCTTCCACACCTTAGCACCTTGCGTATCTGTAACACTCCAAGCACACAAGCTCTGTACATGCCTGTAAGATGTTGAGGGACAGTAGGAAAATTCTCAGCAAGAATGCACAAGGTCACACAGAAAGGCAGTGACAAAGCAAATACCGCTGGTTCCCCTGGCTCAGGCACCCTTGCTGTTGCCAGCTGCTCACTATTCCCTCAGCTATTTTAATATGAATGTGCAACATTCATTAACCTTTCTCACCAGACCAGAAAACAAATCCAACTCCACTTTTCTGAGCTGCTCAGGAAGTTATTGCCACCTTGTTCTCATGCATAAATTTAGAACCAATTTAATTTTCTGGATAGTAAAAAATATTAATTATCAGAGTTCACACACTAGAGGTAGGTGTTACAGAATTTCATGCTCTGTATCAGTCACTTGGCCATGGTCTGGGACATAGCCATCCTAGCTGCATTCTGCCAGAATTCATTTTACACCACAGGAAATAATAATAATAAAAAATGTACCCATTTCCACCTGTCTTGGTCTAGTTCTACATACAGTATCTTGACACAAAGCAGTGCTCATTAATGAACTGAATTATCTCTGTGTTCCTGCTGGTGCATCCTGGGACACTCCTGGGGGACATCAGGAGGCCACTTACTTGTCCTGCAACATGGGCTGCAGCCTGCTGCTGAGACCATGATTTGTTAGCAACCATCCTGCTGCTGAACAGCCCTAGAACTCAATGCAGGTGTAGATTTTTCCTACTTTCCTGGCTTTTGGTACTTTATTAAGTTTTCTGCAGTGACTCTTGTAGATATTCTGGACAAAAAATGCTTTACGGGGTAGCTGGTGGCTTATGACTAGAAAGGACTGGACTTGACATCAGTGTCATGCCTTTAGGTGGGCTCCAGCTGTGTTTGGAGTCAGCCAGCAGAGTCCCTGGGTGCTGTCTCTCTGTGCTCATCTGTTCCCTCCCCCTCCCTTTTCTATTTCCATCGCCCATGTCCTGGTTTACAGTGGAGGGTCCTGTCATATTGCTTCACTTTTACTGAGAGATTGCTTTATAATTTGCATGTGTGTGTATTTGCGTAATGGCAGCCGTCAAGTTCAAAGCTGATTTCTCACTTTCAAAGTAGTCCTTGTGAGTAAGTTGTCCTGAGTCTGATGTGCACCAGGCTTGTATTTTTGTTCTTGATTGAGTACTGCTGTGCTATATTCTTTTTAAAACTTCAGCTATTCTGGGAGAGGTGTATAATTTAATATGTTCAATAGTTTTCTTGTCAGGCATTCATGTACAACTTCCTTCATCTTGCACTCAGATGTTTGATATTCTGCAGTAATTGGACTTGCTGCATTTGTGTTTAGTTTTGTGACCTATGATAAATGCTACTTTTTTAGCCAAGGACTGGTAAAGATTTTGCCAAAGCCTACAGCAGCCTACCATGGAAGTGTTCTGAAGGCAATTCAAAACCCTTTTTACAAGGATACTAATGTACAAATTAATATAGTCTGAACACTGCATTAAAAAAAAAGTTTTTCCTTACTACAGCAGATGTGACCCTCTCGACCTCTGCTAGATGCACAGCATTTCAGCTTATTTGTAATGGGCCAAATATCCAAGCAGAGACCAGGAAGAAAAGCTTTTTCTCATAGATACTGCTTCAAAGCCCATTCATAGGCAAAACTGGCCTTCCCATTGAAAACAAAATGAGAAACCTGGAGATACAGTGTAAGGGAGATCTTCAAAACCTTCTGCAGGGATGGCACCAATGTCCCATGGAACTTGGAGCCATAAAGCTGATCTAGGGCTGCAGACCAGTCACACCATCTCTGCCTGTAAAACCAAAATCAAGGCAAACAATTTTCTTTGAAAGCACGATTAGACATCTAAGGACAACTGGAAGGCTATTACTCTCAGGATGGGGGGGATGGCATTCCATGACTAAGCATAGAAGACTCTTACTTCTTCCAGCTCTGTTAGTTCACTACCCAGGTCTTTAGTTTGGAACCAGTTTCCTTTCCCACTGAATAAATTTGGGAGAGTCAAGCTGCAGAAATGAAGGCAGGTGAGGGGAGAGGCCAGGAGTAATCACCATTTAAAAGACAGGGTTCCAGGAAATTCACAGGGCACATTTTTTTAATTTGTCTCTGATATTTGCACTGGTGGTACTCAAGTTTTTCCTACAAGTCCCATAACATTTGTTTTCTTTCTTAACAATATGTGCTGGGCTGTCATTTCTGCTCAATGGTAGCTTCTTTCAATCTTTTCCTTTTGTATTTAAAAAGACCAGCTGGGATTTCTAAGCATCTGAGCTCAAAAAGTTGCTTTTAAAATCAAGAAGCAAAATGCAAACAGCTGCAGGGAGCACTAATGAAACCTTTAAAAGACAGCAATGATCATAAATGCTCCAGTACAGCCTGCAGATTGGCAGTGTGTTTGTGCAGGATGCAAACCTCTGTGTGGCAGGTCTGGTTGGCTTGTTCTGAGCAGGACTGACCACGGGTTTTTCCTGAGCGCCTTGCAGGCACAAGCAGGTGGTAGGAACTTGAAGAATCTCACTGTTCTTCAGACCCCACAGTCTGCAGGGAGTCTCAGCATAAGCTCCTCAAGTTTTATAGACAAGAAGAGAAAAATCAAGGAAAGCAAGCGCTGGACAGTAGATTAGGGGCAGTGGCTGGTGAGCAGATGGCCAGCAACAGCCAACGCTCCTCCTAACAAGAAGAAACAAGATAGCATGCAATCTTGCTAGAAAATAAATTGGGTCAACGGGAAGCAAGTGCCGTGTTCATATTCTTGGGAAAGAAAACCAGGGGAAGCAATTATTGGAGTTATTTTTACTTACAAAAGGGAAAACCATCATAGGTTCTGGCAAAGGAAGCAGCTAAGTGTTAGCATGGGCAAGAGATTCAGGTCTTACCTGTTCCACTATTGTATAATGATTTACTTTCATCATCCTAATAAGTTTTCAAGTAGTATTAGACTGGTAGAGCAGCTTGCTTGCTGTCCTAGACCTGATGCCCCTTGAGTTGTAATGTATCCCCCTCTGCCAAAAGCAAGCCCCAAAATGTGTGCACTGACTGTTATTTATGCAGATATCAGCCTGCCTTGTGCATGAGCAGTGCTGCCACACTCACCATGGACAGAACAGAAATGTAGAAGGAGCCCTCTGATTCATAACTTCTCTTTGGTCCACTGAAGCCTGACCTGTCCAACCCCAAGTCTTTATTTAACCTGCTGAGATGCAGCAGAAATGCTATTTCTTCAGGCTATTTCATTCCTGTGAGTTCCCTTTCTGCTTTTGTCTGATGTGGGAAGATACCTCCTGAAGTGGGATCCTCGACACCATCCTCTTGTGTTCTTTTTTGGGCTACCTCTTCATCTTGTGCATTTTGGTTCGTGAAAGGCAATGATCCTCCACTCTCAAAAGACAACTCAGATTCTCCTGTGGTGTATAACACTGTGACCTCTAACAGAACCACAGTATATCAACAAAGGGTTACAAAAAATTACTTCCCTACATTTTCAATGAAATACATTAATTCAGTGTATATTAACCAAGCCATTACAAATTAGTGATTGTATGTGAGATAAAGTGAGCTCAATGCATTGAAAAATGTGCTACAGAAAGCACAATATTTTGAATTATATGATAAATGAAAACTAAGATGCATTACATTTTTATGGAGTGCCTCTTCTTTTTTCCCTCCAAAAATATGCATATTGTACAGTAAAATTTTCACAAGAATGAACTAGGGAAAAACCCCACCTTTCTGAGGATTTCAGAATTAGGTCACCTCAGTATTGTTGGGATGTTTATTGAATTCATATTTTTCTACTTCCTCAAATGGCACAATAGAAGTTCTTTAAGAATAGTAACAATTCAGAGGTCAGGACAAAAGGAAAAAAAAAGGGGACAATTTCAACAATCAGTTAAATCCTTTGAATCCAGGTGAACTGAACTAGGAAGCAATTTTAAGCACAGAAGCATCCAGTTAGGACAAAAGTGGGTCAGGTGTTTAATGGAAAAGCACAGACTAAAGCAAAAAGTTCTTTTCCACTTCACAGTCCAGCACGCTTGGATTAAATAACAAGCCCAAAGCTAGAGGGTTTTGAGATACAAAAATAAAATTGACATTATGTCAATATGACTTAGGATTAGTTAGTAAGTAGAATCCTGCGAGTGTGCCAGAGAGGTGATGTCCACCACAGTGGGCTCTGTTGGAATCATGGGGCCACAGAAGCTTCCCTAACCTTTCAGAATTATCTCAGATGATGAAGCTGTAAACAGACAGACTTTCACATCAGCTAACTGTGTCTTGCATCCAGTTCCCACCTGCCTTGTCCTGCAGCAGGAATTTTCAGTGAACCGTGTGTTGCCTTGGGAATGGTGGCATAACGCTGGCATGGAGCCATGCACCACTGCTGATATGTTAACAGCAGCTCCACCAACACAGCAGCTCACAGTGGCACTCAGTGCTCACCCTTTATTGTGCTGATACAAGTTCTCCATGGAGACACATGTACTACCAGTTCCTGCTTGAGAAAAGAAGTCTCATAATTTTGTGGAAAATACTTTGAGCAACCTGGTCTTATGGATGAGCAAAGGGATTGGAACTAGAGGTCCTTTCCAATCCAAGCAATTCTGTGATTCTATGAAACTACAATAAAACTGATCCTGATGCAGTTGTGAGCTTCTCTAATTTTTCCCAGCTGCTTTGGAACTTTAAAATGTCCTTGTAGAGTCTCTCAGGACACTGTCTCCAAGCATGCCTGTTCTTACACTCCTTGGCATCATGGATCACCATATATGTGTAAACACAAATATAGTTATATTTATGTTTAACATATGAGTATGGGTCCCTGGTGAGCCTCAGTGTGTAACACTTTGAGCCTGGCTGTGCTCACTATGGATTAGCTCCTTCTCAACACCAAATTCTACTCTTCAACCTCTAGCTCATGGACGTTTTTGGCCTCTGTGGCAGTAGTTTATTCAACTGGAACATGAAGTGTTGTGTTATTTGTGAGGCTTTTTATTATTGCTCTTATTTTTTACTCCTTTTTTGGTCGTTTAGGCAAAGAAGCTGACTAGTCTGCACAATTGGACAGTATTGCTTATAATCCCAAGATACTAATGTAGTAACCAAAGAAGTTACTACATAGGTGTTTCTGACTGCTCAGACACCATAAAGCAGTGCTTCAGCATGGCTGAGCCTTTAACTGTTTTTGTAATTTTGAAACATATAAATATTTTCATACTCTAAATTTTAGTAAATATAGAAAACTGTGTAATTATTATTGTGAATATATCAACATCTCAGAAGTCTTATCTCAATGAAAACACCAAAGAAATCAAGTGAAAAAGATTAATTAAATTCTTCTTTTCTTTACAAGAATTCTAATCCAAATCATGGTACAAGTGAATTTGTGGTTGCACAAGCAACCATAAGCCAATTTCTCTAGCTCTCAGTGTGGTCGTTTGGCTCTAGCTGAATGCCCTGTGTCCAGCCAAAGCACTGCAGGCCTGCTCCCCTCTCCCCACCCCCCGCCCCCTTATTGCCTTCCAGAGGGAAAGAAAAAAACAGCTAAGCTAGGAATTTATGGCTAGAGATAAGGTCTGGAGAAGGTCTGATTAAATTCAGTGGGCAAAACAGACTCAGAATAATGCTTAAATTTATTACTAATAAGCTAACAACTAAAAATAAGGAATAAAACAGTCTTAGAAACACACTTTTCATCACCCCTTGGCCTTTCATGTTCTCCCTCCTCCCCTCAACAGTGTAGGGAACAGGGAATGGAAAGTTTGCAGTCAGTTGCTGCTTCTAGTCACTTGCAGATGTAAGTCTAAGACTCTTTTTGGGCAGCAGGTCTTCCAAATCTGCTGTTCCGTGGACTTCAGGGGGGCAGCCCATTTCACCATGATCCTTACCATGGCTACAGGGGGCAGGTCTCTAGCTCTGAGTCCTTCCCCTGCTTTTCCGTGTGGTCCCTCACACAAGAGACAGTCTTCTGCTCTCCCGTGGTCATTCCATTGAGTGCAGTCTCTTATAGATAAGCTGGCTGTACCTACTTCAGCTCTCTCTCTCAGGCCACGGCCACAAGTTTCTTGCAGCACCTTGCTCCATCTTGGTGCCTCCCATGAGGTAACAGCCTTCTTCATGCATCCTCCTGCTCCACAGTGGGGATCTTTACACCCCAATGGCCTGCCATGGGCTTCGAGGGGACAGCTCGTTTCACCATGGTCATCACCATGGTTGTCAGGGAATCATAGCTTTGAGTCCTTTCCCTGCTTTCTGTGGGGTCCCTCCTCCTCCTTCTCCTCCTGCACTGACCTCGATGTCTGTGTTGTTAATCCATGGCTGCAAATTTCAACTGTGCAACAACTCCTATTCTTAAATATTCTCATGCAGGGGCAGATCAAAAGCAGAAAGTTTTTCTCAGAGCTCACTATCATTGGCTCCATAGAATAGGGGAAAATTTTTAGCAGCTTCTAACAGAAGCTGCCCTTCTCAAAAAATTCAGCTACAGAAACCTACAACACTCGACAAAGTGACTTCTTATTCTCACCTAGTGGAAAAAGGGAATAAATTGTTCAGTTTCAATCAAAAATCAACCAAGCATAGGTCTCTCTGGGTATTCTCTGGGTACAGCTACTCAGACACAATGGCCTCTGCAGTCCACTTGCAACTAAACCTATTAAAAGCTAAGCTGAAATAAGTATTCACACTGTTTCATTACCTCCTGAGGTAACACTGTAGAGTGGTCATACCTGTATTAAGTGGGATTTTAAAGGTTATAGGAGATATATATTTTTATATATATATAATATATATATTAAGAGCAAGTTAGTTCATATATTATATGCTATATATTATATATGTGTGTTTGTGTATTTTATGGGCGAATAAGTTCATCTTATATGTTCAAGAGCTGCTTCTGCCTTTGAGCAAATAGCTATGCTTATAAATTTCAACTGAACAACTGGACCTTAAAGGCAACCTCTGTTCATAAATACACAGATCATTTTCCTGACAAAAATATTGATCAAACAATCCTTGAAAGAAGGGTATCCTTAAATCAAAGAGAAGTTCTGTGCACACTGTGTTTGGAAGCTGTGCAAATCTGCTCGCAAAAACCAGGAGAAAACCCATGTGAAGAACAACGAGAAAATTCTGCATTATTCCTACAACAGTTTTGAGTGGCTGTTGATTCCTCTGCTTTTGCACAGTATGCTGTATGGACTAACATCTGCCCTGATTGCTCTAGCTAAAACCAAAGGAGAACGTGATCACCCAGGACACCCATCATACAGGCTGTTCTGTACCTCCCTGCTGACTGAACCATCAGCATGGAATAAGGAGGGGTGAAAAATTAAGGAAAGAGCCTTGGAATTCTGTTTAAAAAGGAGCCTGAGTGAACAGGACAAAATGGACCCTGTGCCAGAAAGTCTTTAGGCTCCATCTCACCTGATGGCCTGATATGACAACTGCTGGGGCCACAGCAGCTCAATGCCAGGCAGTCACACTGGCCATGCTCTGCAGGTACTGCACTTCTGAGACACTCAGCTATTTACAAATTTCTTCAGTAGAATGTGAATCATCAGAAATTAAACAAAACCCTTCCAACCAAAGGATCCAAATGAGGAAATGACAGTGATGACACCTGGTCTTGAACTTTCCCCAGTCCATGCAATCCAGCTGCACTCTGTGTCTGTGCTGGGTCTCAGCCTCACACTGCAATTTACGACAGCACAACTAAGGAGCAGGATCACAGCATGGGACTCACCATGCAAACAGATTTCCAAGATGAAGTACAGTATGTTGACTTTGTCTTTTGGGAGGAAAAAAGGAAAGGACACTGGTTAAAATGCCTGCTTGGAATTTGTGCTCCCAAGATCCATTTGGGTTTGTCTTGTTACAATCTTCAGTCCTCATCTACAGCTTTCCTTTTGATTTTCTCAGACAGGTGAAGCATGTTAACCTCACTTAGATGTCTTCTCTCTCCACATTCTGAGCTGCCTGATAGGTTCTAGATGATGTGTAAAAAACAGACCTTATCACTCCCAAAATTTCAACCCCGCTCCTATCAGAATTATCAGATCATCTCCAGGATGTTTAATAAACTGAAACAGCAGCTGATAAAAGCTGTGACTTTCTTGCCCAGAATAAAAATAACCCTTTTACTTGACATAGAGGAAGACCGGGAATGTCAGCAGTGTGCCAATGAGACAAAGCAATTCTACTCAGCCACTGTGATAGCAGACAACACTGAAAAATGTATTTAGAAGACTGAATTTTTATAATGCACTTATGTAGTAGTAGAAGACAGAGGAAGACTTAATTCTTGCCCATCCTGCTCTCTCTGAAGTGCACACTTCTCCCCATCTGAGATAACAGGTACATTTTTCCACCCTAACATGCTTTTCTGCTTTTTTCTTCTTGACAGCCTAGTAGGAATTATACAGTAAGACAGAATCTTGCTCTATCACTTTCCACATATGCAGTAAGTGTGTGCCCAAGCAGTGCACTGAATGCAAGAAAGGTGCAGTGGTATATGTACCTAGAAAGCATCAAGCTCTTTCAGTGGAAATATTTTTCAAGTGTAGGTGATAAGAAGAGATATCAAATATCCAGTTGATATTACACAGTAAGAGTAATGTAAGATTAGTTAAAGAAGTTAGGATCCTGATTCTGCATAACATCCACCAAGTCTCCTGTGATGATCTCTCATACAACTTCTAAGGAATGAATTAGGTGATCATTATGAGTCTGTCAGTGGTGCCAGAATGAAGAGAGAAGTACATGTAGATGCACAGCAGTACATAATAGCACAAACTCTTAGCAGATTCTTAGGGTTACAGCCTGCTGATATTAAGTATAATATTAAGTATAATTTCTTTGTATAACAACCATCATGTAAGCATGAAGAACTAACCTACCACAACCGCCAGTAGTCCTAGCTGGAAAATAATGAGAGACCACCTTAAGAGAAGTAGAAAAAATGGTTTTATTACAAGCAAATAAAAAGAATGAGAGTTACTAACCTAAGGGTTATTTTTGTTTTTGATTGTTACTAACCTATAGGCATTTCGCAGAAGTTGTAAGGCAACCAGTCCAGTTTTGGAATGTATGCCAGGGATTAAGCATTCGGGAGGAGGGCAATTACGTATTAACTAAGAACATAGCTGATGCAGCCTCATGCCACATGGCTGACCATGGGGCCAGATGGAAGATCACATATTGCCTGAAACTCCGTCCCTTGCATGAGGGGGGCACAGAAGAGCCAATCTGAGAAAAAGAAACGGCCCCCCATGTTGTAAAATGGGATTGGACCTTAAGAAGTTTTAAAAGTGCACTTTTTGAATCGGAAGGGGTGCTCCTAGGGATCCTGTGTGACCAGGGCACCCAACATGTGTTGTAACAAAATTTTCCTGTTCGTTATATTCCTTTTGTTTTGCAGACTTTTGCCGTTTTTCTAAATTTAATAAAAGAGATTTTTCTCACAACCTCATTCAAGTCATCTTACCATTACAGTAAAGCAAGGACAAGAGCTTCATTAAGAAGGTGTATGCTGTATGTTCTTAAACAAGGGTGGACAACACAGAAGCAACTGCAATGAAGCCATAATTCTGTACATGTTCAAACTACAGTCTGAATGCTAGCTTCACCTGAAGTTCTAATATCTTAATGTGAAGTTTACTTCATCCCTTTTTAAGTATAATTCACAGTATTTTCATGTAAATTCATCAGAAAAACAACTAGACATCATTATGATTTGCTCTGAATTATTCAAATATTCCCAAACCTTCCCTCTCATTAGGAGTCAGCAGTATTAAGCCACTGCCCCCTCATGACACGAGTACAGCTCACAAGTATACTGGAGACTGGGCACCAGGAAAATGCAGCTACCCAAACCCAAGAACTTCTCTCTCCTTAAGCTTCCTTCTTCAGTGCTCTATTTTTTTTTAATTTTATTTTATTTTTTATTTTTTCTTAAACAAGTGGTTAAATAGCATCTGCCTTTTGAATGTATTCAGGCAGACAACAAAAGGGTTCAAAAAATCCAGGTGCCAAGGTAGACCTATTCGTAAGGGACTTTGCTAGAGCTGGAGATGGGAAATTAACTGTATATCAGGTACCATCTATCACCTCTCTATGGTAGGAACACACAAACTTCTCACAAAAGCCAGAGTAAATGCATTTTCTATTGTTACTCTGCAAACTTGCAGAGTTTGATTATTTCAATAGTCCTGGAAAAGCTAGAGCTGCTATGTAAAGCACTTGCTAAGCAATCTACATTACTGCCCTATCTTCAAAATGATTTGCATCAATCATCACTAGGTACCTCTTAATTCATCCAAACATAGAAGAAGTCAGGAAAAATGCTCAAAGCAACAGGAAGTTGGAGAAACAGATACATGTATGAAAAGTAAAATAAAGCAAACAGTCAATGAACTAAAAGTTTTCCTTTTTTCCTCCATTTATAGTACTTGCTGTTAGTCTCCAAGGTTCTTCAAACCTTGTACCAAATGTTGTCATGTAATTAATATGAGGTCAGCAAGTTGGACTTTTCCAGGTTGTCATGAGCTCTGAAGAAAAAGAAGTAATTTTTTTGTATTTGTGGGTAGCTGAATGTTATTCTTAATACCTGTGTACTTCTAGCTTACCATGAAAAATAACCCTCAAGTTTCTATAAAAAGCAGCTGTTCAATGTATATCATATTCAGGGGCATTTAGGAACACTGTAAATCTACTCTTCCTATTAAACAATCAGGCTGTCTGCACAGACACACTTTGATTTATAGAGCTCACTGTCTAAAATTCATTCCCTCTGCTTCTATTTAATATTTACATATTTCTACATGAATTACATTGTTAATAAAAACAGAGAGGCAACAAGAATTAAAATAGCTTTAGCAGTCAGCTCTCTCAAACTGTTTTCCACAAAGCATATTTACATTTCAATAGCAATGTTTTTTGTAACACATACATGAGACTAGAGAGCAAGATCAGGCAGATTTGTTAAAGATAAATATTCTGAAAGAGGGCTAAACTGCTTATGACAGAAACATTCCTCCAAATAAGCTTAGTAAGGTTTTTGGATTTTCTGTTAATTCTAATTTTTAGCCAATAGTTAGAAATAAGCCATGACATTTCTAGAAATTAGAACAAATTGAGAAGATATATTTTTAAACGTACTAAAATGTAAACCTTTGATTCAGAGCTCGGGGTGCAAGCTGCAGTTTACTAAAGCACACAAATCTTTACTGAAGTTCTTGAAACAATCTTAACATAAACAAAGACTGGTTTAAAATTATGTCACATTTATTTTCAGAGCTGCGATGAGAGCTACAATACTATACAGATATTTAAATACATTTCATTTTTCTTAAGAAAGCATTTAAAGTTATTTCAGCTACCTTTCAGCTCTCCTGATACTCAAACACTGCACATGCACATACAGATTAAAGTATAAGCCTCTGCAGCAAATGGCATTCAGAATAAAATAATCTCTATTTCTTAACATCCTACCTTCATAGTTGCCTTCTAGGAGACCCAGATGCTCAAGTGCCTTCACAAATCCAACAATTATCACCAGTACAACAATCATTTCAAGTCCCTCCAAGTTCATCTTGAAAAATTATTTATGTAAAAGCATTTTTTCTTAGGGAGTGTCCTGACTTCAGTTAGACTTTAATTAAAAAGCCTTCCTAGTCCAAGACATGCCACACAACCAGATAAATACAATGCTAAAGAAGCCCAGAGTATTCGCACCATAAAACATTTCCATTGACAGGCAGATGAACACAGGAATGTAAGGAAGTCAAATCTTACCATGTCTGCATCACTTGCCTGCATGGATACAGATGTTTCAGTCTCTAAGGCAACAGAATGTACAGTAACCACTTTGTTTAGCATTTCCTCTCTGTCACAACCAAAATTCCCCAAATCTGCTTGATATCTAGTAAAATTGGGTGCTTCTTTTTCACACCAAATTACAGCTTTAGAGAGATCTTATACTTTAACAACACAGACAAAAAAGTCTAAACACATTCTTTCTTGATAGTGAAATTCAGAAAACTCAAAGTGAAATCACTTCATTTAGAAAATGACCTATTGCTGTATTACTCTATAGACTGGAATACACTTACACAAGGTTAGCCATCTGTTTGAACAGCTTATTTTCCCACACTGTGAACACATTTTACATCAAATAAGGCAATCTAGTAAAATCTGAAATATGGTAAGAAGAGGCTTTTTAGGGGGAAAAAAGTTTGAGGGATCTGTGGGAAATAAAAGCCTTTCCTTCCTGCTGCCCAGCCCCAGGGGCTTGTGCAGATGGTGAACAACTGCCCTTGGTGCAGGTCAGCTGCTGTTCCTATGCCTGTTCCAGGTGAGGAAAGGCAACAAATGGCATCAAGGACACAGTATCCCATGGTCATCACTGGGTGCAACTGACTGCTCTGCCTCAGGAAGCACTTTCCAGAGCACTCAGAAACACTGAAATTACTTCCAAGTCCTTCGATGTGACAGGAATGGATTGTCTGAAGGAACTTATTCTGAGGCCCCTAATAGCAGCCATTAGCAACAATTTGTCTGCCCTTCCTACTTACCTTCCCTTAGCTCTTCAAATTTACAGCCAGACATCCACAGAATTACAAAAAAAGACCTCTGCATCCTTTTGAAAATGGGGCCACTTGTTCTGGTAAATTTTGGTTTTTTGGTCTGCAATGGCTGCAACTTCTCTGCACATCACTTAACACACACATCATTCTTGTAACTAATTTTAGGGTAATGTAGCCATGAAAGATATATATATATATATATCGTTTAAACTTGCATTGCTCTTGTAATTATGAAATTATTGCATTAATATTACTGTTCTGAAAGCCTGAAATCCAGCTCACTGTTTCAGTTACTGTTTTCTTAACCATTTGTGTACTTCTGTCTTTAGCTGATGCTTTATGTTAATGTCTCCCAGGATACTCTTGTCCAGTTACATTAAGCACTGAGATGATGTTGTGAGGACTTGACTCCAAGGCTGCCTGTATGATGGCAGTGGACCCTCCTGAGTTACAAAATGGACCCTGTGCTACTGTTCAGAAGCAGAATCGGTCCCACAGATTCTTTTGAAAACTGTAAATGGTTTTCTTACTGACTTCAACAAAGCTTTTCTTTGTAGCAGGGTGCCACTAAAGGCTTGAGTAAAGCTCTTTTCTGTGCGAGTATTCCAGTATATTACTATTTTAGAAGTATCAGTTCTTTATCAATATAAATAACATCATTGGCATCTACAGATTTTCTCAGGTAGCCCCGTTCAATAATAAATCTTACTCTTTTCTCTGCATTATTGAACTTAATTTGAGGAACTCACAGCCCTTACGAAAATTCTCACTGAACTTCCTGAGAGGACGTTAAGAATTTACTGAAGTATCAAATCCAATTACCATGGAAAAGAAACAACCTTTAGTGGCCTGTACTGTATCTCTGGGTGGTGGACTCCTGGGTGGTGACTAATGCCCTGTGGGGGTGGCTTGGGAGAAAAGCAATTGACAACACAGAGGTAAACCCATCTGGGGAGGTGCATCATGTAGATACTCACATGGCCAAAAGCCACTCACTGAAGAACATCAGAACAATAAGCAGGTGGATAAGGCTGCCAAGATTGAGATAGCCCAGGTAGACTTAAATTGGGAGCAAAAGGGTGAACTATTTATAGCCCAATGGCCCACGTAACATCACAACATCTGGGAAGAGCTGCCACATCCAGATGGCTCATGATCAAGAGGTGGACCTGACCATGAAAGTCATCACACAGGTCACCGATGAGTGGGAAATGTGCTCCAACCAAGAAGGGCCACATGAGTAAAATCTCCCTGGAACACAGTGGGGGCCTGGATTTCCATATGATGAGGCCTGGCAAACTGACTCCATTGGAGCACTGCCATGAACACACTAAGGCAAGAGCTACAGACTCACCATGGTGGAGGCAATGACTGGTTGGCTGGAAACACCCCCGGTAAACCAGGCCACTGCTCCTAACACCATCTCAGGCCTTGAGAGAGACATTTTGTGGTGACACAGTGCCCCAGAGAGAATTGAATCAGACAATGGGACAAATTTTCAAAATAACCTTATAAACTCTTGGTCAAAGAAACGCAGCATTGAATGAATATATCACATCCCTTATCACCTACAAGCCTCTGGAAAGACTGAGAGATATAACCGACTGCTGAAGACTATGTTAAAAGCATTAGGTAATGGGACATGGGAGCATTGGGATGCCAGCTTAGCAGAAGCCACTTGGCTGGTCAACACCAGGGGATCTGCCAGCCACCCTGGTCCTGCCCAAACTAAACCCCTACATACTGTGAGAGGAGACAAGGTCCCTGTACTACACATGGGAAAGTGGCTGGGGAAGTCAGTGTGGATTTCTCCTCCCATGGGAAAAGGCAAACCCATTCATGGAATTGTCTTTGCTCAGGGCCCAGCAGGTACTGTAAGTACAGACATAAGTTATTATAATTTACAGTAACAAAAAATGGTTTAGCACAGAAAGTAAAAGAAAGAAACACTGTCTCATGTAAATGGATCAGGGCAGAGAGTAAAAAGAAGAAAGTAACTTAAGGTTAATTTTGTTCAGGTTTAAAATCTCTGCTCCTAGTAAAGTTACATGAGCTGGGTGATGCCAAAAAGCATTCAAGATTAATTTTATTTCTATTTGGAAAGGAGATTTCTTACAGTCCAGTGCACTTGTACCTCTTTTTTGCTTTGCTACTGCTCTCAGCTGAACTACCAACATAACCAATTAACAAATATAAAATTTCTTTTTCTTGTTAAAAAATCTATTTTGTATAAAATAAAAATGCTTCACAGAATTTATTTATTTATTTTTTTAACAAAAGCTGCATTTTCAGAGCAGCCTAGCTCTTTAACATGCCAAGGCATCCTGCCTCCCTCAGAGTGAGGGGGCACCTCTTCTGTGAGGAAAGGCTGAGAGAATTGGGATTGTTTAGCCTGGAAAAGAGAAGGCTTAGGGATGACCTAATTGCGGTCTTCCAGTACCTGAAGGGAACTTACAGAAAAGAGGGCGTAAGACTATTTACAAGAGCGTGTAGTGACAGAACAAGGGGGAATGGGTTCAGATTGACAGTAGGTTTAGATTAGATATTAGGAAAAGATTCTAGGGGTGAGGTCCTGGCACAGGTTGCCATGGGAAGCTGTGGCTGCCCCATGCCCGCAAGTGTCCAAGGCCAGGTTGGATGGGGCTCTGAGCAACATGGACTACTAGAAGGTGTCCCTGCCCAGGGCAGGGGGTTGGAACTAAATGATCTTCAAGGTCTCCTTCCCACCCAAACCATTCTATGGTTCTATTATTGTATGATTCTCTCTGCTTGGATTCAAGAGGCAAAGTCCAAGCTCTGCTTTAGTACATGAGAAGTAGAGATGCCCTTGCTCACTGCCACAGTCTCAAGGAGGGGAAGTCTCTCCCACCCTCGTGCAGAAAGCAGGAAAGGGACTTCCATAGATACTGCCTTGCCCTTGTGACACTTCTGTTATTACTGATTGCTCTGTACCCCACTTCCTGGAAGCTATGTGAGGTTTCCTCTTTTTTCAGACAAAAAAAATAAAAAATAAAAGCAATTTTTAAATCCAAAGTACTTCCCAGCTGTTCTCTGGCCAGCCCAAGCCTCTAGTAATAGTGTCTTTGGGGACAGAGAGAGAGAGAAGAGGAACTTACTCAAACTCCAATCAAAATTTATTTGGCTTGGGTGAGCTGACAGAACAAAGCTGCAGGCTGTGTGTTCCCTGCTTGTTACCTTCTCACAGCAATAGATCATATTTGTAAGAAACTTTCAATATAATTTTCAGTTCTTCTTTTTTGAGCTTCAGTGATTCACTGCACAGGAAAACACTTCTGTCAACAAAGAAACATGGGAATATACTGGGAGAAAAATATTCACTTACCATTATCCACGACTGTCCATTCAGTCATGCACACAGAGTGCAGTGGTGGGCACTGCTGCCCACATTCCTTCTCTCGGTCTAAAGAGGAAGGTTGGGTGCCTGTCCAACAGCCAGCTGCAATGCCAGAGGGCAATTGTCCAGCAGGACTTCTAGGCCATCATAGCACATGGAGGGACACAGAACAACAGGAAATCAAACTCTGTTTATCACTACAATACACACACTGAATCCACCATTCCTGGAGGTGTGAATGCTAGCCCTAAGAAACTGCTTCATTAGCACAGTTTCAAAGGTAATTTTCACAGCATGAGATAAAAATTAAGATGCATGAAGGACAGAACAAAAGGGAGAGAGAAAGATGAGAAAGACATGGGTAAAAAAAGCAAAGCTACAGACAGCTTTTCTCTTGGCAGACTCTCAGGGATGGACATCCTCACATAAAGTGCTCTGATGCTGGCTAAAGTTCGAACTGGTGCAGAACTGGACATCCAGATGCATCTGGCAGGTAATGGCTATAAGACAGAACCACACGGATAAATGGCTCATGGCAGTGTCATTACCACACCTGTGAGAAACATGACCCTTTTGCTCTCAGCAAACAAGGAGAGATCTCTAAGCAAACTCACATATGCATCAGACAGCAGGATCAGGATAGCAATCAGGACAGCACAAAGACAGTACCTATTTGTGAGTTGACTTTTCCTGTACAGTTACCCTTAAGGGCATGTCTAAGATTTGGACCCATGGTGTCAGTTCACAGTACAGATAAACTGCCCTTCTCCTTTTAACCTGTATTTTCTCCCCTACACAAACCTGTTTTCTTATCTTTTCCCTTAAACCTTGGAAACTGGGCCAAGTCCAAAGAGGAAAAGATGACCTGTTTGGCAGCAGCACTCTCATGAGTAGTTTAAGCCCAGATGGAAGTTAAACTCCATGCAGCCGCCCCCCTTCCCCCACCCACTCCAGTGTGAGAGACAGACAAAGGCAAAGATAACAGCTGGGATAACAATTTCCTGGAAACAGCAATGACATAAGAAAACTAACAGTAACAGCAACAATACTAATAAAAACAGCGTCTAACAGTGGGTGATTACGTGCAAAATGCTTGTGTAGTCCAAAACTCTGACCCAGTGCCACACAGCTTCCCAGACTAAAGAACACTAGGGCTCCCAGCCCTGCCACACCCACCACGCCACCATGCCCGCACTTCTGCCCCCATGGGTGATGTGGGTGTATGAGAAGTAGAAAAACCAGTTTTATTACAAGCAAATAAACTGAACGAGAGATACTAACCTAAAGTTTATTTTTGTTTTTGATTGTTACTAACCTATAGGCATTTTGCAGAAGTTGTAAGGCATCCAGTCCAGTTTTGGAATGTGTGTCAGGGATTAAGCATTCGGGGAAAGGGCAATTACATATTAATTAAGAGTATAGCTGACGCAACTTCATGCCACGTGTTTAACCATGCGGCCAGATGGAGGTGGACATATTGCCTGAAACTCTGCCCTTGGCATGAGGGGGAGCATAGAAGAGGCAATCCGAGAAGAAGAAAGACCCCCCCATGTTGTAAAATGGGGTTGGACCTTAAGACAGTTTAAAAGTGCGGTTTTTGAATCAGAAGGGGTGCTCCTAGGGATCCTGTGTGGTCTGGACACCCAACATGTGTTGTAATCAAATTTTCTTTTCGTTATATTCCTTTGGTTTCACAGAACAAAAATTTTTCTAACAGGTGGGGTAGAATAACAACCTGGACAAGCCCACATGGCTCCAGGCTCGGCCGCCTCATGGCTATGGCAAGAAAATCCACTCTCTCCTGGCCAAAACCAGGGCACAAGGGCAGCAACCAACAGCAAAGCCCCTGAGATTGCCCTGCTCTAATCAAGACCAACCATTCCTGATAGTCTCGGAATTACATTCAACAACAACTGGAAACAAGAAGGTCACTGCACAACAGTCCCCCCATCACTCACAGGTATCCACCAGGGATGGCAGCAGCACAAGCAGGGCTGCAGATCTTCCCTCTCCTCCCCAGCCCTTCCCTTCACACCAGAAATAAAGACAGGGACAGTAACAGCTGACACGTGAGACTGTTTGAAAAGTCAGGGTATTGCACAACTGCACAGCTAATTCAGGACAGGGATTCCCAAGCTAGTCCATATGCTTCTGCTCCTCAGCTCTTACATTGCTTTGCTCTTCTAGACAGTAACTGGGCTCTCAGCTGAGTTTTGCTGTAGCAGATGCTGGCTGATCTATCATTTTATTAATAGCATGATTATGGTATAAATATTTAATTCCATGGTGTGTGAAGGAGGCTTCATTATGCCTTGGTATCTTTGTGTGCACATCTCTTTTAAATACAGCTTTGTTAAGGTAAATGTGTCAGTTCTAGCTCTTTCAGTATTTCCATTAATGCTCTCAGTATTTTCTCAAATGCTGATAATGATTAATTCCAGGCCAATTTATTCAATGAATAAAATTCACACAGAACTATATTATTCTTTTCTAATAGGGTCATACAAAAGGATGCAATGAGAATTTAATGCAAATGAGAACTAAGTCTTCAAAAAAAGAGTTGACATTTTCCTGCTTTATGCACTTTATAACAAAACAGTACAGACAGGATTTGTGAGGTGTCCAGGGCAGTATTTTCACATTTCCCAGACAAAACCATTCTGCTGTCCTGGATTTAGCAAGGAGGACAGATAACACGAGGCATGGAAAGCAGCTGAACTCCTCACATTGTAAAAAATTAACCTGTAAAGGTGATATGAATGCTTCCTTTTATAAAAAACCTATCATTTCAGAAAAAGCAGGAAATTAGATTTAAAAAAGGCCACCACGACAAGCGTGTATAGCTGTCAGGGGTATGGGCTGTTTGTAAAAGCATTGCTGTGGGTGCTCATCCACTTCCTGAAGCTTTAGTCAATTTGGCTATATCACTGACAGAGCTTTAGAGAAGCCTCAGGTCCCCCAACTGAATGACAATGGACAGCATCCCAAACACCCAACACAGCCAATCTCTGCTAGAAAAAGGAGCCAGAGTGTGCAAATTGTATGAGAAAAATACCCACGTGGTACAGAGAACAACAGGGGGAAAATAAAGCAAGTTTTCAGAATGCTGGTGACATTTTAGTTTGAAGAATTTTTTCTTTAATCAAACACAAAGAGGCATGGCTGAATTGACCCAACTCTGTCTCTACAAGCCATATGTGATACCCAAGGATGGAAACATTTTGCCTTATTTTAGAAAATTGTCAGGATTAAACCCTGCCCTTGGCTTGCAGCTGGAACACAATGGCAGGCTGTGTGACCACTGGAACAGGGCACCCACCAAGAGCTGCAGACATGCTGCCCTGTGCCCCTTCCAAGTACCACTTAGAGTTCAGCCACCACATCTGACCTGCAGCTTTTGCCATTAATTTTTAAAAGTACATGGCAACGTTAGTAGAGCAGTTGACCTTACTTTCTGAATTATGAGGAAAAAATCAACAAGACCAAGTCATGATTGAAAGGAAAAATGAGAATTACACTTGAAGAGAAAGCATCTTGCTAACTCTCCCACACAATGTATCCCATCTGCATGTATCCTATAAGCCAAAGGAGCTGCTATGTGTAGCATAAAGACACAGTTCATTCTAGTCACTGGCCATGGCTGCCTCTGCTTCCAGCCCTGGCTGTAGTGCTGGGTGTCAGCTCCACGGCTCTCCTGCCATTCTCCTGTCCACAGGCATGGGGAGGTGCAGCAGGCAGCAGCCTGCAGGCTTAGCCCACCACAGGACAACTTCTCCTCTCTTCCAGCCCTCAGGCGAGGTAAGTGCAGCTTAGCAATGCATGTGGTGGGAGGGCAGGAGGGGACTCCTTCCCACCACCACAATCCCTGCTGTGCACATCCTAGGGGCATGAGGGGCAGCATTCAACTCTAATTACTTTCCAAAGTCTCCTCCATTCCTGAGAAGGATGTCTATACCAGGACAGGCTTGTATTCAAACTTACTTCATTCAAAGTTTTGATGAGAACCTAGATTGTGTCTACAATGTCACCATTAAGAGTAGCAGAACTAGGGCCTGAAGCAAAGCTCTCAGATCTATTGCAACTCCCACTGCTTCAGCATTATCAGAGTTCAAAATCCTTCTTGAAGGAACCAAATCTTATACTTGACCACTGCTCTCTAAAATAGCAACTTCAATTGTGGGAAACTGCACCAGGCCTGTGGATTTCTTGATAGAGCAAGAAGAATTTGACCTTGGCCAGATTGTTGTGTACCTGTGAAGATAAACAGCTTGCAGAGCTTGAGAGAACTCAGGAGAGGCACAAGATAAGAAACCTGGATGAGTTTGTACAGAGACAGTCTATAACTGTGGCCAGTAGATGATTGTGTGTAACGAGCACCAATAATGTCAGTGCATGTACACTTAGGAAATATATAAAAGTAGCTGTGTGAAAAAATAAAGGGGGAGTTTTAACTTTTATCTATTCGGAATCTTTGCCTGCTTTTTACTGAGTCCATCCCAACAAAGACATTCAATATCATGTCAGATAATGTATATTAAGAGCTTTGGAAAGATTACATATTAATGGAATAAACACTAAATTGGTTTTGAAGCAACAGACTTGTCCTGTGTCTGAAGGCAGTCAGTTGTGTTAGCAGATATCTGTCACAGCCCCAGGCAAAGTATTTAAGCAATGAAGACACAATATACTGCTTGACATGTAGACTGTGCTGAAAACTGCCTGGTTTCTCTTGTGTATGAAAGCATTCTTTCTCTTACAGCATTTTTTATTAGACTTGCTAAGTAAGAAAACTGCTTCAGACTTACTCAGTGGTGATTTTTTACTTTCTCTTTTCTCTTTTCAGAAATTAGGGTTGTATATTCAGCTATGCAGAAGATACTGAAGTATGCTTTCTGGAGCCCAGCAGTTCACCAAAATTCACGTCTTGGGCTCACCTACCACACAGTAATTGCAAGATCATTACCCGGAGCAGTTTTCAGCCAGACTGAAGCCAAGCAGCTGATCCTGTACATCTGCAGGAATGACAAAATTGCATTCACGAGGCTGCTACAGATAATTTGTAGAGGTAGATTTAAAAAAAAAAGTATTTATAACTTGACTCAAGAAAAGGTATTAACTGCTCATTTACATTTATAGCGCATAAATATCAAGGAGGGAGAGGAATTGTTGTGGAGGTTTACAAAGCATAACTGAAAATAATGGGACGAAGTAGTGCCAGAGGAAAGTGCATGTCCAACCATGACTTTCATATGCAGACAATGCTTACACTTAGACCCACAGAATCTTGCTGTTGGAGTATTCTGTATCCGAGTTAATGAAGATTTCCTGAAATACTGGCTGAAGTTGGAACTTGCTGATGAAGAGCATCAACAGTGCATTTCACTGAGATCATTTGCTTTCTGAGAGCAGTTTCAAAAGGCTGACTTACTCCTGCTTGTTGTGTCTCAGGCTGTTCTGGATGTGCTTTGAAATATGGAAGTGTCAATTGGAACACTTGCTCTCCTGCAGATAACTGATCAGAGAAATGAAAGGCCTCATTCTATGCAATATGTATCAACATATATTTCTGCAGTGGGGGGAAATCTGAATGTGCTGTTTGATCTTTGTCAATAAAGATTAGTGGATGACATGTCTGCCTGATAACAGTGATGCCTGATTTCTATGAACGTTGGATGGATGAAAAGTATGCAAACATGGTAACTAACCATATTTTACATCTATTTTACAGAGAAACTGTAGTTGAGTGGACACCTGCAAGAAGACAGAAGAAAGGCAAAGGGATGTTGAGCCCCAGGACCACTGTGGTACCCAGTTTTCAGGCTCACTGCTTCCCACAGAGGGGAACTGTGCAATGTTATCAAATTTCCTAGTCTTCCTCCTTAACAAAGAAATGTTCACTCTAAAAAACAAACAACAGAATTTATTGATTCACAACAGACAACAGAAATAGAAAGGTTTATAAAGACAAGGTGACAGGAAAGGGAAAAAAAACAAATTTAATTTTCTCATCTCCAAAAGCAAATTCAACAGGTTTTAGTGACCTGGCAAACTTCCAATGGTTGTGCAACGCAACAACAATCAATAGAGGAGATGGAATTGCTTTCTCAGCTTTGTTTTTATGCCACACAGTTTTTCTTGGGAATACATTTACCTTTAAACACCCCCATTCCCTCATGTAGTGATTAATTCTTAACTAATTAAAAAGAAAATTCCACTTTCTCCTCCCAAAGCATTAGTTGGCCTCAGCCCTCTAGAGGTGCTAATAACTTTCTGGCAGGCCAAGTGCCATTCCATGGTCTTGACTAAATTATTAACAGGCTTTAAACTCAGAGTGAAAATATACTTCTGAATATTGTGAGTCAAAGATTGATACTTCCATATATTTTGCTTATATTTAGGAGACTGATCAACAACTAAACTTTCCTGAAGAATGTAGATAAATGCATAAGGCTCACTGATGCTTCTCAGATCAAATCCAACACAAAACAATTGCTTTGGGGCAACCATCTCTGAGAGATACAGAGACAAACATCCTGAAGACCTAGGAAAACTATACAGAATTAGGAAATCACGTTTTGTTGTAACAAGTGTATCACAGTGGCAATTTATTCACCTGCTAGACTGTTTATGGGTCTGTTGCCTTAAGGAAGGGGGAAGAAACTTCCAAGACAGCTTTATGTGGGTAAAGTAGAGAAGAGTTCTTTTACTTATAGGGTTTTGGGGTACAGAATATAAAGGAGTATAAAAGA
>JAWWTY010000027.1:278577-291869 GCA_035222235.1 Margarornis squamiger | reverse complement strand
TTTTTTCCCTTTAATTAAATAAATAAAAATTAATTAAATAAAACTAGGCTTAGCTCATCGCTGATCGCCTATAACAGAGATGTTAAGAATTGACCATCAAAAATACTAATGTGCAGATTTTTACCTCTTACACTATTTCCCCATGACTGTGGCATCTTAGATTCTTCCCCAGCAGATCCAGCCAGGAGAGCAGAGAGGGCAGGTGGTTTGTTTGGAGCAGAATGAAAAGCAAGTTCAAAACCAAACCACATTTTTGGCAAAGTAGCAAATGTGCTTTCTTACAATGAAAAGGGCAGTAACTCCTTTGGAGGGAGGGACGGAGGAAGAAAGTGCTTGTTCCAAGCAGAGCAGCCCTTTCCCAGCTATTGACCCCTGCTGCAGGCACGGATGGTGTGAAGGAAGGATGGTGATGGTCATGTCCCTGAGCTGCCCCCAGGGTCTCATGGCACTGTGGGGCCCCCTGAGCTCCTAAGGTCCCTGTCAGCCAACTTTCCTCAGCCACATGACCAGAGGGGCTGCAGATGGGGCAAAAAGCCATTTAGGAGGGAAATGTTCTGCAGTGCCAGGTACAGTCACCTGGGAGAGCAGGTGGGCCCTGCATCCAGGCTCTGCACCAATGCATCCAGACCTGCCCCTATGCCAGTCCCAACTGCAGACCCCAGGAAGGCACCCATATCTCTGAATTCATGTATGGAACTTACCGCATCTACATATAAGTGATGTGTTATGGGGGTGCCACACTGCACAGTGATGGCACAGAGGGCTGTGGGGGCCACCCACCTGTCTCAGGGGCCAGTGGAACCCTCGAGCTCCTGGACATGTGCGGCCAGAGCAGCCCAGGCTGTGGGAGTCTAGCAGAACTCTACACCACACAGCCACCAGCTTGGTCAGGGAGCAGAGAAAGGGCTCCCCTGTCTCTAGCAGCAGCCCAGCACAGGCAATGGCACAGGCATTCAGGGCTACAAACATAAGCATCAATGGATCCCTGAAGATAAAAGTCACCCAGAGGCATTAAGAGTTGAAAAAATTACTTTAAACAAAAATGTTTAAAATCTTGCTACTTGTTTAAACACTGAACAACTTACACTGAAGATCTTTGTGAAGAATTAGGAGGATATAAATGTTTATTCCAAGCATAGAGGAATGGTCACTATCAAAAATACTGCCTTTACATGCAATTAAATGACTCTGTTGGGTTACCCGACCAATTGCATGTCAACCATGTCATGGGAGAATGGAAGGCTTAGACAAAGTTATTAAAAAGCCCAAGGTACAGAAAGGACTCCCTTGCTTTCTAAACTCCTTCTCAGAGAAGGCTTTAAGTGCAGCTGAATCCAATCTTAGCCTTGGACTGTACCAACACTTTAAATTTAATGAATTATAGAGATGTGATTAAATCACTTTGTTCTGCAGGTTTTAATGATGGGAAAATGGATATATTTATATAAAATTAATTATTTATTATGACAAATTAACAAACAGGTGAACAGATGAAAGATCTTAATCAGAATTAATTACACAGTATAAAAGCTGAAAATCTACTAGTAGGGTTATGAGACATAGAAAAAACGGTTTTATTACAAGCAAATAAACTGAAAAAGGGTTGCTAACCTAGAGTTTATTTTTGGTTTTGATTGTTACTAACCTATAGGTGTTTCGCAGAAGTTGTAAGGCATCCAGTCCAGTTTTGGAATGTATGTCAGGGATTAAGTGTTCAGGAATAGGGCAATCACATATTAACTAGGAATATAGCTGATGCAGCCTCATGCCACATGGCTGACCATGCGGGTAGATGGGGGCTGCCATGTTGCCTGAAACTCCACCCCTGACATGAGGGGGGCACAGAAGAACCAATCCTAGGAGAAGAAATGTCCCCCCACCCCCGGCTGTAAATGCAGTTGGACTTTAAGAATATTTAAAAGGTGGAGTTTTTGAATCGGAAGGCGTGCCTCTGGGGATCCTGTGTGACCTGGGCACACAACACATAATTAAATTTTCCTGTTCGTTATATTTCTTTTGTTTCGCAGATATTTGTCATTTTTCTAAATTTAATAAAAGAGATTTTTCTCACAGGGTATTATATAACAAAGTAATGTAGTGCACTGTAACAAAGCAATTATATTAAAGCAATTGTATCAAAGCTAGCAAAACAATCATTAAGTAGAGATTGATATAACTCACCATATGAGATAGAAGGCAGATCTCTCTCTTAACTCCTGGGGAGTAAACATGAAGAGTGTCCCTGCTTCACTGGAGAGGCTCCACAGCTCAAGGAAGTATGTGGAAGGATCTGCCATATGGAAACTGGACTGGGCTTTTATAGTTACAAAGTGACTAGTAGTTACAGATTTACAAGCCCACAGACTACCTGATCTGTCAAGTCTTGCTTCAAAAAGCAGGATGTGTATTCAAAGTTAACCAGGATGGTTTTAACATAATTTAACACCAGATAACACCTTGGTGCCAGTAGTTGAACTTGCATGATAGCTTGCATAATGGCTTACACAGTATGCATTTTCTGATCAGATTCTAGATCTTATCAGGGTAGGGCTATCCTGCCACAAACCACAAAGGCGACATGATTTGTACTAATATATACAGTCTTTTCTAAATTATTGAAATGTCAAAATGAATCTGCACTGAACATTCTTAGCACTGCACTCAGTCAAGTGGTTCTTATACACAGCAGTTTGATGTGGAGATCATACATCAAGAAAGCAGATCCATAATCAAGCAGATGTGTTACCAAATGGTGTGTGTTTAAAATTAAGGAACCTGTCAGAGCTGCTTCCTCTCTTCAGGCTCTTTAGACTACCTATGCAGTTAAACACAGTTATGTCTGGCTATAAAAGATACAGATTGGTATAAAAAATGCTGTGGAAAGGCTCCTTCCCTTGATTAAATTCTGCAGGGCTTTCAAAGGTTAAGACCTAACCTCAGGTCCTCTCAGCTCAGCGGCTTCAACAACATATTTGCAGTAACATTAATCAGCATGAAATAATGAGGCTGTGAGAGGCAGCATGCAATCTCTTTATTTCATCTTAATTATAATTTAAAATTTCAATGTCAGGAATTTGACAAGTGTTTGAGCAAGAATTATTGCCTCAAAAGCAGTTAAAGTCAGGCAGAGAAATGTACTCAATAATCCAAAAGCAAAGCAATGAATGTGCCCTGTAACAGCAATGCAATTCTAATTGTTTTGCCAGCAGCTGCTGACAGCAAATGGGCTGGTTCAGATGCCTAACGGTCCTTCCAAAATGTGTGTCCCTGGTCTCCAGCCAGAAGCAGACCCTACTACAGCAGCATTTTTAGCAAATGCCTGGGTTTTGGGAAAGGAGCAACTGACCCCATTGAAAGATGCAGATATAATTAGGCTGTGGTTCATGGGCATGCTCCTGCAGAGAACACCACAGTGGTCTTGCTGGGAAGGAAGAGGCAGGGAAGGTGTTCCCAGTCCAAGCACGGGGTTTTTCTCTATGATTCCTGATCTTGGGCAGCTGGAGAGTGAGGCCAAACAGAGGCCTTGTCCCTAAAGCAAAGTTAGACTGAAGATGTCTCACCCCAGTGGGAGGGAGAGCATGAGGTCCAGCCTGGGCAGTGAGGATAGTGTAGACTCATGGTTTGGATTATTCCCAGGACTTGACTTTCATCCCTGTGACTGTATGAAATCATGAGCTCATGTGTGTAAAACTGTGCTCCCTAAAATATGAGATAGCCTGACAGCATGGCCTGAGGCCAGCACTGCTCCTTGGACACCTGGATGGGCTGAGAGCCAGTGTCACGCTGCCTCCTTTTCTCGCTTACAGCTCATCACACTTCCTAAGCAATGTATATGTCTTTAAAAATCTCTTCTTTTGACCTTATAGATTCCAGGGCACAGTTATAGCAAACCTACATCCACTCACTAGACAGCCTTCACACAAATAAATAAATTCCTAAAATACAGGAGTCCTATTAAATAGGACATCTCAGGCCATTGGAGAAAGGACCAGTCAGTATTAATCCAAGAGATTTAAAAGAATTAGTAGAAATTAAAATTAAGAGTAGAATGAGTAGAATGAATCACTATCTATGCAGGACATGACAGAAACTATTGACAGAAGAGAAGCTCCCCAAAAACAACCTGTAAAGTACTAAGAGAAAGAAAATAGTCATGTGATGGGAAGTCTCTCTGCACAGCAGAAGAGATTTAGGTTCCTTTGGCTGCAGACCTGTTTTCCATATAATAACACTATTTAAAATAAATTTTTACAGGCAAGGTGATTAGTAATACAGGGTGGAGTAGAGCAGCACTATTCCTTGGCAGTGCTCAGTGAGCAGCTATTACAGTAGATGGGTGTTACTATGTGAACTTAAACCAGGCCAAGTAAATGGGATTGTTAAGAACAAAAACCTTCTCATAGTAAGTTTTTTTCAAGAATGAATATAAAACCAGGAAAACAGTCTGATAACTCAATTAGTTGTAACTGGGTATAGAATTACACTGCATTTACACCTCTAACACAAGAACAACCTTTGCTTTGATGGAAAAAGGGTTTATATCACAACAGCTAGTATGATGCCAGGGACTAAAGCTAGTGGATCCAGCAGGATACCTGTCTGGTAGAAACTAGGAGCAGAAATTTGAACTGTTTCTCTAAAACCAACAGAACCACAAATAAGCTCATTCTCCTTCTCAGCAATAACTTAAACCATGGTTTTGGCAGTGCTACCAACATTGCCACAAAGCTGCATTAGTAAGTGTAGTGGTTTTGGTTTAGGCCCTTCCTGGTAACTGGAGGAAGTATTCCATCTCATTTCTTTACATAAGCAAAGATATAAAGAGAGGGAGTCGGAAGTCAGGGGGCAGTCCTTCGGCTGGCAGTGTTGGAGGGCAGAGGAGCTCCCTGCGGTCGCTCTGTGGTGGGAGTGGGCCGTGGGTGTGGGTCTTCTGATCGGCCGGTTGGGTCAGGGTGGGGGGTATCCTGGGATTCGGGAGTGGCGGTTGTTTTGGTGAGAGGGAGGTGAGGGCTTGTTTTCTTTCTCCTTTCTCCTTTCTATATATATGTATGTATGTGTAAATACATATAAACTGGTTTAGTTTTACTGAAGTTTAGTTTTGTGGGTTCCTCCCCCCTTCCTTTCTTCCCCTGCAGCTGGGAGGGGTCTTTGGGAGCTCTGTCCTGGGTCCTCTGGCTCTTGGCATTTGGCCAATTTTCAAACCATCACAGTAAGATAGCAAAACATTTGACATATGTCATGTGCTTCCTTAGTTCTTATTTACATATATGGTAAGGAGCTAGTCTATACAACTTGCATTGATGTCTTAAGAAACAGTAAATTTACAGTGAAAAATCACTATCCCTCCTTTAAAACTGCCCCAACACAGTCTGGCATTTCATAAGACAAATCAAAGTCCAGGGCTGCATGGATCTGGCACCCAAGAGAGAGGACAAGTCCAGATCATTCTAGCACAGTCCATTCACCCAGCTGGTGTCAGCTCTGCCTTCAGCATCACCACCTGGTGGACAACAGCAGGACTGTGGACTCTGTCAGGTGAGACTGAGCTCCTGCTTCAGGCTGGACGTGGCCTTGTGATTCATAGACTGGAGGTTGAAACAACAGAATTAGACTGGAATGAATGCCATAATGTCTGTCTCACTGAATCAATGAATAGTTGAGGTTGGAAGGGACCTCTGAAGCCAAAGACCTCAATGGAGGATTAACTGGCATACGTGTATTTGTTTTCCATGCAGCACTAACCCCCTTAACAGTTTCACTTTGGTGTATAGTGAACAAATGGGTTTGTTTTCCAAAGACAAATATTTCTCCTGTGAATTTCCTGGTCAAACTCAGAATCAAAACTCAGCCCAGATACAAACTTATGTCCTCGCTCTTGCACTCCATCAGCCCAGCTTTGACTGCAGCCTCCCTGCCTGTGTCTTTAGCAGCCTGAAGCCCACTGGCAGCAAGTCTGGAGCGTGGGGACTGACAAGAACCTGATGGCACCATCACCCTAGTGCAGGTGCTGCAGGGGCCTCAGCCTAGCAGACTGCTCTGCAGGAATGCACTGCACACAGTTCTAGACCAGGAACAGCCCCACACTTGCTAGGGATGAACCACAGAGAAATGTCTGGGAAAAGTCTGTCAAAGAGACAGAGTATGTCTGTAAATGTGTCTGCACAGTTCTGTGCCTGCAGAGGTCCATTTTTAAAGGCTTTTCTCAGTACCTTACTTCTGAAAAACATTACCTTGTGATCACAGAGATTTTGCCATTCTGATCCTTTGTACTTTAAATAATTATTCTTCCAGGTTAGTCTTCCTGTACTCCTGAATTGAGACTTGAAATTTAAATAGCCAGTGTTGCAGCTGGATAGAGGGAATTTGACTAATAATAAAAGCAATGGTGTGCAGAGTCTGCTGTTTAAAACCACAGCAGAGAAAATGTTGTGCATGGGTACAACAGCAGAGCCAACACTAGACTAAGGAACTCGACACATTATACTGAGCCCTCACTATTTGAGAACAGCTTTTGAAATAGGACAACACAATGGAATGACTGTCTCCTGGTTTGTGCCACCTTCTCATTGTTTGATTTCAGTGAATAAACACAACCTCCAATTGCACAACTTGGGGGGGATTTTGAGAACTTTAGCAAATTGTTCTGAAGGTTTCATAGAACTGACACAAAAAATAGAACAGATATTCTGCCAACACCATTGGAAAACATTTAAGCACAAAGCATGGAAACTGCTCTGTTTTCCATGCAATAGTAACTGATGCTGATGTTTTGACAGGACCAAACTCCCTTGCCTCTGCCCACTTCCACAGGGGAGCACAAAGCCCCTGTCCATTGGGATGGGTAGAGTTTTGCCTCAAGCCTGTGCCTTGGGTACTTCAGGGCTCATGGTGAATCCTACACAGTCAGCACTGCTGTGACAGTCCTGCTTTCAGATTAGGAGAAGTTTGGGAAGAGTACTGAAACATTACTTCTTATTGACCAATCTAAATATTGTGTAGAACAACCATCATTTTGCAACAGAAGTCGTTTATGTGAACCCCCAGAATTAATTCCAGCAGGATAAACTCTCTCTCTCTCTCACACACACACAGTTACCACTCAGGGTGCCCACTGAACCTATTACTGTATTTACATGCCCTTGGCCCTCTGGATTTCAACTCTGCCCACTCTGAATTGTCCCAAGCACCATTCCAGCTCCATTATAGCTCTAGACACAAGGTAGAAATAAAAATTAACAAAAAAGTATCAAATACCTAAGACTGAGATAAAGAAGTAGCTGAAAATCTTCCTTGAAATGTTTTCAGCAGAAGTGATTTGGACAAACCAGCTGAAATCTTATGACATTTTAATGTATTTTCAAGTCACTGAAGTCGAATTTCCATCATATTGATTGCAATAAGTATAGCAAATATCTTCAGGATTTTAATGCTTATTTTCCTAGCTAAGTCTATTTTCTGTGTGCCCAGTAGCATATAATAAGCAAAGAGATGTTTTTTATCTTTCTTTCTTTATTTTGTACTAAGACTGTACTTCAAAGTGAATTCCCTTGTTATCTAAAAGCCTGGTTGTAATTCTTGGGAGCAGAGAGTGATTTATATCTGAACAGCCTTCTCTCATTTCTTCTCTAAGCAAAGCACAGCAGCTCAGCCACTGGGGACGAGGATCCATCCTGGAATGTGGGAAAGCAGCGTGGAGAAGTCATGGCCAAGGTTTGGTCACCGGCCACATATTGGGCTCGGAAGATGTCAGGTGGAAGGAGGATGCTACACATGGCTTGGGGACCTCCTGCAGAAGCTGCAAGCAGGTGTAATCACAGAGAGGATGGTGCTTGGCATCACATGAATAATCCAGAAATCATCGCCAAAAGCTTCAAGGTTTAGTTACTCCCAACTACAACCCACAGTGTATTAGAGTATTCATTGTGCCTTATGCCCTCTGATCCTGCTATGACTCTTCTGTTATTTTAAAGTCATTACCCATGAAATAAAAGGTCGTTTGTTTAAATGCGAAATTACAGTTCCCTTATAGCTGAAACTTGTGGAAAATGAGACTTGCAGGGCTGATTGAATTAAAGAATTACAGATTTGCCGATGATGGACTAGTGTGTGCTTCCATTAAACAAACAGAAATTCCAGTGATACTTGTTAAAGATGCGAGTTAATGAGCTTTGTATTCAATTTTTTTTTTTAATATATTTTTATATTGCTCTTGGCTTAAGCTCTGGCAGTAAGATGTCTAAAAGTAAACAAGTAGTTTTCTATGTGACAAATTACTTTCATGGCCTGTATTTTGAATTTGAGGTAGAAGACTTTAAAGTATGCAAGAAATTAATCACTGAATGTCCCTTTCTATATTCTCTGTTATCTAACTGCAGTGAAAAATATACATAGAGATTATTGTGTGGATATGTAACTTGATGGGAAACTTCTGTGCAGAATCATCTACGTTCATTAGTAACTAAAGAATGTGAGAATAAAGCCAAGTGAGACAGCCCCTTTCACAGTCAGATGCTGAGACCACACTCCTGCAGAACTGTGGTTTTGTTCCAGTCACCATTATTCTAACATTAGAGATGGGCAAAAACTGTAGCCAAGCCAAAAACCTTCAAAAAAAAGATAAAAGAACAAAAAGAACATGTTAAACTGGAAACTTTGTCTTTCCATTGCGAGTCCTCTTTTATTGAATAGAAAATCTGTACTGCAGATTTTCTGACCCTGGGAGCTGTATAAATACGAATTTTAACACAATAGGTAATGTAAAATCAACCTAAACTGGACATGGACTAGAAGAACCACAGTCTGCTCATTTTCAAGATTAGAAGTTGAGTTATGGGGGAAGGAAGGGCTCAGAGTGGTGTATGGTTCACATGAAAGAAAAGATATGTATGTAATTAACATGTAAATATCTCATATGGAAGGGAATTGTAGAAAATAGAGAGGTATAAAAATATTTTGTCACTTCATGCTATTTCATGAAGCTGTTCTGGTAAGTTAGCCTTTCACTTTTCTGTACTTTGCATACATGAATGTTGTTGACACACAGTTTCTTACCAGGAAAGGTTAAATAATTGATTGAAATAACTTGAGAAGAAACTAGAAATCCTGCCATTTTATCATTTTAAAAATATCATTTTTATCATTTTAAAATGATACAGAAAATAAGAATAGTCTAATTTATGTGTGGAAAATCTTTGCCCATTTTATAAGATCGTCTTCCCTGGAGCAGGCAGGGCACCTCACAGCACCGGGAGCTCACAGTGCAGACAGCTTTGGGAATGTCAAATGTTAACTCCCACAGTGAGACAAATCCAGTCCCCTCACTGAAGCCAGACCTTCCCTCAGTGTCTGCTGTGTTTTGCCAGAGGAGGTCAGCAGCACCCAGCTATGCTGAAGTTTCCAACCACATTCATGTGGAGCGGAACAAAGGCATCTACACAAACATAAACTCTTTTTTGCCAATTCATCTTAAATGTTTTAGACCATTGCAATATTATCGGGGCTTATTAATATTGGGGCCACAGGCAGCACAGCTTTGCAATCTAGCTCATGGCATGGACATAGGGGAGGGCAATAATTTTCATGCACTTAAATAGCCTTAAAAATGCTTACTTTTTTTCCAAATCTCTGTGATTTTGATCCTGCCAGAGCACTGGTTTCCTACTGTGTCCAAGAAGAGAGCTGTCGGTGAGGGGAAGCACAGGGTTGAAAGAGCAGAGCAGGTTAGAGCTGCTGTAATTATTTCTAATGTGTGTTTACATTTCATCAGCTGAGTGCAGTTAAAGAGCTGTTTGTGTTAGGCCCTACAAATCTGATTATTTTACACCATCAGGATAGTTTTAAAAACCTTTCCCATTTGCCACCTACTGTTCCTCCTGTTAGCAAATCTTCTCATATTTTTTGTCACGACCTGAAATGCACTCTTTCAATAGGCTTATTGCTACCATTTTAAGATAGCTCTTCTTTAAAAATATTTTCCCTAAAACAAGACCTTTAAGGCCACTGCAACTAAATATAAGCACCACCATATATCCCTGCATAACACACCTGGGGAAAGCATCCAACCCTGAACTCCTGATCGCGTTCCTCTAGAGGCTTTTCTCTCTTTTCACTGCCATTTACAGCAAAAGCACTGGATTTTTTTCCAGAGGTATGAACAGGCAAAATAGTGTGACACAGCTCTAGGACAGTCCTGCCTATTGAATTGTTAGATTCCTTAGTGTCATGTGAAAAAAGGGCAGAAATGCAAAGATTTCTTGTCTCACCTGTATTAGTACAATTTTATTGGCTATTAGTGTCCCCAGAATATCAAAGCCTTTTAAAGCCCGAAACAATCTGTCCATGTCTCACCTAAACAGACTTTTTACTAGACAGATTCACTGGGGTGGACGGGACTTTTGGTACTCTGATATGGGGAATGGCACTTAATAGCAAGGGAGAACCTTGTAGGAGAAATGTTCTCCTACAAGTTATGAGGCTGCCAGCACCAGAAACAAACCAGACTAACTGTAACAGTTCAAGAAATAACTTTTATTAATACAAATATTTGACAAGCTACTGTAGGGTTCACATGGTTGGTGATACCGTTTAACTGCATGATTGCACTTAACTAATAAACAAAAACCCAAAAACCAGAAACACGCTCTACAACACAGCACAACTACCTATGCCTCAATACAAACCTCAAGCAACCTCTCCCCATGACAGACAAATTTGCAAAGACTAGGACAAAATCTAAACACACTCATTACAAAATGCAAAAAAAAAAAAAAGAATATAGCTGCTTCCCACGAACACACATTTTAACTCACTATGATAAAGAACAGCACATTTTAAAGCAAACCACGAACGCAACAAAAGAAGAGAATATAAAGTAAGATATAAACCTGGTAAGTTACCAGATGTAGGGCAAGGTAAAATTAGTAGCAAAGTAGAATTAGTAAATAAGGTATCTATGGGGTAAAGGTAAGGTATAAGGTAAGGTCAAGGTAAAGAAAAGCAGAGTACATGGTTGCTCACCCCTACAGTGTCTGAAAGGGTGGGAGACCGGGCAGTTTGTTGGTTACTCTGCAGAAATGATGGAACTTCTCCCCAATTTTGCTCATGTCCAATCTCTTTTTATACTTTTTTTTCCTTAGGCAGTTTGAGTGACTATAGTCAATAATAATTTTGGGGGTGATAGACAGATGACACAGGCCTAAGGATCAGCTCCCTGTGTTGCAAAGAAAGGCCATGCTATTTCCATAACACTCCATTCTTCGTTAATCCTAGCAGTCTTCTGCTGGGAAATCTCATTTTGTTGAGGATTTTCAGGAAACCACCAGGATCTTTGTCCCTTCTTGTGTAATCCATTATCCTCTGACAATAGATTTCTGGGACTGCCCCCTCCAGGTGCTGAAGCTTGTCCTGTCACTGATCAGGACGGTCATCATGGCCCTGAATGGGTCTACCACACTACACATAGTTTTGTCCCTTGTTGTGCATGCAGGCACACCATGTATACTGAGCATCCACTGAAATAACTGCAGCATTTCCATCCATGTTTGGGTTACTACCAGGGAAGAAAAATAACAAAGATCTTCAGCTTGACCTGAACTTCAGTAGAGCTAAAATATATCATTCAATCATGAAGGAAAAGTCACTTTCAAGCACCTAAAAGTGGCTAAAAGCATTTGAAAGAACGGGACACACCAAGACTGCTCTAGCAGCCCTGTGGTCAGAGGCAGGTGTGCCCCACGAGCCCTGACACTCCAAGCAAGTGCCCACGCCAGAGCAGTTTTCAGATTCTTCCTAAGACCAGACAGGAACAGTTGAGACTCACTCTGGGGATTTACATGGAAAAATGCAGATAGCAGCCATGCTGTGGCTGGAAGTAAACACCACCTCATCCTAGGCAACACAATAGCTTCAAGAATTGTCTGTTGAGTTCATTTTCAGGTGTCTTCACTGCTCTTTAAGTTATATATGTATACAAATATATATGTATGTGCTTATCATCACCATCATCATGGCTAGGCTTTGCGAACAAAGATTTGGGAAGGGCTCTCCCCACCCTTGCTGCAAGTGCGCTGATGGCTAAAAAGGCCAATTTGAGATAGGCAAGTCCGATTGCAAAAGGCACAGCAGAAAGTCTCCGTAGGAGGTATTGGCAAGGCACGGTTCTTTCTGCATTGTCTTTTCTCCTCGAGACTGACTCTGTGTGTGTTCTCAAAGGAAGCAGCAGCGTTATGGTTGGTGTGTCTCCATTTGTCCTGACTGGAGGCCAGAGTGGACCATTGATGGTGGTCAATATGGCCAAGGCTGTGGTATTGTTTCAGGGAGTCCTTGTATCTCCTCTTCAGGGTTTCTCTCTTGTGGCAGCCACTGGTGAGTTCCCCATAGAGCACAGTCTTGGGGAGGCGGTAATCCTCCATCCTGGAGAGGTGCCCTGCCCAGTGCAGCTGCATCCTCAGCAATATGGCCTCGATACTGGTGATCTCTGCCTGTTCAAAGACAGACACATTAGTCATGTAATCAGACCAGTGGATATTTAGGATTGTATGAAGGCAGCGTTGATGGAAGCGTTCGAGGAGTGGCGACAGATGACCCAGGATTCAGACCCATATAAGAGCAGACAGTACAGTGGCTCTGTAGACACTAATCTTTGTGCTTTTCTTCAGGTGTTTATTGTGCCAGACTCTTTTATGGAGTTTTCCAAAAGCTCTGTATGCCTTTGCTAACCTGTTGTCTATCTCTTTGTCAATCTTACCATCTGAAGGAATGATGCTTCCCAGACAGCTGAACTGCTGGACTGACTTAAGCTCTGATTTGCCTATGTGGGGATGATAAAAGACTTCCTGAGGTGCAGGCTGATAGAGAACTTCTGTCTTCTTCAAGCTGACTTTCAGCCCAAAGAGCTCAGCAGCCTCTGCAAAGCAAGATGTTAAGTGCTGCAGAGCTGCTTCTGTGTGAACAATGAGGGCAGCAACATCAGCAAAAAGTAGCTCATGGACAAGGTGATTTAGGGTCTTAGTGTGGGCCTTCAGTCACCTGAGGTTGAATAGGCTTCCATCAGTGCGATATCGAATGTAGATGCCGTTTTCTTCATTGAGGTCTGCCGTGGCCCTTTGGAGCATGATGCTGAAGAAGAATGTGAATAGGGTTGGTGCGAGAACACAGCCTTGTTTCACACCATGGTTATTGGAAAGGGCTCAGAGAGTGCATTGCCAAATCTGACTCGGCCACGCTGATCCTCATGTAGCAGGATGACCATTTTGAGGAACTTGGCGGGACATCCCAATCGTTCCAAGATCTGC
>JAWWTY010000027.1:240700-254634 GCA_035222235.1 Margarornis squamiger | reverse complement strand
AGTCTATCTCTGCTACTTCAGCAAAAGCCTCTACAACTATTTCTATTAACCCTTTCAGTGTTAGTTCTTTATTGATACCTTATATCAATTGCAGAAGCCATGGGGTATCCCAAACACTGATTGACTGGGTCTGGGGTATTTGGCTTTGCAGAAGAACTGCCTGAGTCTTTTTTAGTGTGTTAGATTCAAGCACCAATTTGCTGGGCTTGGAACCACAGCACATGGTGGGCAGCCTCCAGAGAACTCCCAGTCTTTGCACAGCCCCAGTCAAGGCCTCATTCACATGTGCCACAACACTGGTATGCCAGTGACTGACTGAGAATTGCTTGTCTCAAATCTTGTTACAGATGCTAACAGAAACCACAGCTAATTCTTATTGCTCAATGTGGCCTTGAATCAAATGACTTTAACAAAGAATAATATAAAATGAATGCAAAAACTAAAGGAGACCTATCAAGGAATTTTGCATAAACCATGCGAAACCTACTGCCAAACTTCTTAATTTCACCAAATTCGATTAACGGACTATTGCATATAATACAAGCTGGATATAGGCCTCAAAGGAACGACTAGTTCATGGAGGCATCAGGTGTTTATCTGGTTCCTACCCTGAGGAAATGCCAGAGAGGAAATATTGGTCACATCCAATGCTTTAGATACTTTCCAAGGGTCAGAAGGCTATGCTGGGTGCAATGTCAGGAACCTGAATGACTAACCCCAGCTGCATCACACTGAGATGAGATGCAGAGCAACTGGATGGGGGAATACCTGGCAGCAACCTTTCTCAGTCATAGGATCTGTCTTTTCTTTTTATTTGCTTGTGGCTGCCCACAAGCTGTTACCTGGAAGTACCATTCTGCTTAATGCTCATACCTGTAATACTTGTACTATATAATTCCTATACCTTATGCCTCTAGATGCCGAGCCTTATGGTTTTAAAGATTTGAGAGAATGGACAACACCCACTGTCAGAGCTTCTTCCCAGGAATGGGCCAGATGGTGGGAGCCCTTCCCACAGGACTCACCATGGAGGAAGGATGGAAATCTGCCCCTGGAGCATGAAACCAGAACAAAGCCCACCAGCTGCTGCACTGAGGATGCTTGACAGAAAAACACAAGACAGAAGATCTGAAGCTCTGTCACATCCATTTCTCATGGCTTCTGGCACTCCTGATAGTCTGCAGCATCCCCACTGCGCGAGGCCACTGCTGGCACCCACTGCTGCACGTCAGCTCTGCATGGAGGGGCTCAAGGCACTCCTTGAACAGTACTTAAATTCTGTGTCCTTGTTTAAATATTCATAGGATACTATTATTTTCAAAGCACATTTCAATGTCTATGAGTACATCCAAAATAGCAGAAAACCTGAATATAGGGTATCAGTCAGGCTCACAAAACTGTCCCCAGAAAAATCCCAGGATCAGCATCAAATCCATTACCAGCTTTTTACCTCAGAGCAATTATTCTGCAGGCTTTCACATCTGTCATTTTAGATTTTATTTACAGTTAGGATCACTGGAGCCATAAAAGAAACAGAAAGGCTTTAGCATGAAACTGATTTCTGCTGTTTTGAAGACAGGTCACGTATTAGAGACTTCATTAAACAACAGCTCCTATGTATTTGCCTCTTGTTACCTTGTTAATGTTTAAACATTGTTTGTTTTTTTTTTTAAAAAAGGGTATTTCTCTGGATTTCATTATCAAAGAATCTTCTTTTCTCCAGTGAAATGATAGCAATGACTTTTCTTTTGTAGCACAAGAGAATAAACATACAGGAAGAAGAGTTTCAAAGGATTTAAGAATACAAAATAGTATGTCAAAACTGTGTGTAGAGATACAAAATCTCAAAGTTCTCCATCAGGAGTTTGCATACCTAAGGAAACATTAAGCAAGACACAAAAGCTAGTAAGTACATTAAGAGGCATCAAAAAATTGAAATAAATCAGTGAAGACTGCAGAAAGAAGTAATGACCTTACAGAAAGTCATGACCTTGTAGAATCTGTATTTAGCTGGATGTAATATTTTCTCTATCTGCAGATAGAGGTTTCACACTTGGGGCTTTTTGGTCCACCTGGCATGAAAATAACAGCTGTGATTTCACATCACTTTTTGACATGAAGTAAACTGCTTGCCAGTGGTCTCAACACCTCAGCTGTGTGCCTGTATTGCCACTCATCATAAAATATGGCACAAAGAGCATGCATTACACCTTGAGGTAATTTTGATCAGAAATGCATTTTCCTTCAATTTGTTTCAGGGTATTTTCTATTATATGCCAAGTCTTGGAATACCATTGGGTTCGATTATTACCCAAAAGAGAACTGAAGCCAGAGGTAGCAGGAGAGTTTGTTGAGGATTGTGCAATAACGTGGAAATGTTAGGTTTGAACACTCTAGATCAAAGGGCATTTTTTTCTAAGTATGAATGTCAGAAATTGCAGACTCTTCAGCAGTGGCAGGGAGCAGCAAAATGAAGAGCAGTCTTAAGTTGTTTTTGTTCTAGAAACACTTTAGAAACTTTGAGAAGAAAAATAAATACATGCTGCACCTGGATGAAACACTGCTCATTGACAGCACTGTTTGAAGTGAGAAACTGGATGAAGTTCTCCTGCATCTCCAGGAGAAGGCTTGGCAAGTTGAATGTCTGGTCATGCAAGCTAGATATGTCAAGAGGAGGAAAAAAAGGAAGAGAGCTAGCAGCAAGGGCATGCTCCCAGTGTTACAGAGAGGATGTTGGAATCAGCCTAACCAGCTCCGCCCGCACCCCGCCCCCGCCAAGTGTTCTAATCCCTTGGCTAATGGGCTTTGGCAGGGAGAGGGTACTGCCATCACATCCTAACAAAGCACCTGCCTCTCTGTTACACCACATTTATTGTAAGGGCTCGAAAATTAAACACTGTTTCCATGGCAAATGAACAATTTCAGCATTTCCAGCAAACTGATTGACAAAAACCATTCCCCTGCTCTGCCCATCCTCTGCTTCTCCTCTATCAAGCACATCTCCTGATTGTTCTCTGCACGCATGGCCTTTGCTGCATCTAGAGCTCCTGTGAAGTGCAATTTCTTAAGCTCACTCTAGTTAGAACACTCGGCACCAACCAAATATTTAGTCCCCAAACTATGATTTTGCCCACAGAGTCAGTAAAAAAATTCAGCTTCTGGGAGGTATCATAATCCCTCCAAAATATTTCCTGATCTTAGTTGCTTGTTACTTTTCTCACTAGCTGTGTAGCTGATGAATTTCAAAGCAAAACCCATACCATTCTGCATGGAGAGAGGATGCTGAAATATCATCTGGCAACGACATTGGGGGAAAAAAAGGGTATTAGCATTAAACTATCTGCTCCCTGATCATTTCCCAGATGAATCACCATAAAAGGCTTTGAAATGGTCTCTTGCTCTTTTTCTTTGCATAACATTTCACTGTACTTAAGACTTGAGGAGCTATAATTTATCAGGCTTTTATCTGCATCATGGCACTGATTTCAGCAGAGTCCATGATCATGGGAGAAGTGGCAAGGCCAAGTTTGCAAGGCTGGAGAATCAACCTGTAAGCACAGAGCACAGGCACCCTGTGAGAGGAGGGGACTCTATTAGAGCCTTGCTGAATGCTAGTGATACCCCATTATCACCTCATCTGGGCAGCACTAAAGGCTTTTTCCTTTATGGGTGGTTATCCTTGAGGAAAGCTCAAGTCATGGCAGGGCTTGACCAGCCCCAGGTACTGGGTGATTGCACAGCTGTCCACAAAGTTCAGAGAGGACGTCCCTGGCTCTCTCTTCAATAGAACCTAAGCCATCATGGCAACTGCAGTGATTTACATCACAGGATTCTTTTCTGGGTCAGACTTTGGCCTGCTGTGCCCTTCTCCCCTGACCTGAAGCCTGTGCTAGCCCGGTCCCCGCCCTGACCTCCACACAGCCCTAGACCTTCCTGCCCTCCTCTGCAGCTCTGCTGAAGACTTGGGGACTGTGAGAAGAGTGTCAGCTGGGGTGATCTCCCAGTGTCACTCTGCACCCATTCTCCTCTAGAGTGATGTCCAAGACACTGGAGGAAGGCACTTTGAGCCTCTGCCCCCTGCAGCGCATCTGCTGTCGCAGTGGGAGTGCTCTGTGCACCGACTCCCTCTGGGTGCCCACAGCAGCTGCAGGCTGGGCAAAACGGGACAGTACCCACGCCTGGTTACTTTGCAGGCAGCAGGCCTGGAGGTGCTGGAGTCCAAATCAACCTCCTCAACACTTTGCAGTGATTCTTCCCCATGTCCCACTGAGCTGCCTCTGAAGACACTCGTCCCTTCCCTGCCCACTCACTGCTCTTGAGGACACCCCCAAAACCCATGGTATTTTGGCAACCCTGTGCCAAAACAGCCCTACAGGAATTAAATAAACAGGATTGTACTCCCTCAGGCACATGTGTGGACTTTGAAAGACAATTGCTGCTGTGAAGGCAGGCTGTGCATCGTGCAGGAGGAATGGCCCTAATTACCATCTCCCAGGCAATGCTGAGTAGTTGCTGCAGAATACACAATGTGAAATTCCAGCTGACTCCCTAGCAAACACAGATAATCACCAAAACCTTGGCTCCCGGTCCATGGGTGTGGTTAGGGTTTTTTTTATTCAGGGTAACAAGACTACTACAAAGTTTGCATTTTTCATCTTTACCAGAAGATTTGGTCAAATCGATAGTTTGTTACAAAAGAAAATAACAAAACCTGTAATAAACCAAAGTGATAAACAGGTATGTGTTAAAGAAAAAAAGATTTGTGCAATTCATTATCTCTAATGTTCTCAGATCTGGTGTGATTTTGGGGTGGGAGAACAACTAAAAGAGAGGTTCTCAGATGTGTTTTTCAGTGTCCAAACTGCTGTTTGGCTTCCATGCAGACATTACAGGCAGAGAGACCCACAGTGTGGGGTGGCCCTGCATCCAGCACAGCTCCAGGAATTCAGGTGTCTGATAATGCTCACAGTAACTTGCAGCCAACCAGCTGATGATTTGCTGCACAGTGCTGAGTTTTGCCACTTCATGCCCATGCAGTGTCAGTGCCATATGGCAGCAGCTCCTGCACTTCAGTTTCAGTGCCATTATAAATGGATCAAAGACTGTCAGGCTGCCAAGTGAACTGTCATTATCACTCAAGATATTATTTAGCACATAGTCCACATGGCAGTCAATTGCTTGTGTTATAATCACCTCTTAAAACTGTGACTCCATAGATATAATATTCCTCCGAGCCAGTCTTTACCTGTTATATTAAACTTACAGATATTTAAAATGTCAGATAATCTTTCATCTGAATTGCACTGCTGTCTAATACAGTCAATCAGCAGCTTTGCATGTGGGTTTTGGCAGGAGGAAGCCGTTTTTGTGCATTTGCTCACAAATGTCCCATGTGTCTTCAGATGTGAGAAACTAATTTGGTTGTGTGTCACCCTGAGTTCTTTGGATATTACACCACTAAATGTGAAGCAGCACCTTTCAAAGATGAGGCAGCTTGTCAAGGTGCAAAATCTTGTCTTTTATTTTACCTTCACTAAAAAGTAGTGTGATAACCTTCATTTTCAAGTAAAACTGTGCTAAAAAAGATATAAGGACTGTCTGCACATTTGTTTTAAAAGGTGTTGTTTCTCACTGTTAGTTTTTGCACTGTCAGAACTGTTGTGGTTACTAAACTAAGGAGCCTGGCTTATTATCTTATATCTTATTACAACAAATGTCTGCTTCTCTTTTCTCAAAAGGAAGAAGATGGAGTGCTCCAGAAGATGAGAGGCATGGCTCATCCCTCCCTCCATCTTCAGCCGGGGTTGCTGCTCTCTCCAGCCTTTCTTGGTACAAGTGCCACCATGTTTACTCACACATGCCAACCCTGCCACCCAGGTGTCCCTCTGCTTGCAGCAGCACAGCTGTGAGGAGCACAGCTGGCCAGCATCTGTGTCTGGAAGCTGTGGGTCCATGTAAAAAGTCTCTTTCTATACAACAGCACCTGCACTGCTGGATTTCTTACTTGGCTACAGAGCCTGCTGATGCAGGCAATGCTCCACTGGTCACACTGCTCGTACACACCAGCATTCACATAACCACTCATACTATGGCCCCCATGAGATCACCCGATGTCTTTGCCATGGCGGTGCCCAAGCCTCCCCCAGCTTACGGAGTAGGGTCACTGTTTTTGGCTCAGCCATTCTTGCCAAGCCTACACAGAAGCTGCAAATCCTCTGTTCCCCACTTTGAGGGGTTTTACCAAACTTCACCTATACCCCATGTTAGTAGCCAGGAGTAAACTAATGGCTCTGATCTAAGTCTGGTAAAAGCCAGTGCTACAATGCAGAATTAGTGTTAGCCGCAAGATGCCAATACCACTTCCTTTCCTGTGTTCAAACAGAGGAGAGGAGACACTCCAAGCAGCAAGGTAAACAAGCTCAGAAGTCATAGTGATATTTATAAGAGTTAAGCTCTAATCCTGGAATGCACAGCTTTGCCAGCAAAGTCATGTGCAGCCCATTACAAAGCCTGACACTGTTCTCCAAAAGCAGCAGCTCTGTCCTCTACCACAGCCAAGGCCACCTACTCCCTGAACACTGCCAGGAGATATCAACTGGGATAGGTGTATGACTGCTGAGACCAGCAAGAGTTGGAAGTTTGATGCTGACTGTGCCCACAGTGTGCCCAGGACCTCACAGGGACCCAGGGCAGGCTCTGGGCACAGCAAAGCCACAGCTATTGCACCTGACTCCCCTGGAGGCTTGGCAGCATTCCATTGCTGTTCCCCAGGTATGGCAGCAGGAGTCATTGCTACCTCTCCTGTGTCACTTGGTTTGCCCATAATTGCCTTTATTGCTGCCATGCTGTTGTTCACACATCTCTGTTATTAGCTTGCTTTGTGGGGAGTTAGTTTAACACAACATGACTCCTGAGTTTACACTACTCTGTGTAAGCATCAAAAGACCAACCCAAGAAGACACATTGTACACTCTTGTCCAGCTTCTTTTCCCAACCCCCAGAAATGCCTAAGGAAGTTGCCATCTCATGAGGCACCCCAGTTCAGTTCATAGGGATTTCTGTGTTTCTTTTATTATGCAAAACATTTCACATTGGCTGCAGTGTTGCTATGACAATACAGTATCATAGAATTGGACAAGAAAAGGAATTCACAAGACTCCATTTGAGACATACAGGATGCAATTCCAGGGGACTTAGTGAAATCATGGGCACTAACTGTGCTGAGAATGAGCCCTGGACTCGGGCAGGGTGATCCTCTGCCTTCAAACTTCCCTTGCAGCAAATGAATCCCAGGGGCTTTAAAAAACCCAACATTAATTACTGTGTGCACATTCAGAACTAGCACTCATGAAGGAAGATGTTCTTTGAAGGACAAATGCCAGTTTACAGAGGAACCTGTTGTTCTAACATCTCCAGTTCATTTTGCTGGAGGCAGAAGCTCAGCAAGGCCCAGCCTGAGCATCTGTCCAACATCAGGCCATGCCTGAGATCCCACAATGCAGCATTATTTCCAACAGAAATTATGTGCAGTTTATCAGCCTTAAATAACTCAGAATTAAGAATTTGATGTGCTATGGTCACAGAAGACCAATGGAAGAGAATACAATTTCCTTTCCACAGGACAACTACTACGTACCTGCAGCAGGGTCAAAGTCCCTTGACATCCCTCTGGGGGGACCAATGTCAAGCAATGCATTTCTAGCTCCCTTTCCTTTAGTTTTACACGGATACCTTTCAGCCAGCAAGATGATGAATAGCATAGACATTCACATACTCTACTCTCAGAACATCATCATCTATTTGTTATGAGAAAGAATAATTTCCCTATATGAAAAAAACCCCACAAAACCCCCCCACAATGCATTGATAGTTCTTCTCCTCCTCTTTCTTCCCAGCATGAGTCAAGTATTATTAAAAGCCTGCACATTTCAAGTACTAAATTTGACTGCATGTATTTCCCATTGGCAAAGTACCTGGGAAGTTCCAAAGCCAGTCATGAGAATTCACCAGACACTAGGATCTAGCACTTTTTGTAAGTGCTCTTGAAATTAGCTGATGTATAAGGGTGAACCAGTTTTACAGCCTTTATTCTCTGGGATTCAAATTAGCAGTTCTCACTTCTATACCTGCTTCCTATAGAAAGTGCTAACCACCCATCTCCTAGCCATCCCCATTTGCTTCATGGTGGTCTTGGCCAGACGCAGACCAGCCCCTCAGCAATGTAACCACTAAAGCTCTTACCTGTTTGCAGCTTTTTATCCCAGATCTGCTCTGCTCTGTGCACAGGTTACAGAAAGGTACTGCTCTAACCCCACCTCTATTTTGAACAGACAGCTCTTGTGAAGAGCAGTGGGGCCAGCTACAAAAATCATCATTACAAGCATCGTGGGGTAAGCCCAAGATCTCACTCCCAGAGTCTGAGCTCATCCTCATCAGCACTGCTTCCTTTTCCCAAGCCCTAATGAGGCCACATGCACCCTTAGAAAGGGGTGCTGCCTCGGATCATGCTGCCTAGAGCTGCACTGTTACATGGCTTCACACTGGTGCAGGGCAGAGTTAGATGGGATATTGGGAAGAAATTGTTCCCTGTGAGAGTGGGGAGGCCCTGGCACAGGTTGCCCAGAGAAGCTGTGGCTGCCCCATTCCTGGAAGTGTCCAAGGCCAGACTGGATGGAGTTTGCAGCAACCTGGGATAGTGGAAGGTGTCCCTGCCCATGGAACAAGATGGTCTTTAAGGTCCCTTCCAATCAAAACCATTCTATGACTCTATGACTCCATTGTGTTCTCAAAGAGAAAAATACATCCTGTAGCTTTACCGCAACAGATAGACCTTGAACACTATATACAATCAAAGACTTAAATTGCACTTGGGAACATTGAGTTTTCAGTGCCACCGAAATTCCTGTCAAGTTATGGTAATATTTCCCAAGAAAATTTTATTCACAACGTTGGACTGTATTGCTTAGTAAATTCATTTCAAAGGGGGTGAATTCTCTGAATACAAAAACACTACAGGTGACTACTTCTACTGTCAGGAAGGGCTAGGGGCTAGGGAGAAAGGAAAACTACTGCTACTAAAAAGAGAAAGTGTGTTTAAAAATTATCATCTCGTTGCTCAAACCTCAAGAGATCTTTCAATCACAGAAGCAGAACAGGTGAGGAACTGGGCTTATTGCCGGGGCTGCAGAAGTACCAATACCTGCATGTTAACTGAAAACATGGACTTCGTGCCCAACAGAAGAACAAAAAGTGATGCTTGGTCATTTGGGTCCTGAGAGGAAGCATTAGTATCAGCTATGATCAGCCTTAGAGCAGCCACTATTGAGTACCTGAGTAGATGTTCTATACCAGATTTTTTTCAGCTTGAGGCTCAGTTCACACTTAGCCTTGCATGTACGAATAGAAGAAAAAAAGTTATTCTTTATCTCTCTCTCTCCTGAGGGGTACATGAGAGTGGAATCAATAAAACATAATAGTAGGACTTCTTATGAAAAGTGTTAGCATTAAATACACATCTTGCAGAATGTCAAAAGGAAATTCCAGGTATGGATTATCCAGCTCCCAGAACTCACCCAAAGGCTCATCAACTTCAATGTCTTCACTGAGCACACCACCTCAGAGAAACAGGTGCTAACAGATATGTTCTTCCTTATCCAAATATTTAAGAATAGACACAATTAGAGTCCCTGGTAGAGTCTTCCTTTAACTGATAAAGCTTTTCCCAAGGGACACATGGACTGGAGCCATCTATCCAGTCTCTTTTTGGTAGCACCATTTTCAGTGTTCCCCTGCACTGTTAAGCAAGAGAGGACAGAAACAGTGAACTGCTTTTAATACTTGTCTGTATTGGCTACAAAGAAGTCATTGTCAGCTAAAATAATTGCCAAACTGCCACTATTCTTGCTGAGCTCTTCCTCCGGAACATTTTAATCTTACTGCACTCCTTGGAACAGGCTACAGAGCTCTCATCCTGGCTCTTCACTTACGGTATTTCTGATCACTATTATACTTACTTATGGTGCCCTGACAGAAGACATGTACAGCCTTTACAGAATCACAGGATATTCTGTGTTGAAAAGGATCTACTAGGATTATGAAAGTCCAGCTCCTGACTCTGCATGGGATAGCCCCAAGAATCCAACCATTTAATAGCAACACACCAAGAAAATAAATCGAACCTTTGCATTAACCCTGATTTTTGGAACAGAGTGGACATAGAATTAACTTCACTGGACTCCATTGCCAGAGTCCCCAGAGCACAGAGCTGAGACAGCAACCTCAGGTCACCTGCCCCAGCTCTGAGAGCAGACTGAAGGCTACCAAGCCCTGCACAGGGGACAACCTGGCCCCACCACCGCTGGAAAGATCAAGATGAGAAAATTTCTCATCTCCCAGGCAATAACTCAGACAGAGAGACAAAACCCATAAGGTCTCTGAATCACCGTGTAGGCTTGTACTGGAGAGGAACCTGTTAAAACCTTCCTGAGAAGTGATTCATGCTTCTTGTACTCTCCCAGCTCTCCCTGACAGTGCCTCACAGTGCCAGACTACCACCTTAGACCAACAAAATATTAAGCACTAGGACAGTTCAAGTCCTTGAGCCACTCCAGACACCTTTAATGGAAAAGACAACCATAAATCCTTGAGTTTATCCAGGGAATGCATGTAAGGAGATGGAGAGTCTGACCCTGCCAGATGATTTCTTGCAGATGCTTCCACTGCTGCTAGAACGCTTGCAACTCACCCTGTTTTGTAATTAGCTAGTGGACCATTCAAGCCCTTCTTAGGTCTTCAATCAGTAAGTCTTTGAATACAAGAGAAAGAATATGATACCCAATTGCTTTACAGATGAAGCAGATGGTGTCATGCCCAAAATCTCCATCTGTTCGATGGAGGTCTGAGAACAAACTCCATTCAAGAGATGCCAGCACAAACCTGGCTCACCAGCTAACTGCCGTATGCCTCATCAGTAAGATTTGTATCCTTAAACTGGAGCACTGGAAGCCAGTGGCATCCAGCTAATTGATTTGTCTAAACAAAGGCAGGAGTGGGGAGGAGCCAGTGCTCTGCCGGGTACAACCCATGACTTACAAAAGTTCCCCTGAGGGTTCTCAGCTCCTGTAAGCCACACTGCCCACAATGTTCTGGAGATCACAAAAGCAAGTCAAGATGCTCCTTCCTGAAAATGAAATTTGGCACAAATAGCTATGAGGGTCTTTGTCAGCAGTTCCTTGCTTTCTCCTGCCCCGGGGTAAAGCCATAAATAAGTTTCAGGCTCTCAGGAAACATGACAGTCAACCGTATTATAGGCTCATTCTTGGAAAGGAATAAGAGCAGGCAGGGAAGCGAAGGGACAGTGGCATTTTACTTCACAGAAACTGAAATACCTCAAAGAAACACGAAATCTGTGATAACAAACACTGGTGAGTACTTTATACATTGGCAACTTCCCCTCATTTTGGTATTACTGCTCTCAATTTAAAGGTGTTTCTGATGTACAGAATATAGAATATCAAACTCATTAAAAATGCATTTCCCTGTCACATTGTATCTTTATAAGGCACTAGGAATTTTGGAAGCTGGGAAGGATGGGATCTGGTGGTAGGATAAGAGTGCAGGAGCCTACTGGGACTATGTCCTGTGCCTCCTGCACCTGCCCCATTGCTGGCAATCTCCAAAGCAAACACTTTCACTTCAAGTACAAAACTCTGAGGTAGGAAACAAGGAGCTCAGCCCATTTTTTCTTATAAAGGAAAGGTCCTGAGAGCAGAGACCCCTGCATGAGAGAGCCCTGCACTCACCACGGGATGAGGTGTCCAGAAACACCTCTCAACTGAAGGGACGGTGCTAAAAGTTGAGGCTTTGTCTTAGTCAGACAAACCTGGAATGCCAGCATAGGAGAGGAGCTGGAACTGTCACCCTGGCACACAAATACATGGGTTTTCCTTGCCAGATCACACCTTTGCCTGAACATATCCAGTCAACAGAAGTCCTGGCTTCAGTAACAGCTAGTCAGCCCAGGACTCAGTGATATGTATAGAACTGTGGAGACAGACCCATAGAGCACTACACAAGGTGTCTGTCCCACACCACCTTTGGGTTCATGGGTACTCACACTGAGAAACACATGGATTCACTTGGTGTCTGCAGGATTTGGTATGGTTAGATTCATTCATCACAAAAAATCTGCTCTGTGTTTACATCTCCCTTGGAGGAACACCGTCTCACACTGCAACAACCACTGCTGAGCCTGGCCTCATCAGTCTCCCTGCAGGCTCAGCACAGACTCAGCTTCTCCAGGTGCCTGAACCACATTTCCTGACCCCACCACTATTTCATGGACAATAGCTCACCTGCAGTGCAGAGGGCCAGCCAATACAGCCTCCTGCACCCCACCTCCCACTGGCCACCAGCCGCGTGGGGCTCTGCATTGGCAGCTTCAATGACAGGAGATAGAATTACACAATATTAGAAATATTTCTTCTGCAGAAACAGGACACAGTGTGTTGCTGACCCCTCCAAAGCCAGGGCTTATCTTGGGAGCCCTTTAATGAAGGCACCTCCACACTGACATGCCGCCAGACCTCCCAGCTGTGGGCAAAAGTATGGGACTGGCAGTGTGTGTGCACCAAGGGAAACAGCATGGAGTCTGAATTCCCACTGCTCCCCATTCACTTCTGAATTAACTTCAGAGTTCATAGCTTCTGCAGTGTCTTTGTAGTAAGTCAAGCTGAAAAGAAACAGACCATGCTAAAGCTCTTCTTACCTACAGAGAGAAATGATCCAGCATCAACAAAATGGATTACAGATTTCTTATGTACAGAAAATTATTATTGCTTTAGATCAGGGAATAGCAATGGATCTACATCCATACAATATTATTAGTTGTGAAGTGATCGCTATGTGGAGAAGGTCTAATATAATAAGCACTGAATGAGGAAGCACACAAGCTCTGGAACTGAACAGGCTCATGTAGACTGAAGAACATGAGAGAGAAAGTAGGAGACGAAAGGTGTTGGGATGTTATGAGGAGCACTTCCATGTGCCTGCATGCTAATTAGCAATTTGGAATTGCAGCAAATCAAAGTATACCAAACTACACTTTTTTTTCTTCAATCAAAGACTGTCTTTTTTCAAAACCTGAGGCTTTCCAATAATTAGTATATGTTTCTCTTTTTATCCAGTCTTCCCCTCCTCCTTCATTTTCTAGTCTTCATTTATGTCTTTCCTTTTTAGATTTTTTTATCCTTTGTAATTGCTTTTGGAAACAGCAGAGCCTAAGGTTTGATTTACAGCTCTCTCCACGTAAGTACAAAGACTCACACAGGAATATGTACTAACACATAGAATAGAAAAATAAAAAAAGGGAAAGAAAAAACCCAGAAGGTGGAAAAATCAGAAATACAAATTTTCCAAAAGGAAGGCAGGAAAAAACCATAGTGTTTTACAGGGTTTAGCCCAGTTTATACGGATGTAATGCATAGGAAGATGGGGTACCTGTGCTCTGCATAAGGAAGATGAATATTTTTTTCAGGCTCCACTCATAGTCTGTGAGACCACTGCAGAGGAGCATTCTGCATCTCAACCCCAGCTCTGGTGATGTTATGAGAATTCTAATTTGTTCTTATCTAAATTTCTCTTTTAAAATATAACAACAACATGTGGAGCTAGGCATGCCGATTTTACAGCAGTAAGTAAAAGCACAAATATTGTGCATTCCACTGCTGCCCCTTGCTGTGCAAGATGCCTGCCCGGGCAGCAGAAGAGCCCTCAAGCACTCACTGCTTTGGTGACACTGCTAGACCTCCCTGGGTAAAGGAAATTCCACATTCTTCCAGAGTCCCATCCTGTGTCTTGTTGTAGTGGTTTTGGTTCAGGCCCTTCCTGGTAACTGGGTCATAACCAAGGAAGTATTCCATCTAATTTCTTTACGT
>JAWWTY010000027.1:209633-240600 GCA_035222235.1 Margarornis squamiger | reverse complement strand
CGGGAGGGGCCTTTGGGACCTCTGTCCTGGGCCCTCTGGTTCTTGGCAGTTGGCCAATTTTCAAACCATCACACTTGTGCTGGGTGCTATGCTGATCATGGAAAAGCGGAAGTGAGGATGGGCATTTTACAGGTCCTTACATCTGATTTTCTAAAGGCATAAGATGTACGGGAAGGAAGCTCCAAGTATCAAAGCTGTTCAGGGAGACTCAAACTCCTTAATCCTTACAGTCCTTCAGCAAAGAGACTTGACTGCAGCTTTGTGAAGGGATTTAACTACCTAAAGCTGCAACCAGGTGACCCCATGCCACTCTGCCAGAGGTCTGTACAGAGGCCTGGGAGCAGGGCTCTCCCCTTCTGGGTATAATTTTACAAGTGTATTTTCAGGCTTGACTAAATCTCCCCATTTCATAGTGAAATGCAAGAAGGATCCTTTTAACTTAGAAACCTCACCAATTCCCTTCTTCTTTTCAGATGGGAAAGTGAATAGAAGAATAGTAGCACCAGAGTCATGGGGAAGCATTCTGGAGTGTCAGGGGACTTTGCAAGCAATACAGTGTACTCTGAGCTGTGCCTTCTCCATCTCTGCTGCCAGCTGAGCTGACTTCACAAAAGACTGAATCCTGTAGATCTGGGAGTGGTAAAGGATAACTACCGCTTCATAACTCCCTGCAGATGGGACCCAGCTCCTCTGTGACAACATCCCTTGAGGACGACTCTTGCTCCCCTGGGATGCTGAAAACTTTCCCATGGAACAGGAGTAGGATCTTGGCTCCCACGTGCCAAATCTTCTCCCATTCATAGCAACATCTGCTGCATCTGTGTCTGTTTCCATTCCTGGGAATAATACTGAAGTGCTTTTAGTGGAAACCAAGAGAATTATTGATGATAACAGTAAAATTATTTTATTAACATAAGTCAGAAAGCATATATAGTCTACCAGGTACATTTAGCCTGACACAGAGGTTAATACATTTTCAATAGAAATAACATCTAGAGCATGACGCAGTCGGAAGCAACCTGATTTGGTTATGTCAGAGGAGGTTCAGGTTAGATATTAGAAAAAGGTTCTTCCCCCATAGGGTGGTTGGGTGCTGGAACAGGCTCCCCAGGGAAGTGGTCAGAGCACCAAGTCTGACAGAGCTCAAGAAGCATTTGCACAATACCTTCAAGCACATTATGTGACTCCTGGGGACAGTCCTGTGCAAGGAAGGCTAAGAGTTAGACTGATGATCCTTGTGGGTCCCTTCCAACTCAACATATTCTATGATTCTGTGATCTGCCACAATAAGAAAAATGCTTTCTGCTTCATGTTTCCCTTTTTAAACTCTGCTTATTCAGTGGAAACAGAGTTTTCCAGGTAGTCATGAAGTCACACTTTGTGCTTTGCATGCTACTGGGCTCCCAGGGCAGGGAGAGGGAAGTGCTGCTCCTCCCAGAGCTGTGTCTACCCACAGACCTACCATGCTCTTCATTCAGAGAGGCAGCAAGTGCACTCTGCCCATAGTCACAGACCAGAGATAAATTCCAATAATGAAAAAGTCACAACATCAGAAGAGAACTGCCTCCTTGGTCGCAAGGGAGATAAACTGGACAAGAGCAGAAGTGTAAATCAGAGCAATTGGTTTGAAAAAGAGATAACAGAGCCTGACTGTTGATTTCCCATTCACCTGAGAGTGCAGCCTCCCAGCCACTCTTTTTCAGCACACAGTGGTTGGAGTAGTTTGAGACATCGTGAAAACCTTCAGGGCCCTACTGCTCCTGCCCTCCTGTGGATCCCAGACCTGCCATGGGTCCTTCTCTAGAACAAGTGACAGATGCTGGTCAGAAATCAACTATACCTGAGGAATATACCAGCCTTCAAGCAGGTAAGCATGGGGATTCCTGAGCTATGGTTCCATGGGCCAATGCGCAGCAATAAGGGAGTTCTGGGTACTACCAACACAATATTAAATGCTTCAGGCTATTTTGGTAAAAGTGTTATAAGTGTTATGACCATGAAATGACAATAAATCGACCATGAAATATGTAATTTTTATTTTTCATAATAAAAATGAACTTCTGGGAAATTATTTTATTTTCTGGAAACTGCATCCTCTCCTAAGAAAATTGCTTGGATGGGAAATTCTCAGCCAGTTCTCTCCCAAAGGGCTGTTACTCAGTAACACCTTGATGAGACTCTGTGCACAGTTGCAAAAGAACCACCGCACGGTAAAATGGAAATAATTTCCTAAATTTATCTGTTATATTTTAAATTCACTTACAATAATATCCTTCTGGACACAGACTGTGTTTTCATTAGAACCAACTCTTCCATCATCTGGAAGCTAATCAAGATCAATGACAGCTATTCCAATGCCAAATGCAGGAAAAGTAATGATGGGTATGAAGCAGACAATCAGAGACCATGCAACTTTCCATGCCAAATATTGATTTGCTTACCAAGCTGCACAGCTGTTTGGAAATAGAGCAGTTCATCTGTGATGAAGTTCTGTTTCAGGCCCTGGAAGAAGCTGAGGAGTTTGGCCCCATGTCCTTCTCAGTGAGAGGAACCTGCAGAGGTCCTGCCCCAGGAAGGCTCAGGTATTGCTTGGCAGCAGCACTCTTGGATACTCCTGTTGCTTTAGATGTGGAAAAACCTGTTCAGGGCTCTTAACTAAAATGGTTTAAGTAAGTGTGGGTTGTAAAAGGAGCAATTATCTTAACTGTATTTGTAAGAGAAAGGAATTTATTGTGATGAGAAGCACAGATGTAGAAATCACATGAAGAGCAGGCAGTTTTAGCAGAATACACCTACACCTCAAAGGACATAAGTTTACAACAGTTGCATCTGGGAGATTTTGGGGATTTCAGCAAGTTTAAATATCTAGGACAAATGCCATGATGAAAACACAGCCTGGGGTTAGAACCATCCATTTGCAATTAGCTGATTGTGTAATTGCCTGCTGCATTGGCCCTACAGTCTGAACTGTGTCTTCCACTGCCCCTGCTCAGCAAAGCAGTATTTGGACCTACAGCATCAGTGAGACTAAAATGTTTTAAAAAGCATTTAAAATAGGGCTACACAGTACCCATGTGGCAACCACAGCCTTGAAATTCCTTTGTTAAAGTATTTAGCAGGCAATAAATGACAGAGAACGGTGGCTGCTCCATTCTGAAGAGGAGTTCACAAGAGAGGGCTGAAGAGAAAAAATCCCGAGCACATACTGAAGTAACATAGGTCTTTCTACCCCATGCAGTCCCGGAGGCATACGTAAACCTTCCTTAGGACTAGAAAGGGACTTTGTTTCAGCCGCTCAGATTGTGCTTAACTGGAACAGCTCCAAATTCAGGCATGGGGCCGCTATAGCCCAGGGCTCACAGCCTGTGCTGTGGTGCATGACCACAACCTCCTGCTACACACAGCTGATGGCCAGACCAGTGACGGCCTGACACCGCAGCCAAAATAACTTTCCCTCCCATTCTGGTACTCCTCCAGAATAAGCCAATTGAGCTGGACTCTGAAAATACTGGTTTCTGAAGGAGCTCTTGGGGATGAACTTAGCCAAGATAACTAACATTTATGCAGTTGCTAGTGACTGTGACTCATCCAGGTTCTTTCTACGCAAAGGAGAGGAAAAGCAGTGATTCACCCTCTACCAAAATAGGTGTCCAAGGGAGGTAGCATGGCAACTTGTGTGGAGCTACTTCTCTTCCAGGGAGCACTGAGAACACCTGCCTCACTAGCCCAGGCACATCTCAGAACTTCTACATTTCTAATTTAAATAAGACTATTTATGCAGAATTAATACAGTTACGCTAGTCTTTTCAAATTGTTATTGAAGAGCATGGGAAACCAGGAATAAAATGAACATAGAACAAAGTAATTAAAAATCCACCTATGTTCTGAAACAGAACTGTAAAAAGTTTGAGACCTCCCTCTGCACCTGCAAAGACAAGTAGAGCCAGAAGGCAGAGAGGCAAAAGTCTTGGTTTTGACAGAATCTGCTTTGGAAACACCTGGTATTTTGCCTGTTTTTGAGCTAAATTCAGTGGAAGAGATCATACCTCAAGGTCAGTAGAGAAATATGAAAAATATTATCTTGATGAGGAGGAACAGGCTCAGAACCAAGGTTAATTCAGTCATGGCCCAGAAGCATAAATTCTGTGCATTACTCTGAAGTCGACTAATACTGCAGCGTGTTTGCACCAAAATTCTTTTTTTCTCCTTGTTTTACTCCCATGAATTGAAATACAGCTGGATTAACTGCTAGATTGGCATTATTAGGTCTGCTCCTCAGCTACAACTCAAAGATACTGCTCACTGGCTTCACAACTGACCTGGGCTCTTACCCAAAGTCTAGGTGACAAGGGGGCAAATCCTGGGGTAAGTCAGGTTCAGCAGAATCAGATTCATACCAATCTGTCTTAGTGCAGCTGCTGGCTCTGGATTTTATAAAACCAACCATTGCAGAGAATTTCTCAATTTCATCCCAAGACAAAATTAATTTGAACATTAAAACCTCTGCTCTCTTTTCATACAATGTATGTCTAAGTATACCCTGACCCTTTCCCTCACAGCAGCAGATATCACCAAATTAAAACCACACAAAGTTGCTGCTAATAGCACTAGTTATTATTGCTAATGATAAAAGTAACAAGAAGATAATTAAAAACTCTGCAGTGCTCAGAGTTCCTTTGAATTGCCTTTAGGACAGTGATTTACTTTTCTGTTTAGCATAGATGGCACCAGAGTGAATAACTATATTTTAACTTTGCTTATGTAATGTATAATATGGAAAAGAAAGGTGCATGACTTACTCACTTGCACTGGTAGTGAAAACACACTTCAACAACTGTGGTAAGGGTTAAAAGTGACTCCATGGGTGGAATAAACAATAAATAAATAAAACACAAAGAGAAATTCAAGCTCTTACTTTCCAGACTTGCGCTCAAATATTCAGATTGCTCCCTAGTTTCCTTTTCTTCCCCCTTGCTAACAGCTTATCTCTTAGGGCAATTTTGTTCAGTAGAGCTTGGTTTAACATTGAGATGTACTGTCCTACACAAGGAAGCATTTGCAAATTAAAGGAGAGATCCCCTTCGCCTTCTCAGAATCCAAACATGACTTAGAATCCAATATAATAAAGCAGCAAATTCTACTGGGACATGACACTGAAAAAGCTTAAACGAATAAAAACCAACAAACACCCCCCCTCCCCAACTCAAAACAATAAGCCAGTGGATTTCTTTCCTTGATAAACAGAGAAAAGTTGCTAATTGGCATAGCTTGAAAAGAACCCAACTACTTCATCCTTTACCATCACATCCTTGCCATGTTAACTCAGTAGAAGAGGTAACAAAAACAACAGAATAGCAATAAGAGTGAGGCAAGGCATGTACTTTGCAATCTCAAATGGCTGTGGTCTCAAAGAGAACATTCTTATTTTCTAATTACCATGATTTGTTAGTAATCTATCTGTGAGGCTACATAAGCAGGGAGTGTAGTGCAGTGTGCTTGTGCTGTAGAAATGATCGGGGCATCTCCTCAGTCCCTGGTCACCGACACCCTTAATTTGGCAGCTAATGATGTGGCACAGATTTCCTTACAAGAAACAGTTTTAAACAAGCACAGACTATATTTGCCCCTGGAAGACACAAATAAATTTGGGCTTTTATAGAGGTATTTTAGTATCATTGTGAGGAGGATTCTTATTAATGTGCTAGCATTTAGGGCTGGATAGACTGAAACTGTAAGGAAGCATCTATTTTATTTTTTGAGGATCTCTTTCATCAAGCAGAAAGAATCAACCATTAGAAATGTACTCTGGACATGAATTAATTCTCAGTGAACTCTTCTTTTTGCAGTGCCCCAGTAAAAAGTGTTCCCTACCCAACTGTAGGGGACTGTTTTAGTGACTGTAAACCTCAATGTACAACACGAATGGTCCAGCAGCCCTGTTATCCCAGCACAGGAACAGGTCTGTTCTCTCCCTGAGAGTACAGCTGGACAAGCTGATATTATGAAAGTAGTTCACTCAAAGTGAACTTCAGTCAAGGTACGTTTGGGAAGTTCTTGGTTAATTTCCTTAACTTTCCTGCTTTAGGTTGCATTTTATATCAGACTACTCAACACAAACCGACTGCTCTCCTACAGAAAAGGAACCCAAGATCCTCCTGAGATAAAACAACTGTTAGAAACAAGAGTTCACACCTATGTTCAATTTTTCCTTCCTAGATTTGATTCTAAACCTCAACCAAGGAAATTAACAGTTGTATTATTACTTTATTTATTACCTCAGAAAGGAATAGTTTTGTTCCAGTTCATCCTATTCTCTTTAGATGGTACAAAGCAATTTAATTCATTTATAAAAGATTTCAAATTGTCAATACTGTATCTCATATTATAATCTCAGACTTGAAGAAGATAAATATCACTGGCCCCTCCACCAAATGTGCATACATTATTGATTATTTCAAAGCCTCATGAATAGGGCAGTTTGTAATCATAAAAAATTAAAGAGAATGGTGCTGGCTGGAAAACAAGAAGGGTGAATTTTGGTCTTGGCTCTATTGCCATTCCCCTGCAGCAGAGCCGGAACTGTTCTGTTGCAAAAAAGAAAGAGAAATAAGGACCACTGTCTCTCTGCATGGCAGACAACTGCCCAGAGCCATCCTGGAGGTAGGTGCTGCCCCGAGGGAAATCACAGGAATAAAGAAGATGCCAAACCCTGCTGAGGACCCATTGCAGTGCAACCTTCTGTGCTTAAACTCTAGGGTTTAGCTGCTCCCAGTTACTATCCTCTGCCATTTCCATTTGGCCCTGTGTTTGCTTCAGGAATAACCTTCCAGAGGTAAACCAGACACACCAACGTACAGGAGGGTTATGGTTTGTGGTCACTAAGGAGGTTCATCCTTTGGTCACAGTATGAACTGCAGTAGTCCTTTACTATTTCCAAGCAGATTTATACTCAGATGTAATTTAACTGTTCGGAAAATAAATATCATTTCCATAATTATTCCCAGCAGTATCTCCTAAGAGTGTCATGGTTCTGCAGCACAGTCAATCAAATTTTCCCAGTGCCTCTCCCCACTTGCCTGCATACACAGTGGCAGCTCTACCAGTCATTACCAACTCTGTCAGTTATGGAGGTCCTGGGAATAATTAATTTTAAATTCTCTCTTTGTAAAACAAAACTGTGGCAAGGACCTGGAATCACAATCACATTATCTAGCCATTTGTGAGGCCATTGCAATAATGAAACACACATTCCTCTGGAAATGGTATCAGCTCAAGAAAAGACTTTTAAGTGACATTTAAATGTCAAGCTACTATGTTAAATGTTATGGACATTCCATTGCTCAACCCAGTCCATGCATGAACGTATCAAATGCGCCTTAACAATCAACCTTATTAAAAGTTGATGGTCTTTGGCACCTGAAAGACAACTACAGGTGATGTGTTTAACTGGCCTGATGGAAATCTACCTGATTCCATTGCATGAATGCAAACCCAAACACATGTTCAGTGGGCCATAGGGAGTCTATCAAAATAGTAATTTCAAGGAGACAACATTCATTCTTTCTGAAAAACCCTGTTTCCAGTCATACTGATTCTTTTCACTTTACATACTGTGAGCCTGACCTTATCTTCCTAGTGTCCTATATCCTTATCCTGCTGGTATCCTACCCTACCAAGTGAAAATGTTCTGTTAGTCTTAAAAGAGTAACTCATTGTTCACAGCCACGAGTTTGCCCAAAAGGCTGTCAGTGATGCTACCCCATTTGCAATCTACATTTATCTGAAATAATCCATTAGCCCTGTAACATATAATTCAAAAAAGGATCTTGCAATAATCTGCCTGAATTAAAGCAATACACTATTTTAAAAGGAATTTTAAATTAATTGGTCACACTTGGCAAAAGCAAGAACACATCTTTCAAGGCTGCAAAAATATGCTAAATAAAGTTAAGGGTAGATAATAAGACATAAAGTACCAAAGCCACTCAGGGAGTAATGAAAAATTCAGATCAATAGTTGATACTCCTAAACCCATGTCCAGAGAGCCTGCCCTGGCTGTTAAGAGAGTGGATCACAATGAAAGTCCTACGTATGGTATTTCATAGTATTTATTAGCATTTACTAATATTGCACAGTCATTTCTGTTGGTGCGTGCAGTGTGAAGTTGTAATTCTCATTACTCAGAGCTGTGTCACCATAACTATTGGCCAAAAACACAAACTTCTTGAGCTCACCTAGAACTCCATCCCTCTCCCCTGGCTACAGCAGGTTTTTACAGCCACTGGTGTGGGAGACAGGGAATTAGCTCTGGAAAGCATTGATATGTGCAGCATTGTTTTGTGCAGTTTTCCTCCTTACAGAGGGGCAACCAGAGAGAGACAATCACCAAAAAGTTTGTACTCCCCTCATTACCCTTTGATACCATCAGCCAAAAGGGTTAGCACCTAAGAAATAATCCTGCTTTTCCGCCCATCCCTTTTTGGCCTCACAGCTGGAGTGACTGAGGATATGAAAACATGCCAAAATCCACAGCCAGCCCAGTCCCCCTGTTTCTGTACAGCAGCAGCTGTGACACCAAACACCTTTCCTGCTTTCCCTCACTCTGACGTTTGCAGTCTCAAGCAGGTATGCAGTGTTTCATTAAAACTCTATTAACAAACCCCCATGTTTAGATGTTCTCTGAGAAAGGAAACAGTTTTTCCTGTCCATCACTAGAAGTATAAAAATAATGAAAATATAGAATATAATTAAGACATCTAATCTTCCTAATCTTCACTGCAATGTAAATGTAACCCCTTTCAAATCAACAATAGCCATACATGCATGTATTATTGGGTGAGGCCTCTCTGAAGATTACATAGTGATTAAAGAGAAGGTTAGACTTGTTTGAAAAAGGGTTGACCTGCTATTAGTAATTATAAAAAGATGTAACAAACAACTTGGTCCCAAGCAGCTGACAGTTCTCCCAGCAATATTCTTCTCAGAAATGGCAGAGGTGCTGAATTTAAACACTGTTTCCAGAATTGTCACTGATAAATAACCATATCAAGATAAGCATGTGAACCATGCTTCAATGGGGATATGAACTCCATGAATTCTCCTTTCAAGAACTAAATGACTAATTTCTATGTATTGTACAGGACTGAAAAGTTATGGAATAGTATTTATGGTAAAGATAATTTGGCTCCTGGGATTCATTAAAATATCTTTGCATCATAACATAGCTGAAGAGCAGCACAAGCCAAGGAACTCAGGAGTTGTCATATTGATGGAGTTAATGAAATTCGTGGTTGGGGCAGAGAGAATCACACAGCTGGCATCAACCATCATCTCAGTTTTGACAAGCAAGACAGGGTTATTATTTTGTACCTGTGCCCAAGCAGATAATTAAGCTGTAATTTTATTGATCACAGCTGGTATTGTAGGGCAGAAATGCCCAGAAGATTTATGTAATCCATGCATGCACATCACTAGCTTTCTACGTTCTGGCTTTCTTATGAAAATATCCTCTATTAAAAGACGTATCTGGTCATTTAGGTCTCTGCTATGAACTCACATATGAAGTTCCCACATTAACACTCTTGCAGACTTAGGATCTGACTGCTGTCCTGGGTTTTTTTAATGTGAGCAGCAGAATAAATTGGTCCTGCTTCCTTCCATCCCTGATTGTCAGGCTCAAGGATGTTAATGGGTCATTCCTCCATCCATGGAAGATGAAACGACAGGGCAATGCACTGAACCTTCAAGCCCTTGGCCAGCTCTGGACAAGGGTCATTCCCATGAGGAGCTGGCAGAGGACAGGCATTCCCCCATGCAGAAACAGGAAGGAAGAGAGGAGGATGTACACGTGCGTTCTGCACGGACTTCAGAATATCATCCTGAAGGTGCATTTGCTGTTTTCTGTATTCACGGTTTAGAGGAAAAATGAACACTGCAGGATGATATTGTGCTCAGCTCTAAGAGCTACTGCAGCTGGAGTAAGAGGAGAAGGACCTTTGTGTCAACCAAGCTATTGGGGACTCATTTTTTTACAGATTAGGGCCAATGTGGCATGTAAGCCCTTGATATTATGAATGCTACTTTCTTGCTCTTAGTTGGTTTTCTATTAAAATTCCCCCATTACATTTCAAATCTGTGCTCTGGGTAGCACAGATATAGCTAACACAGTGGGAGCTAAAGATCTCCCTGCCTGAAGGATGTCTTTCTATGGTTTGTGCAATAATTCATGCTCCCTTCTCTAAAATCTTAGTGGAGAAAAGTATTAAAAAGGAGACTGCACAGACTCCTTGTCCTGATGTTGCCTGCAAGCCCCATGATCGGTCGATAGGCCCTCTAAACCAAGTGTGGAACCGTTTGGGGCAGGAGTGTACTGCGTCCCTCCTCCAAATGCCTTCCTGACCACCTAAACCAGTTGGCAAATGGGCATTTGCCAGACCTGATAAATTCAGTAAAACTCAGAGATGCTTGTATTAATAGTTTCTTTTTCCTTTGGTCAGCTTAATTGTTATCACACTAATTTTCTTAATGCTTTTTAGCACTCTTACTTCTTTGGACAGAAAGAGGTTTGCTCTCAAATCCAGCTTTCCCAAACTGCCTTCTAGAATGGCTGTGCTGATGTCTCACATACAGACCACCATTCTGTATTTTATTCCACAGCAATAAAATGACACTACAGAAATGCTTTGTTTTTGGCTATTGTATTTATGATGATTCTCATTATAGACAACTCTCCCTGCTGAATGACTGTTGGCTATAGGAAATTTATCATCCTTTAGAATGAATGCCTTTGAATAGCGTTAGTAAGTCCTGTTAAAAACACAAAAAAAGAAGGCCAGCCCTTTTAAGAAAGGAAAACTCTCATTTTTCCTTTGGTTATCAATTCAGGCACACATCAAGACAATTAATTCAGGACTAACATAGCTTGATAGAGTAAAAAAGGATCTAAAAATGTATAAAGTTAAAAGAAAGCTAGTTTGCCTAACATTAGCACATATATTTTTAAAAGATAAAGATACAAAGAAGTCCCAGTATTGACTGCATGTGTCTTCTTTAGTTTCTAAACTAAAGAAGATTATCAAAATGCAATGGTGGGCAGTAATATTTCAGGCATGTAACTAACATATATTGTAACTGGATTTGGTAATAATTTTCTGTATCTAGGCAATAAGGCTGTCATGTAGAGATGTAATATACAGCTAGTAATAATTCTTTTTACTCTCATGAAGCCACAATTTCACTTAGATAAATCTAATAATTAATTATACCAACTGCAGAATATCTATTATGATTTCACTATCTAAATAGAACACTTTAATTAATGATTAAAGAGCAATTCTAGCACTATGGGCACTCAAACTTCAGTGGAGGAAGCACTTAGTTTCTGCTGAAGCCAACAATGCCTGAGGCCTGTCACCAGAAATTAGAGCCATTAAAAGTTTGACCTTAAACTGCTTAAATTTTATAGTCTCCTCAAACATCACTTGTGAATTTTTTTCGTCTAACCTTACAAAATATGGTGATTGAAACAAATTGTAAGCATCCTGTCCCATGCATACAGTAAAGGTAACTGATGAAAGCATTGAGAAGTAAACATATTACACTTGCAATCAGAGCAGAAAACATTTAAGGTGTCTTGGTTAAGTCCAGCATCACTTTTATAGCTACAGTATCTTATCCCTTGTTGACTTTTGCTAATTTTTGTCTCTAGATATAGGAAGAAAAAATATTGATTGCACAATGTGCTATCCCTGTTAATTCAGTTATGCATCCATTGTTCAGTTTTCTGCACAATCAGTAATTTTCTAGTAACATGAGCTGAAAGCACAGTATGCAGAAGGGAATGGAAAGTCCCTCACTATGTGGGCACCAGGTCACTGGCTGAGACATCTTTAAATGCACTTGGAAAGACCAGGCTGCCAGTGGTAGGCATGACTCTGCACTCTGCCTGAGCTCCATTAAATGTATGGATGATATCACTGAAAAAGGGGAAGAATTGATTTTTACACTATTCTCATATTAAGACAGCACAGGTTTTCTCCATCACCAGTCCCACCAGTGCCCAGGTGGTGCTGTTCAGCTATTCCATCTCACTGCAGCATGACAGGTGTGATGGGGAAAATTGGACTACCAAGGCTCAGACCCTAGTCTTTGGCTGTTCGTTCTCACCTTAGAAAAATCAGTTTCTGCAATCTTCAGCTATTGCAAAGGACCAGGAAAAAAGGGAAATGGGCCTGACGTCCTCTAGAAACAAGACTTCCAGGAGATCCCCCTCTCTACATGCCTCTCCACCACTTCCATAACATAACAACTTCTGCATGTTCCAGGCTCAATCCAGCCAGCTTAATCTGCTGGCAGGGAAAACAAGAGAACAGCTTGGAGGGCAGTTAAACTCCTGCAGATGCCATGAGAATAGTACTACTACCTGAGTAGTAGTCGAAGGAGAACCTTTCTATAAGTGCCTCCATGGAAAGAAGAGCTCCATCATCAGAAACCATTTGAGATTCTGTGTGAGAAACATGTGGTACAATTTTGTGGTAAAAAGCAAAGCTGTGTTCATACCAGCCCCTGCAGACACAGACCAAGAACCTCTTTGACCTGCCACATGCTGGTGTGGCCCTCACACAAATTGCAATCCCACCTCTTCTCAGTGCCAGCTCCCACCTGGCCATTGACTCCTTCGCAGCGCCGGCCTTGGCCGGTGTGTAGGTGGATCCTGCCTTTCTTCAGGATAATGCAGACATACCACCAAGCTAAGTTTCAACATAGAACACCATCATCCAAAGAAGGTGAGAAAGATTACTGCTGCTGATTTGGCTCCAGAATAAGAATTATAGGGAGAACTGGAAGTAAATAACACTCATCTGTACTTAAGTTTTGTGTTTCAGTGAATTCCATTTAAATTTTAAAGCACTCTGAGCTGCACTGCAGAGTTAATGGATTTGGCAGATAACAATACTGGCATGAAAAGCTAAACTCAAAGCACATAGCTTTATCCTGATCAATGGTAATTGCTTTCCTCAGAAGCCAGAGCCTTTTGCACACACACACCTCCCACTGCTCCCAAGCCAGAATGCTGCCTGCTCCAAGGCTGCACTCCCAGCCCATTTAACAACGTACTCAAAGCACCTCTTCCCATCCAGCACCTGATCTCTCCACAGGTCCAGCTTCCAGCTCAGGAGAGGAAGGCACAGTGAGCCAACAGAGTGTTTGGGGAGCAAAGACAACACACATGGTAAAAGCCACTGTGCTGCCCATTGGAGAGGAAGCTTTCCCAGGAGCTGGAAGCATTCTTGTTTCTCTGCATGTAACACAAAGATGGGACTTGTCTGTCACATCTTGAGTGTCACAGAGTGGAAACTGTACACCCTTATGCTACCACATCTGCATATAACTCCATTTGAAGCTCACAAGAAACTTACTATTTTCTGACATCAGTATCTTTAAAGCTTTCAGAAATAAAAAATTGAAATCCATCTTGAGTTCACTGCGCTAGCAGGTTAAAGAGTTCCTTCATGTACCACTTAAGTGGTAGAAGCTGTCCCAGTTCCACAGGGCTGCGCTTTTCTTAACAAAGTTCTAACAGCTGCTAGCAGTCCAGTATTTCTCCCCTTGATATCAAAATTGAAAACCACAGATGGAATGAAACTCTGGAAATTTTGCTGGAGGAGCAAATGGACACAATTTAAAAAAATTCAAGATTTCCTTTCCAATCATTCTCAGGGGACCTGGCAGGCCACTGCATCAGGCAGCACTGGCTCTGCCTGTAAAGATTTGGGTTTCTTTTGACCTGAGGTTGAAAACCATGCAAGGTTCCAGTAGGCCAGCCTGGTAACTGACAGCATAATTTGCCCCATGGGAACTGCAGACATTAACAGAGGCTTGCTCACCATCACAGCATATAGAAGATGGTTTATTATGTCATCAGATAAAACTCCTTTCTGCCTGGAATCCACTAGAATTCCCAGCCCATTTAACAATGTACTCAAAGCACCTCTTCCCATCCAGCACCTGATCTCTCTGCATGCATGGTGACTAAGAAAACTGCTGGTATTAATCACAATCACTGTGTTATAGATGAATTTATAATTTGCCCAAATCAAACCAAATAGGTATGTTTATTATTTTATTTGTTTGAATGTAAAAGTAGGTTTGCTTAAAAACTTAGGAATTTTTTTAAACCCAGTAGAGCGTCCCCGGCGCTCCCGGGAGATAACGGCTGGGTGCTTATCAAAGGAATGCAACTCCATCCTGCCTGTAGCAGGAGAGAGAAAAGATAAAAAGATCAGTCAAGGCGCTGCTGAACCGGTATTCCCGGTCCCCGGGGCACCCCCTTCCCCTCCCATGTCCGAGCGCCCACTCACAGCCCCCCCTCCTTTCCCCCTCCCAAACACCCGGTTCCCCCCAAAGCCCTGGCACGCGGGACTGGGACAGCACCCTCCGCCTCTCGAGGCCTCCCGAAGATAGAAGAGAAGGGAGAATTCAGAACTAGGGCTATCACGAAAGAATGCAGATCCCATCCTCCCTGCACTGCAGGAGACAGAAAGATAAGAAGTCAAAGCTCTTATCAGACCAGGAGCCCACCGTCCCGTAGCCGCCCCCCCATCCTGTGCTCCTTCCCTGCGCCCGCTCGCCCCCCCCGTACCCCGGCACCTCCAGGCAACACCCGCCCAGGTCCAGCCATGCGGATTTTTGGCGTGGAAGCCGTACTCCCCTCCCCCCCATGCTCTCCCCCGAGCTGGTCCGTCTGTGGTTCGCCGGAGGGAGGGGGTGTCCCTGTCCTCCACGTTCCCGCAGCCCTTCTGTGCTCCCCAGGGGCCCCGGCGCCGCTTCCCCCAGCACTCCCTTCTGTGTCCCGTGTGCCCCACATCGGGAGAGGCGCAGTCCCCCGCCGGCGTCCGTGCCCCAGCCTCCCTGCCCGGGGGTGCCCGGGGCGGGAAGGGAGCCGGGCTCTTTACAATCGCTCCGGCAGCATTGCCAGCCAGAGAGCTCACAACCCCGCCTTGCAGTTCACGCAGAAGCCCCAGTGCCCCTCCGGTGTCCCATGTCCCGTCCGAGGGCACACCCGGTGTCCTCCCCCGCGCTCCCCAAGCCCCAGCGTCACCCACGGTGGACTCCAGCAGTCTCCGAGCCCCACCGCGGCCACCCTGGGTCCCGGGTCGCTGCTCGCTTCCGTGGCGGCAGCCCCTGCAGCTGCAGCCACACGAACCCCCCCGCTCTCTGCCCGCCGCTGTCCGGGGCCAGCTCGGGAGCGGGTCTGCCGCCGCCACAGGCGCTCTGTCTGCAGCTGCACGAACCCCCGCGCCCTCCGCCCGCCCCGCTGCCTCCGCCCGCCTGGGCACCGACACACCACAGCCAGAGCCAGAGCCAGAGCCAGAGCCAGAGCCAGAGCCAGAGCCGCCTGCCCGCCCCTGCCCGCGGCCGCCTCAGAGGAGCAGTTTCGCCGCTGCTCGGAGCGACCCAGCACCGCAGAAACGACCGCTGCATCTCCACTTCTGGACAAAGCACCAGCCTCCATCGGCTGCCGCGGCTGCCTCAGAAGCAGGACCGCCGCCTTCTCGGGACGCTCGGGACCACGCCGAGCCGTGGCCGCATAGACTACGATAGCGTAATCCCGGTTTTACACAACGCAGGACTTTCACAATACTTCAGCCCAAACAGAGTCTGCGCAAAGGGGCGTGGCTTACGCAGCCAAAAGTGAATAAAACCCGGGCTCTGGGTCAGTTCCAGTGCGTACCTCGGGAGCGGGTCTCCTGGGTCGCTCGGCGTGCCGCCACCGGGTGGACACCGCGTTGCTCACCTGCCTGCCTTCCAAAAACCCTGAAATCACTGAGGCTGAGCAGAAAGAGCTAAATGCTGATATCACTACGCTGAAATCACTCATTGCTTTTTCTAATAAAATTGAAATTACTATTTTTTTCCTTTATTAAATAAAATAAACGTTGATATCTATAGCTAACAACACTCTGAGCCTCAGTGCCTATAACAACTGGGAATGCTGTTCGTGTCTAGTGCTTGAGACCAATGCAGGTCAAATACTCTGCAGGTGGATTTAGAGGAGCAGGAATGAGAACTAGATCTTTATAGCATCTCCCACCCTGCTCCTGGGCCAGGCAAGCATAGCCATGCTGGGCTCACCTGCCTACTCCAGGACAGATGTGCTTCATACGACATGGCCTCTCCCTTCTAATCCCACAGAACATATTCCTGGCAAAGTCAGCTTGCATTTTGGTGAGGATGTTGAGGTAGGCAGGGAAGAGGAGATGTTTGAATCATTAAGAATAATATCATAAATATATCATGTGCTGGTTTAAAGGAAAATGGTGGGAGAAATGAACTCAACTGAAGAGAGATTACAAGTCAGAGTTACAATTTACTAAAAAGATTACAATAAATACAATGATACAGAGAAAAACTGGTTTTAACCCACAAAAAACAGATACATAACCCAGCACCCTGGGTCATCAACAGAATGGTGTTCATTGGCCCCTGTGCTGAGCATCACGAGGGCCCCCTGAATGCAAAGTGAAAGGAAAAGAAAACCTGCTGGTGAGGATGATGGTCACAGTCTGGTTAAGAGTGGAAGTCGCAGTCCTCTTGAGGTTCTGGTCCTCCTCCAGATCCCATGAGTGGTACCAGAAGTCCCTATAACCCAAGATTGTATATGCTCACATTCAGATGGGAATGCCCAATACCTCCCCCAGGGCGAGGAGTTTCACAATGGGTGACAACTCTGTGAGTCATGGGATATTTTGGGAATCTTTGATGGTCTAGGTCATTCCAGTTGCCTATTGTGCTAGTTCCTTATAGCCCATTAGCAGACATGACCCCTCAGGCTGGGTGTGGAGGTGCTGATGCCTCCTCAGAGAGGAGTTATCACAACTGAGTCATTGGTGTGAAGACAGAAACATTCTCGTGCCTCACAGGGTCCTTTAACACTCAGCTTGTAGCCTGAGGGGTCAGGCGTGCCCTGGGCAGCTGCTGCAAATGGTCCATTATTAACAGTTCACCAGAAATGACACAGAGGGTATAGAATATACAGTTTTGGTTACATGCACACAGTGATAAACTAGTCCCAGTCCCTGTAACTATGACACATCATTATTAACAAACAGTGCAACAAATTCAGGAAAAGAACTGTTACTCTAAATTCTTAGAAAAATTCAGCCCTATATTTTTAACTGCAGGTGCAAGGGGTCTCAGATTAGTGCAAATAAAATGTGACATATCTGGCTATTGTCAGAATGAAAGCTCAAATTCTCTCCTGCAATTAAGAGCACAGATAATCAAGCAAGTTTTGTTCCACACACTGATGAATTCTGGGTTACCACACTGAGCTGCCAGCAATGGGTCTGAGACCTGAAACCAAACCCCCCACAAGGAGACTCAGATTTAAATTACTCTTACTGCAAATAATCAGTTCCTCTCATTACCCTGTAAATTGTGAAGAAGAACTCAGAGAAAAGAGATGACTGTAGAAGAGGGGTGCTCTATTGGGCTGTTGTACTCCACAACACAAAAAGAGAGAACTATTCCTGACACAGTGCATGTCTCTGCTCTTTCAGCGTTTGTGTAATTATATCTAAGTTTTTTGAACATTCAATGTATCTTACAGAAAATGAGGCATCCACATATTGTGGCTTAATGAAAAGAACTGAAGGAAATGTACCAAATTATTGGTTAACAGGCAGCTGCTTCATAAATGCTTTCTCCCATCTGTTTTCTCCTTCTCCTTATATCAGCTCATTCAGCCTAATGCCTATAAAATGCTGAGCCCATTATTTCAGGGCCTCTCTAAACTCCCCAGCCAGTGCTCATGAGTGACTTCAGCTACCTTGTCCTGGATTTGGTAGCTCCCATGGCTGCATGGCCAGGAAACACATGTTCACGTGCAAACACATCCCACTGCAGAGGGGCATGATGATCACAGGGACAGCTAACACTGCAGTCAGTGGCAAATATTAACAAATAAAAATATGTATGTATTTTGTTAATTCAGCCCCAAAGAGTACAGAGTTGAGTTCTCTCACCTTAAGGTCCCACATTTTCATGGACTAAGTGAATAGATAAGCCACATTAAGTAAATGCCACATTCATTAATGCCTCTCAAAAGTCTGCTCCCAAGAGAGTCATCAGACTTAGTCCTTGGTTTTGCTGACTGGTAACATACAAAAGGTTCCCAGCTGGAACAGGTCCTTCTGCTCACCTGTGAGACCTCAGGCATTAGCCACAGTGGAGGATTGCTGCTGGTCTTAAAGGATTCATGGTCTGATCCAGTAAGACATACTTATCTCCAACTTTTGGAGTGACCCATGACCGATGGTCTGAATCATGGGTCATCTACCGCCACCACCTATGACTCCTCAAACGCTTCCATCAGTGCTGCCTCCGTACAATCCTAAACATCCACTGGTCTGATTACATGACTAAAGTGTCTGTCCTTGAACAGGCAGAGATCACCAGTATTGAGGCCATGCTGCTGAGGATGCAGCTGCGCTGGGCAGGGCACGTCTCCAGGATGGAGGATCACCGCCTCCCTAAGATTGTGCCCTATGGGGAACTCGCCAGCGGCTGCCACAAGAGAGAAACCCCGAAGAGGAGATACAAGGACTCCTTGAAACAATACCACAGCCTTGGCCATATTGACCACCATCAATGGTCCACTTTGACCTCTAATCAGGAGACATGGAGACACACCATCCATAATGCTGCTGGTTTCTTTGAGAACACACCCAGAATCAGTCTCAAGGAGAAAAGACAACGCAGAAAGAACTATGCCTTGCCAATACTGCCTATGGAGACTTTCCGCCATGCCTTCTGCAATCGGACTTGCCTATCTCGCATTGGCCTTTTTAGCCATCAGCGCACTTGCAGTGAGCATGAGTAGAACCCTTCCCTAATCTTTGTTTGCGAAGCCTAGCCATTATTGGAGAGACATAAGTATCAGCAAATGGATGTGCCATGCACCCTGTCCCAATCCATCGAAAAGATGTGCCGTGGAAGCCCTCATGCCGCAGCAGCATGGTGGCACTGTCTCTGAAACAAGCCTGCTCTATGTCTGCCCCACTCTCAAATAATTGTCTCTCCTCTCACATCATTTACCAGCTGCCACATGTAGTGTTAAGATCAACACACATCGACGAGTTTGCTCAGACACAGAGATGTCAAACGGATCAGTGGATGGTGGCTACATTGGATAAAATCACTTCTTGAAAATCCCACCAGGACAGGCAGCACATTGCCTAAGGAAAGGAAGATGATTTGCTTTTCCAGTCACGCTCTACCCCTCACAAGCAGGGCTACATCCCAACCTGCTGATCTGGCTTAATCTAACATAAGAGCAGATAATGGAAATCAGATCCACCAGCTCCACAAGGAGCACAGGAGACCAGGTGTTCGCAGGAGTGCAAGCAGAGTGAGCCACCAGCTGACTCCCACACTCCCCATCATGGAGATCAGCCCACTAATCTGGTTAATATTCACACTAATTCTTTCCTAATTTACCAAGGTAGCAAAGCTGCAGAAGCAAACAGGTGTATATGTACTTGTCTAATTTTTCTTTTCCCCTTAGCAAAAGAGTGATTATATTTCTCTTCATTCCTGCTGGAGCTATCATAAAATATTCAGCTCAAGCCATCTAGTTCCACATTACAATTGCCTGCCAAAAAATTGCTAACAGATATGTTTCTGCCATCAACATGAAGCTGGTTAATCCTTGGGGAACTTTTTTTAATTAAACACCTAATACAGCATGATAAAACATTGAAAATACACACCTCTCCCCTATTAAGAATGTGGCTTCACTTTCTAAATGTGCCAAATCAATTCAAGGGTAATATTTACAGTGGCAGCAAATATCTAGGGCTTAATATTACAGGTAAAGGTTGTTTTATTGATTCTATTAAGAGAAGGAACAAGTGAGTGCAAATAAAACACAAAATCCCAATTCAACTTGATATTTAACTCCAATCCTGAGTTTCCCTTTTCAGCTGCTGGCACTGGCCAAGCACGCAAGTTTGGTGTGCTTAGTTCTGGGCCTCTCCTTTCCCCTCATGGTCTGCATTGGCAGTTTTAATGGTAACATTCACCTAATCTGTAAATGCGGCTTCCATGCCTCACACAACACGGCAGGGGCTGTGACTAACTCATGTAAAGCAAATTAACAATTATTAAACTCTGGCTCTATAGCATCCCCATCTCTTCTATCCTTCGGTCCCTCTCTCACCTCCATCTTGGTCACACAAAGAGCCAACCTTGTCAGTGCAATCTCAGCGTCACCAAAGCATCCTTGTGGACTGTTTCCTCATAATTGAGTTGTTACCATCTTTTTTGCTTGACAGGCTTGGAGTGCATCTCTCTACCTGGGACACTCAGAAGATCCTGATAAATATTTTAACTGCAGGGCTTTTACTAATGAAGTTTCTGCAAAATGTTGCTTGCAATTTGTAGGGGTGCTCACAGGCTCAAGAGTACAGTGTTCAGAGTGTCACCCTCAGCATCCAGCTGAACAGGGATGTAAGGAGCCTGACCCACTTAACCTCCCACAGCAAGATGTGATCACTGTCCTAGGTAACGCCTCTCCACATGTATTTCTGGCAATACTATTCAATCCAAAATTCCCAGGAAGAAATCAGAGATAAAGAACTTTAAGGCTCAAATTACACAACCATGGTTGACAAGGAATAGCTACCACAACTTTGACAGATCATCTCTGAAAATTGTTACATGAAAATCTTGTTTTCTGATGAAGAACGGAGCCTAGTGCAAAGTCATGAATTATTTAAAAGCCATGCAAGATGATCTGGTTATTACTACAGTAAGGGTTTGAACAAATAGCAATGTTACAGAAACTCCCTGTGTTGAGAAGGCAACTCACCCAACGTAACAAAAACTACTTGGAGAGTGTCCAGGCTGGGCATGCTGATCTGTCCTCCCTGAGAGGAGGCATGTACACAGCTGCGAATGTGTTACTGTTAGGTTCAGATGCAGAGATAGGTGAAAGTGCGATTAATGCTTGTCCTCCAGCCCAAAGATGGAATTTTCCATATGCAAGCTAATTTCACAAACCATACATTCACAAACCTGACGTTTCATAATAAAACTTTTCATGAACCTAGAGGCAGAGAAACAAACGAGGCAGAGAAATGCCTTTACTCTCAGCTGCTCCAAAGAACTCCACAGTGAGTGCCCTATCAAGTGTGGCAATGGCAGGTGCTCCTTTTACCATAACAGCAAATTTCCAGGGTTTAAGCCAGGAAGCTTAGTTATAATGACACACACACTCATGAAATAGCAGGATCTTTTTACCTCATCTGGTAGAATGAGACGCAGAAACAAATCAAGCTGTTGGGGAAGTAGAGACATCTTCCCCCAGATGACAGCTAAAGTCTCTTTATTTCTGATTCCGTGCACTTCATAGGTACACTTACGCAACTCTGATTGAAATCAATGAGACTTGAACCTATAGATCCCAGTACGAATTTATGGATTGGAATGATTCTGAAAAAAACATTAAAATACCATGACATCAAAGGCCATCTGAAATCACATTCACGTGTTTTTTTTGTAACCACATTAAGCAGCGTATATAGCCAGGACAAATAAAAATACTCAATTAAAAAAAAAAAAGTTAAGGGAAAATATATCATAATGACAATTGCTTATATTTCTTCTAATTCAGGTTAGTTAACTTTTGCACAAGTTTTCCTAAGTGAGAACAAGTCAAGCTGGTTTGCAATTAAAAAGGCCCTAGTGAATATATTCAATAAAGGCCATCTCAGGTTCTCAGATACAGCCTGTTCACAGATGCTAGAGGCTGAACTCCAGACAGTTTTGTGGAAGGAAATTGTGCCCATAAATGATACATTACTTAAATTCTCATCATGTTTAACAATGTTCAAGCAAAAACTCTTTAAGAGTCTGGCTGGACAGAGCTGAGCTGGTCCCAAGGCACTGAGCTGTCATTTCTGGGGATGGCCAAGGAGCACATGTGACAAAGAAATGTGCAAGACAAGAAGTCAAGGGTACCCAGCACCCACCAAACTTCAGGAATCTACAGTGAGCTGTAGCCCAAAGGCCACAAAGCATTTGTTAGAACCCTTTAGTTGTTACTCTCATTTTATTTTTTTCAAAGAAAAAACAGTATTTCAGGCTAAAAGTACATAAGAAAATGCTTCTAGGTATTTTGTACACATTTTTGCTGTAGTTAAATAAAACTGATGAATAAATGGATCTGCTGAAGTCAGTATGGGACCAACCTATAGAATGTGCAATGGAAATCTCTTTTAAGATCTTTGAATTTTCAACAGAAAAAGGGGATTGATGTCCATTTTTTCTGACCCTATGAGTTTCCCAACATTATCAGTTGCTTTATTACTATGTAAAACTTGCTGGGTCCTGTTTCTGCATTAGCCATGACAGCAGTGGCTCTGGTACTACAGCAAGCCCCAGGCATGAGAGTGACTCCTGATGATTGCTGCTCCAATACTGCTGAAGTGTGTGCTGAGCCACAGCAATTTTTAATAACCAGATATTGACTAAGGGCAGTGATAAAATCCCTCCAAAACCCAACAAGAATTCTAAGGAAGGTTTCTTACTAATATGTGTACTTTTGGTGTTTTTTCAAGCTTTAACAGAAATACATTCTGGGGAGAAAAACACAAGGAAAGCCACTATATGGTTTCACTTGGACCCTTCTCTGCAATCTGTGTCTGAAGTAAGGAGAATGGCCAATGCCTGTGTGAGGGTCAGGCCCAAAGAAATATTGGATAAATTATGTACAAATTGAGTCAGTTTTGTTCCAGGAATGCGTGCTGCCTTTCCCTTGTAAAACAGTGCTGACTTTTTCACATTCAAATAATGACCAAGTCTTCAAATCCTCTGTCAAAAGGAAACATCAGCAAACCCAAACAAAACAGAAAACAAATGAGGCAAAAGAAGTATAAAACTTTTTCCTTCAGTCAACATTTCAAAAAAACTAAAGTTGCCCTGAAGGACTCTGTGCCACCACACTCACCTCTTCCTGCTGCAAGGACTCACTTTCTCCAAATAAGCAGCGTGCAATAGGGCTGTGCCAATGTCAATTAATTGCCCTGATCATGTTGTGAGAATAAGTTTTTAAATCAAATTTTCTTCAAATTAATTGGTATTCTACAACTGGGATGACAGGATACACCAGCCTGAGTCTAATCCACAGAAGTAATGAAAAAACAGCTAAGACTTTCTAGTGAAGCAGCACTGATATCGCTCTTGGGTCCTGTAAATGATGATCCAATGCTGCTTACCTTCACACATGCAGATTGGAGGGATACCTACATCAGGACACAACACAGAGACCATTGAACAAACACAAGTGTAACAAAATGAGCTCTGAATCCTGAAGCTGAACAGTCACACAAGCACAGGAACTGCTGCCACAGTTGCTAACCACAGGGAAAGTACAGGTACAGTGCTGCCATGAACTCCTTCATGTGTTCCCTGCTCTTCCCTAGCTCCATTGGGATCACAGGACCACACTGGGACTCAATGGTGTAGAGCTGAAAGAGTGATTTTTTGGGTGATATTTTCTTTGTTATTGTTTGGTTGTTGTTTTGTTCTGTTTTGTTCTCCAATTTAGTAAAACTTATTTTGTTTTTACACTTTGTTTAAAAGTCTCATAATTTCAAATTTACAGTAATTTGGAGGGAGGGGTTTATCCCATTGAGGTCCTGCCTCATGGCATACACTGTCTTTAAACCAAGTTAAGTGCCCTGCTAGCTCCTGCCTTCTTAAAACTGCTTTGGACACCTTCACATGGGTTCCATGAAGAACTCTATTCACGATAGCTTTGAGAGAGACAGTTTAACATGAGACAGTGGCTGCAAGGGGATGTTTTCCTACCTGTACAGAGCAATGTTCTCAGACACCAAGGCCCAAAGGATCATGACCAGACTGTTTCTGGTGTTTCAGCATGCCATGGCACAAATATCATAAGACAGTTGACCCAGTGCAGAAGAAAATTCCTCAACATTTCTCTTTGCCTGTGACTTCCCATTAAGCATGTTGAAGCTATTATTACATGCCTTTCATCAGCTTAGCTTTTGAAGATGAAACTTTCTTGCTACCTAGACTTTCGAGCAATAAAAATTTGTACTGAATCAACTTTTGAAAACAAAAAACTGTTCCTTGCTTCTCCCTGCTGAACCAAGCAAGTTAAAACAAACTTAAAAACCCTCAAGCTCTACCACCACAAAGTACCACATCTGAAATTTAATGGAATTACCTTTTTGCTGACCTCCCATACCACATTTAGAAATGTGCTTTGGTCTCTAAACTGAAAGAAAAGTTGTAACTTCTCCCTGCCTCTGACTTCCACACAATTCACTGAGGTGGTAACTCCTAACCAGTGCAACTCCATCAGTTCTTCCCAGGGTGATCATTGCACAGACATGAATGTCAATGTTCTACTTGCAGTCTGAGCCTGGTTTTCTGTTTCTTGGAAGGAGTTAAAAATACGGGGCACTATACAGATTTTAAGCATCACTCTTCAGTCAAGTGAAATATTAATGTTAAAATGCACTGGCAGGCACTTAGCACTGGGGGAACCTGTCCTATCTAATTTGCTGGCATTTGCAGTAATCACTGCTATTAATATTACCATGAAGAACATGTCAAAAGCTTAAATTCATCAATCAGAATTATCATTGATGAAATGCATGCCAGCAGGAGTGACTGCTCTTGTCTCCTCAGCCTCTGATCTGAATATTGAAACCCCAACTGCAGTGCAGCAACCAACGTAAAAATAACACCCGAATGGCTCTGCAAGATGTACAGCCATTAGAGGTTAGTGATAAATATTCAACAGAGCCTAAAGTATACATGGAGGTCTAACCTCTTCCAGGAACAGCTGCCCATCATTAAATCTGGGATATGGCGCTCCTGTGGTTCCCAACCACAGTATAGGCCCAAAGGACAGAGACAGACCAAGCAACACTTCACCTGATGTATTTGCCTCTTTTGGTTTTAATAACAAGAACAATTAGAAGATGAAGGGAACAAGGGGTTGTTAAATTCATGCAAAGTAGTGAATTTTTGCTTCCCTGTGGAAGCAATCCACTGGAGTCACTCCACTGGAGTCACTTGGTATAACAGAGGTCACATGACTGGGGAACAACAAGGAACAGAGAAGGCCAGACAGGTCAGAGATGACACAGCAGCAGAGAAAGAGCTGGTTTAGAGGAGGTCTCACTGGCTACAGCCTCTTGAGACCAAATCCAGGTCTACCAACTTGGCTGTCAGGGTCTACCTTGAGACACATGCAGTTAAAACAACTCAGTGGTTCAGGAGAAGAGTGGGAGGTGGACAGAGGGCACTACAGGGGTCGCTGCACAGCAGGTGACAGTGTTTGCCCTGGCTTTAGTCTGGCAGCACAGAGGAGGGTAACAGCAGTGGTGTCAGGTACCAGCACCTGCTGCAAGAGCCTTCCAGGCTCCCCCCTCCCCCCTTCTCTGTTCTCACTGGAGTCATGCTAACAAGACTATGCCTGCACACACCACAATAACCTCTGTGCTCTGCACAGATGCTGACAGTGTTTCAAATGAGACACTAAGGCCTCACCCCACACCTAAGTATTAAACTGTTCTCTATGTTCTGGCATCTCCTTGCAGTTAGACCTTCCCTTGTTGAAAGTATACTTTTCATTTGTTCTAATTTAATTTTTCTATTCCTTATTGAATTTCCTGACCTAGTAAGACAGCAGTACCTTATAAACAGACAACTGCAGCTAAATAATCTTGCTGTTCTTTCAAGGAGAACAAAAATGGAGAAAATACTTAAAGATGATGAGAGGAATCTGTCTAAAGCTATCTTTGCAGAGTTGCACATTGTATGTCAAACATCTCAGACAGCGTGTCCAGTGCTGGGAGGGCAGAGGGAGGACATTTTCCAGAACCAGTTGTAATCGGAAGCATCTCCTGCCACCTCTGGTACCAGTGCAGAAAGATGGTATGTGACGGTTGTCAGTACTAACGTAGCTGGCACAGGGTTGGAACGAGGGATAGGAAATCCACTTTAGCATTATTCAGCTCCTTTGAATACAATCCAAGAGATATAACCCATTGCTTCTCTCATGGTGAAATCACACCACTGAAAACTAACCTATTTTTATCACAGTAATAACACTAGGTAAAAAAGCCCCAGCAGAATCCCAGCTACAATTCATCGACACCTAAAGGCCCTTGCAACCTGCACTTGATGCTCACTGTCCCCTTAAATACCTTTTGTTGTTATTAGCTGTGGTCACTGGCTTGTTGCTGTTACTCAGCCTAATAAATAGTACAAAGTATTTTATCCCATCAGTCAGAGCTGAAAAGCACTCAAATGTAGTTTTAAGAAACCAGAATTATGCTGCAGAGTAGCAAAACACTGATCTGCTGAAAGAAGAATCCTTGGGAGGGAGGGATGACCTCAGCAGTGCCTAGGCAGCCATTAACCCCACTGTTGCCCACCACCAACTTCACCCTTGTGTCTTACTGACAGCCCTGAGCACTGCCTGAACCAGCACAGGTCTAATCATGGGTTCAGGAAGATCTTAAAGCTTAATGCAAAGCAAATGCTGAACTCTCATAGGGCACACAAGGTGACCACTGAGCTCTCAAACCTGACTGGACATCACAGCCTGCATCTCACAATACACAAACACCACCAGATATTAATGGAAGTTCAAAAAAGAAAAAGAGAGATGTCTAACAACTATCTACTGTGCTTCAGCACATTTTTGAATGCAACCTTTTCGGATGATGATGATGATTATTATTATTATATTTAAATATTTGCTTACCAATTTGGATTAATGACAGAAACACAGAGGTTTTCTGCAGAAATTTCAATGCTGAAGCTCACACAACTCCTGGTACTGGAGCTGACTACAGATAACTGTGTTAAAAGTTACAGGTCAGGCTACGAAGACTTAAAAATATAACATGTGAATAAAACTGCCATCTTAAGCTTCAAGAGGTTCTTTATTACTGCAGGCATTCCCAGCCATCCTTCCATCATCCTTACACCCCATGGACCTGGAATAGCTGTTTCTCATGCCAGAGCAGCTGAGCCCTGGGCCTGCCAGCCATGGCACTGGGAGACGTACTTGCCACTGCCTTGGCCACAGTGGGATGGGCAAGGTTTGACTTGGACCAATTCTCAGCCCACACCTTGCAGCAGAACCTCATTATCAGATGTGCTGCCTCATCGCTCCCACATCCTGGACCAGCTCTAAACACAAGCCACTGAAACACCAGAATCACACGTGCCTGACCCAGCATGGCTCCACAGCTGCTCTGGGGCCACACACAGCAGCTCTGGTATTCCTGAGCTGACATACAAACACCTCACTTTGTTTATTTTGGAAACAGGACTGCAAGCAGAGGAAGCCTCAACTGCACCATCCCTGTGGGGATCCCATTATGCACAATAATAAAGCAGGAAAAATCCAAGCAAACCAGAGCTCAACCAGACAGTTTGCAATCTCTGAGAGAGCTCAGTTTGGGCAAAATGCTTCAGGGTTCTGCACTGGTTCTTCAGGTTTCAATATTTGGTTAGGGATTTTTTTTAGCATTCGGGCTTCAAGAAAACCAGTTAATGAACAGAAATCAGCAGAGGCTTTGCTGATGGAGTCTAATACTGCCTGATTCCTGCATTTATCACACACATCAAATAATTTGATTTTGTTTCTTTGGCTTTTCAGCCTAATGAATGTATTAATCTGTTTACCACCAGCAGCAAGAAAGAGTTTGTGAGATGACTTTTTTCTTTTTTATTTCTCCATTCCACCACTCCATACTGAAAAACTTCAGCACGTCTCTCCTTGACACTGATTTGAAGTGTTTTAATCAATAATCATTATAGGTCTGAATGTATCCAGAGGGATGAGACAGTGAAAGAGGATTAGTGTGGCCAGTGGATGTAACATTCCCTTGAAGAAAAAGAATCCAAAGTAAAAACTTAAGGAACATGGGAACCTTCATACAAGGTGCCTAGTTTTGCAAATTTTTCACATCAGACATGAAAGTAATTTTTGTGGGTTTGTTTTTTTTTAACTTGATGGCATTCAGTAGTACATAAAGCTTAGACTACTCCTGAGAAAAATGTTTTATGAAACCCTTCCATACATAGTTTCTCCATCAGACTTCCAGTGACTTTCCAATCTTGATAGGGAAAAAATACAATGAAGCTAAAGTTAAGATACTTTGTAGTGTAGTGACAGACTCATAAAATAATCCAGAATCTATTTTGGGGTTTTTACTGTAATACATAGTTCAGAAAGAAGGAACCCAAAAAAGAGAATCATAAAATCTACAGGATGAGTTTTCAGAATGAAAGTTTCCTTTCAGTGATAAACTAATTGAAGCCATTTTTGCAGTTTACTTGCCATAGGGACAGCGTAGAACAAAGCAGATCCTCTTACAGGGTTTCTGAAAGAGGACATACAAAGAGTTTTAAACAGAGAAGAGAGAAGGAAAAGGTCCCCTGAAAATCATTCGCACCTGAGAAACAGATGCACATAGTGACGGAGGGGTGAAATGATGGGTTGGGTGCCTGCCAAACTCCCTTCACCCACACAGGCTGGGTCAGAGAGGCTCCTGCCAGTGGCCTGTGAGGGCGGCTTGGCTCTCCCTGTGAGCAGCGTGAGTGCTTCCAGAGGGAGGAGAGATGGGCATGGAAGAAACAATCTGGGAAAAGATAGCCAAGATAAACTCAGATCTTTACTCAGAAGAATTTGAGAGACTGACTCGGCACAGTAAGAGGTTTATGTCCCTTTTAGTAGTCATCCGCAGACCAGCCTTTTTCTTTCTAAATAATTGACATATATTTTAACTTTTTTATTATTTTATTCAATCCTTTCTGTGATGTGCAATGCATTTATCTTGCTTTTGGTATTGGTGGCTCAGGGTTTCCATTCCGTATTACATTCTGTAGGGCTCTCTCTCATCAGTACGGGATTTAGGTATGTAGAGAGGTGCTGGCAGGTAGACCACTGAATGGAACAAGCTGGCTACATGCCTGGGGGAAGGGCAGCATTTGACCCTCTTACCATTATTTCATATTCTCTTCTGCAGAAAATATCAAACAATTACTAGAGGAAGGACAATCATTTTTCAGATACCACGTGAAAGAAATACTAGTCTGGCCTGCACTAGATTATATGGGACAATGTATAATACATTGCTGGCAAGTTAAGACATTGATTCATTCCTTGTATTGAATTTGTTCACAGTAATGAATGTATTACTTGTTGCCCGAAGGCTCCAACATTTTCTCTCACTTTTATTGATCAACGGTTTATAACTTTGAAACTCTTTGCAAAAAGTGATTAATGTAACTTATTTCCTTGTCTTAAAAACAGTGTAAGCAATTAGGGTTCATAGAGTAAGGCCCTGCCTAGCCAGAAGTAACACTGTTGGAACTGCTCCCATTGTCTGATAGCCATTAGTCTATATTTCAGCACTGAAATCAGTAAAAGGATGCATCAACACCAACTGAAGCACATTCATTTCTCAGAAATCACTTGGTAAAATACAGAGGATGGGCTAGGAAGAATTAATGACTACTCCAAAACCTCTTTATACTCTTTAGAAGATGTATATGGAAATAACTGGGGAAGTGTGATTCTTAATCAAAAGCAATGGACATAATTCTTGGCTCCTGTAAGACAACCAAAGAACTAATAAAAGCTTAGTGGGGTGGAAGGACAAAGAGAGGTGAGATGAACATGAATTCAGGAGAGATGCACAATGTATCTGCTAAGGTAAGGGTGAGATTGAAGGATGCACCTTGAAGTATATGAACATTACTCATGAACTTTCAGTAATCATTTAAAACAAAGAAGTTAATTGGGTTGCAGTCTGTAATAGAGATCTATATAGACCATTCCTTCACCTAAACTCTATTCCACAAAGAACCACAAAAAACCTCCAACAAACTCATATAAATAATGGCTTGGCACAGCTGGTGGCTACTGGAAGGGCCTGCGTGAAGGCAAGAAGAAGGGAGGGAAGGAGGGAGGGAGGAAGGAAGGAAGGAAGGAAGGGCTGAAAACCTGACCCGAGGCAAATGTGGCCATGTTTGGAGCTCCTTAAAAGGCCTGAAAATGGAAAAAAAGTGGCCCTAAGTCATGTTAACTGGCTCTCTCTAGAGTTGCTTCATTTGCTCTCATTTGCAGAAGGCCAACAATCTGCAGACATTAGATTCATGTATGAAGCAGGTACAGTGACATTGTCCTAAGCCCTGCTGCAGAATAGGAAAGAGCAGCTTGCAGCTGGGCAACATTTGCAAATATGATTTAACTTCAAAGAATATAAGCTGCAATTGAAGAGTGGTAATTCTTTACATAGTCCCAAACAAGGCTGATTTTTCATTTTTAATAGATTGAAAAGGCAGAAAAATTTATTTTGCTGCCCAGGATGACTTTAGGGAAATGCAATACATTTGAAGGGCACTAGTCATTGGACAGACATTTCTAACTGCAGCTAATCAGGACAACAGCAGTTCCTCAACAGCAGCATTCACGACTGTAAGAGGAAGGAGCACAGCAGCACAATGAACATGAGGGCATCGGAAAGCACACTCCCCTTCTTTTAAGAAGCTTCCCTCTAATCTGGGTTCAAACACTAATGTCTACTTTTATACTTTGTCACTGCACCTGAAGTGACAATAGAAAGCATTTAATATATATGTCAAACACTAAAATTGCCCCAAAGCCTGGATGGTCTCAGTTCCTCCAGGGGACTCAGATTCCAGGGCACATGGGAGCTGATTCCAGCCTGGATTCAAGTGGACTTTTGCCAACACTTCAGTTTTGTAGATGATTTTTGATGCAAATTCTTTCTAGTAACATTCTAGTCTTTTAGAGGACAACTGCCTGTGGTGGTTTAGTTTTCTTGGTTTTGGTTTAGGCCTTCCTTGGCTACCAGGTGATAACTAAGGAAGTATTCCACAC
>JAWWTY010000027.1:141536-209533 GCA_035222235.1 Margarornis squamiger | reverse complement strand
TCCTCCTGCTCCCTTATTGGCCTTGGTGCCCCCCAAACCGCACCACTCCCCCTGAACCCTTACCCAATCACATCCTATCTCCCAAACCCCGCCCGAAGGGCTTAAATACCCTGGAAACAGGTAATAAAAGGCTTTTCTATGACCACTCAATTTCGGGCTGCTACATCTCTTCAATCCTGACCACGTGGGGATTTCACAATCCCCTCCAGATCCCAGGAGGCCATGGGACAGTAGAGGAGCTGGTTCCCCCTCACACCTGTTGTTTTGGGTCTCCAGCAAAGTCCGAGATTGACAACTGCCCCCCCTGAGTGGAGCTTGGCTGGGTGCTAGCATGGGCACCGGCGACTGTTCCCACACCCTGAGCAGAAGCAGACTTGCACTTCACACTCACATCCTTAGTTCCCAGACCAAGAGCCATGACAGACCACTGTGAGATGTGACATGACTTGTCTACAAGAAACATCACAACATCAATGTGAAGTAAAGACCAAGGCAGATCCCATTTTCCAGTGCAGATATTTTTTACCTTAGCTGGAATAGCCTTTTTTCTCTTTGGTCAAACCCCATCTCATTCACCCCTTGCTGCCTACTTTGTACAGGAGGTACAAGGTGTCCTGGTTCACCAGCCCTAAATCCATCCCCACAGAGTATGATTCACATACACTGAGGAAAATAAATATGATCCTGTCACTTATGTGAATAAGCACTTTTAACCTGGCTGGGCAATGACTGCTTCCAGATCTAAGCTATTAAGTACAGGTCCTTCTGATGCCCTCGTAGCTTGCTTATACCCCTGAAAGAGAACTTAGAACCATTTCCTTACAGGTGTTCTAGAGGTTACTGTAATTCTCAAGTCATTGTTAGAAGGCTGCCTGATGACAGCAGAACCATAATTTGTCACTCAGTGGTACAGCCGGCTTCTTCCTCTGTTGGAAAACTGAACAGCAATGCCACAAAGCAGCACACAGTCTCTTTTTAAGAGCTCAGAAAGGGCAGGATCAACTAGCCCAGCCCTGCAGATTCCTATGTACTGGGGCAAATTCCACATCTAACACAAAGGCGCCAACTTGAAAATCCAGGAGGGATTAGTGTAGATTCAGATGCATGCAAGAGAACCCAAAGTAGAAAACCTCTTTATTGACTCAGCCTGACTTACCAACAGGAGACCAACATTTCTACCACCCCTTGAATGTGCTGTGCAAGGCCAGGACCTGGAAAGGGCTAATGGCTTCCAAGGACTGGGTTTCAGCATAAAGTTAGATCTCTATTTATAGAGTTCACAGAACCTTTACCATATGATCACACCCCTATAGGCAGCACCTGCAAAGTATGCTGTGACTTTACTCTTTCTAGCATTCTGGTCCTTTTGCAGAAGGCAGGGGCTGTAATATTAAAGGCATGCTGATGCTGCATCATATGAGTGACAATGTATTGCCAGATAGAGACTTTGGCAGTTTAGGATTACTTAAACATATAGGCATGATAAGAAAATAATTCCTACAAAGTCATTTTGTCAGAAGTTCAAAAAATCCCAAAAGAAAGGTTCCTGTGTGTCATAATTGACAAATGGTACTCTCCAATTTAGCACTCTCCAAACCACGTGCCGCTCTCACTCGGCCCCTCTTCTCCCCCTTGCTGGAGAGAAGAATTGGAAGCATAAAAGGTGAAAATCACAGGTTGAGACAGGAACAATTTACTGGAAACACAGAAATGAGATAAGAAAGTGAACAGTAAAAGCAACAATATTAATACCAAAGTGTACGTGATAGGTGAAGGATTCGCACGACTGCTCCAAATGATACAGCTCCAAGAATAGCCCAAAGTCCTGTGAAAGTAGCAAACCTCTCACAGGACTTTTGTTGCTTCACAGAAATCAGCATTAGTCCCTGCCTGGAACTTGCTTCAGGTTAAGCCTTGGCCAGCAGCTGCTGCAGATGGGAAGAAACACCCTTCTCAGACACTTTCTTTCTGACACTGCGCATTTCTCATGAGCCATTGGAACAAAACTCTCACAATAATGTTCCAACCTCACATTAACCATGATGGTGGTACAGCCTTGTACCAGCTCTGAGAGCTTGGGCACCACAGGCAGAGCAATAAGCAGGGAGAGTGTCTGTCACCTCTTTTGACACCATCCAGAGTGTGTAAAACAATTCCAAATTACAGATAGTAATCCTCTTCAACCCCACCCCATTTTACTCAGGGCACACAAGTACTTGCTTTACTTTCACCAAGTGAAATCTGAAGCATGAGAAAGCCCCTTTTCAGATACAGAGGACTTTCACTTGTTACACCTTTGTATTCTGATTTAGTATGTGCTTGTTGCAACAGATAGGAATCCACACCTGGGAATGGAACTGGGATATGTCTATGAAGGATTCAGAAAAAATTATGCCACAGAAGAACCAGAGGGCTGCCCACATCTTTAAACATACTAAACTTTTATATTATTTATTTGATTGACTAATAGGTAAAATCTGCCTCAGCATGGACTGTTACTAACTCAGGCAGTCCAGAGAGGTTTGGGGACATGAGGAACATGCTGTGTGACTGTGCAGACACTCACCTCCACTACATACCCTGGGAAAGAAACCAGCAGGGTCTGGGAGAAACTATGAGAAATAAAAAGGTCGGTTTTATTACAAGCAGATGAACTAGACAATAGGTACTAACAAAAAGATTTAGTTTTAGTTTCTTGTTACTAACCTGTAGGTGCCTTGTGAAAGTTGTAAGGCATCCAGTCCAGCTTTGGAGTGCATGCCAGGGACAGAGCGGTCGGGAATAGGGTAATTGCATATTAACTAAGAATATAGCTTACTCAACCCCAGGCCCACATGGCTGACCATGCAGCCAGATGGAGGCTGACATATTGCCTGAAACTCCACCCCTGGAGTGAACGGGGCACAGAAGAGCCAATCCAAGGAGAAAGAAACGCCCCCGCACATCATCAACAAGGGTGGACTTTGGGAATGTTTAAAAGGCAGGGATTTTGAATCAGGAGGCGTGCTCTTGGGAATCTAAGGACTGGAGCACCCGACATGTGTCGTGATTAAATTTTTCCTACTCGTATTACTTTCTTTGTTCCGTGGATTATTTTTGCCATAGTCTTAAATCGGACATACAGAGATTTTTCTCACAAAACTCAGGGTGAAGCTCCAAAGCATAGACTGAGCAAGAAGGTGGAAATATTTCCCCGGTTACCCTAAAACGTGTCATGAAGCACTTCATATTTTTCCTAGATTTTGCAGAATATTGGTACTCTTTTCACTCACTACCAACTTATTTATTTTTATTTCCCTATTGGAGCATCTGAGAATTTTTAGAATATGCTTCTGTCCGTCAGACATGTTTTTCAGACAGGAACAGTAAACAGAGCTCTTTCCAACCTCAGCCAGCAGAAATGCTCTTCCCAGTCTCCAAAAATACCCACCATATCTTTCCAGTTCTTTGCTTTGTTCCTTTATTTAAAATATAGCTAAAATAAATATCATGGATTCTATCAAAGTCACAGTGAGCACCTGGGTGAGAGCCCTGTTGTCATGGTATCTCCAGGGACTCGTCATAGACAGGCAGAGACACTTCTGTTGGGCAAAGCAGTGCTTTAGGGAAGTAACGTTGAAAAGACCAAAATGCCTCAAAGCATCTCTGTCCCACCATACGAGATCCTTTTAACTAAAACTTGGATTTGCATCACGTGGATGTTACACACAGCAATAACCCCTACATGTTTGCAGTACAAGCCAACCAGAGGCACAGTGCTCCTACCAGAGCTTTGTATTTGGAAGCACAGGTAGGAGGATGCCTTTTTAGAGGTGGTTGAAATTTGGTTTTAGTAAGAAAGTTTCAATTTTTCTTTTAATACGATCTCCAAAATTTCTATTTTGGGGGCATTCTTTGTTCTTTTTTTTTAAAAAAAAGAAACAATTCTATATTCAACTGTAAAACACAATTTCAGGCTAAAACATACCAGAACCAGCCCAGCCTTTCCTGCAGAGAAGCCAATGGCTGGAAATTCAGATTGTCAGCTGGGCAAGCAAAGATGCTGGTACAGGTCCCCATCCTGCCCACTTCCAACTGAGATCACACCCAGACACTGCTAGGCCATTGCTCTGGTTGCCTCATACCCTCATCTTTCTCCTTTATAAAAACGAGATTTATCTCAGTTGCATCCTTACATGGAACAAAAGAAAATGCTGCAATGTTCTCAAACCCTGCTCTGTGGCTGAACAACCTTCCCACCCATCTTCTCTGGTTTACAGTCTTTTGAGATGGCATGGTTTGTATGTGGAGATCTACAGGACACAAGGAAGCCAAGGGAAAGTGACACAATGCCAAGCAGAGCCTTAGGAGAAGCCCATCAGAGAGGGAACAGCTGTGCCCCCAGTCACCGCTCCCAGCTCAGCCAAGGAAAGAACTACACATCATCTCCTCTCACCTTCTCCATTGCCTCCTGCATCCATCCTCTGCCTCTTTCCCCAAAACTGAGAAGCTCCTCTTCAGAGTTCCCAACAGAAAGCCAGACTCTGAAGCTGCAGGACTGAAGCCTGCTACAGAAGAGAAGAGCAGCACACTTATTGTGCATTAAAGAATTTCACACTTTCCCAGAGACAAGGTAAGAAGCATATATCAGTAAGGCAAAAGCACTGGACGTAACATGCTCCTGTCTAATGAAGCTGCAGTAAGAGGGAGCCCGGGCAGCTCACTGGCCTCAGTCTGGTATTTCCCAGCAGGTAGGAGCAGTTTCAGAACTATCCAGCAGTGCAACACTGCTGGCAAAAATAGAGGAGGACTAAGAAGCAAGTGGCTTCTTAGACACAGTGCAGGTTACAGGAGATGAGCTTCCATAGCGACACAAAAACCCCTTTAATTTACACATCTCTGAAGCTCAGAATAACTACAAAGATCATCCACTGGCACTACTGGCTGCAAATTTGACAACAGGAAAGTCTTTAAAGGACAAACCATGGCACCGCTCTTCTTACACGGACCTGCACTTATATTTCAGGCTTGAGTTTTTCCCTGGTACAGGCCACAGGATACCAAATGCAGAAGGCTTGTCCACTTCCAACCCATTTGAAAGTGTCACAAAACTTCTCCAAAGGCTGCTTCTTCCAGATGAATAACACCTCCATCTGTGCCTACACATTTCCCAGTGCACTCAAAGCTTTCGCCAACAAAATTCAAGTCCACTAGATATTCTACTATTATTACAGAGCAAGTCTAGAAGCACTAAGTACAGGGGTGTTATCCAAACTACTCTGACACCAGCTGAACTTTTTCCTTGCTGATATCCAGATAATGCCAAAATATTTGCACTGCTTTTGGAGAAAACACTGAAATTCCATTCAAAAGCAGCAAAAATACATAGGAAGATACATACTAGATCAACAATGAGGATATAGGATGTTTCAGGAAGAGTTTAGGAACAAGGGAAATACACAAATATGACTCTCTAGGCTCCAGCTATTTGTGGCTCAGGGACTTCAGTACCTCAAAGTTGCTGTCTCTGTATTTACCATGAAAAAGGCTCACCTGAAAAAGCAGCTGAGGTGGGATGTGGAGAGCAAGAGGCCACATGGTATCATGCAGTGTCCTTGAAGCTCTCATTTACTGTCACTCAGTGTCACTATGTTATGTGAACTGGACAAGCAGTGCTGAACAATTCTCAGACTAGATGTCATCTCTGAACATCATAAGCCAATTTGGTAAGACAAGTCAAAAAGGAAAGTGTCTCTCACATTTAGAACACTGTATTAGACATGTAGGAAACAGTAAAATTAAGGAATTAATCATTAGTATGGGAAATGCCAATGCCATAAGTGATTTATATTGTATTTATGGAAAATTAATATGTCCAATCCTGTACAAAGTAGGAATACCAAGCTCCTCTGCTGCGGTTTTAGACCAAGTCAGAAAGGTATATTTACAAAATGCTCATTAGGGAGAAAATTCAGCCTCCCAAAAAGCTAAAACACAAAGCTTTTACAGGGAACAAAAACTGCATAAGATCCTTTGTGAGCTTTAAGTTCTCCAAAGACTTTGCACTGGCCCCCAGCTGTCTCCCTCCTGTGTGTTCCAGTGCTTAAAACTCAAGCAGTGCAGGAAATGCTTTTCAACAGGTCATCACAGAGGGAGGTTTGCTGGAGGAATGAACCTCCGTACCAGCCCATGGAGGGAACTGGAAAGGCAACCAGGGTCAAAAAGACTTCGTATCATTTTTGAATATGACATGCCAAAGCCAGGAGGGCAATGGTAACTCAGCAATGGTATCCTGGGGCTCACCCTCTCTCAGGTGTAATCCACCAATCTTCCATCCAAACTGCCCACCCTTGAAAGAAATCCCTGCTCTGCTGAGCAGCTGCGATGGGAAAGAGTCACAAGTTACCTCCTCACAGTGGGAACAGAGAGATGGAAAGAAGTAAAAAGGAAACAGCAAAACAATCAGAAGAAGATCAGGAACACAAAAGGAAAGAAAAAAAGGAGAATCACATATCAGGAAAAGCAGAAATTTGAAAAGAAAGGCTTAGAAAGGAGCAGGATGTTTAAATCAAGAAGCAATTAAAGCAATCAGTGCCAAAATGCCTGGAGACCAGCCCAGAACCTTTGGCAGCAGGACAGCACACTGGCACAATCTGCATCAGGAATAACTTCTTCACGAGGGCCCCTTTATTATTCAAAATACAGCAGTTTTGAAGCTGGATGAGTAGAACAAACTTAAATGCTTTGTTAAAGGCCTCCAGAGATGTCCCGTGCAGACATAAACTCACTAATCCCATAGAAGAACTTCAAAGCCTCACGTGAAGGGTGATACTGTAATAGGTGATAAAGGTAAAAACCTATAATTTACTAATCAAATTGTAAACTTGCAAAAGTTTTCTTGGGAGTTACCAGATGTTATATATTTATGAAGGTTTTTCTTCATGTTGTGTTCTGTTCTGCTTGCTTAAGCAAGCAAAAGTTAACCCACATTGTTATGTATGTTATGCTGAATATAAATAAAGAACAAAGAGCTGTGTGGGTGGGGATGGTGTGATAAAAGGGGACCCATCGTGGAAAGGAGACCAACTCCCTAGCAACAGGACAGACCCCAGAGCGGGAACAAAGTGGACTTTGATTGGAAGATTTGAAGGAAAGTGAGAACGAAGTGGATTATGATTGGAGAAGCCGAAGGAGGACACAGGGTACAAAAATGGACTGGAAAACCGTTAAATGTGCGGTCTGTGGCGGAGCAAGGAGTCTCCCCGTCTGTCCAGCGTGCTGCTTTGCCCCTTTGCCTTTAATAAAATTTTGGTGTTTAAATTTTATACTTGTAGTCCCTTGACTATAACAATACTAAGCATTTGCAACAGCAAGGGAAACATCCCACCACCCAAAATGTGGTTTTACCAGCTCATGACTCATGTCTACATGGACAGTGGTGTTACGCTGTCATTCTCCACAACATTGAGAGATGTTTACTTTGGTTATTTTTCGCTTTGTGAGAAAAATCTGTGAACTTTCATGGATGAAGTGTTTGCCTCAGTTTGAGCTGTCAAGGCAGCTCCTTGAGTTCCCTGGACTGTGCTGGTTCTCCGTTTGGGCAAAGGACAGCAAGGGGAGGAAAAAGGCACTGCACACACACCACACATCAAGCTAAGCAAGTCACAAATTTCAGGTATACATCTGTGAAACTTCGCTGTTTAAGACAACCATGCTTATCCTGAGCACAGTGCGCAGGAATGAAATAAACTGGCAGCAGAGGAGAAGAAGGAGCTCTTCCACTATAGCAGCAAGTCCTCATGGACTTGAATCACATTTGAGACTTTGGACAAGAAGAAACTGAGAATAAAAGTGGCGTATCTGGAGGACACACAGAGTTGAGTTGAGGAGGAATATTAATGTTCACACTTTTGTGTTGCCAGTAACACAGCACCTAAGACATGTTGACCTGTTCTCCTGCATACGGATGAGATGGGAAGCATCAGACTCTAAAGCTCCCCATCTGACCCACTCCAACCTGGCTATATCTGCTGACTGATGCCTGCTGCTTCTTGAGCTGCTTCAGAGAGCCCTCACAAAGCCTTCAGTAATGCTCTGAGCAAAGAGTGATACCAAGTAACTCTTCCCCTGACTAAAACTGAGGAAAATGCAGAAACAAGCAGAAACATTTTGATACTAGAAATTCATAGAATTTTCCTTGTAGCCATAGAAAAATACTAAGATGGTTCATATGGCACTTGTTTTTTATACTGTATTTAAACTTACAAACATATATATAAACCCTGGTGAGGCAATCTTGACTGTCCTAGAAAGAAATTAATATCGTACCTGAAAAAAAAAACAAACAAAAACAACATGTAGGCTCGTGACACTTCCTTCACAATTAATGCTCATGACCTGTTCTTCATTTAACTGTAACTTCTTATCATATTCCTTAAAATAACACCAGTTCACCCCAAGGATTCACAGGGCTATAACTCAGGCTGCAACTTCTTGACCTTCTTAATCATCCCATTCCTGGTTCCCATCAGTAGCTTCCTGAGGCAGGTTTGTGCCTGGCATCGTAGTGAGGGAGTGAAAACATGCATTTTGCCAAGGGCAAACCCCTCATTCCCTTTATATTCTTTTCTTAGCTTGTCCCTGAGGCTCAGGAAGTGGTGAAACAGTTAGGACAGACCCTCATAAAAGTAAGACTGGGACTAGACCTTGGGCTTCTTTTTGAGAGAGCTTAATAAAGCGAACCTTCCTCTTTTGAAGGCTGAATGGCTTGAGTGCAGGAAAAGCCAGTCTGCTTATTTGAAAGGATGACAAGAGAAAGTGAAATTTCTGAAACAGGATGGGTACTTCGAGGTTGGGTACCTGCAAATTTTTATAAGTATTAATCACTCCTATTTCTGCCATGCTTGACTAAAACAGAAAAAGAAAAACATGAAAATTGAGACAATTATTAAAACCATTTGTCACCACAAAGGCTATATTACAGACAGACATGATACTTGGATGAAGGCAATAAGGGGTTTTGAAACAAACAAAAAAACCCTTGCTTAACACTTTATAAATTTATGACCTTAATTCAATAATCTTTTTCTGCAAAATATGGTGTCATTCCTAAGCAGCACATGACTGGCTTTTTGAACTATATGTGCAATGCTTTCACCAAATTCTCAGTGGTACCAGGGCACTCACCTCATGCCAGGATCCCAGGGCCATTATAGGCAGGCAAGGTAGTTACAGCCTCAGGCAATGCTGTTGCTTTGTTGAAGATGAAACTATGGGTGCATCATAGTTTGGAAAGGAACAAGGGAAAACATGTCCCTGTACATGTTGTTATTCGGGAGGCTTTCCCTACAGCATGCTGGTCACAGTGTATTGGACTCGTAGATAGGAAAACTGAGTTATAATCTATTAAGGCAGACAGTCTACAATTTATACCAAAATTATTTGTTAAGAATCAGCAATGATTTCATTTGGCACAAACTATACACGAGAACAACACAACAGCTGTGGGAACAATAAGTCCACACAGACACAGAATCAGCAGGAAAACCCCATGGCTTTCACTGTGTTTGCCCAAACAGCAAAGTGCAGCCCAGCTGTGCCCACATCTGCAACAACAGGGTGAGGAGCACAGTCAGCAACGAAGGAGCCCAGGCCCTGAGGAGGACAAGGGAGAACACAGCAGGGCTGAATGCTATGAGAGGAGACATGGACAAGCACAGAGAGGTAAGGCAGGAGCCAGTCAGTGTCCTCTTACAGAAGATTGTTAGATAATGGACAGTTCAAAAGAGATTTTTTTGGTTTAATGGCATTTTTTGAATGCAATTTGCCCAGGCAATGGCTAAACCTCTGCAGGCTCACAGAGGGAATTTAATGAACACCCAACCCTCTGGAAGCACTAGACAGACACTTCAGAAAAGCAGCAGCACCAAATCGTGCTGCCATGAGACCTGGTGACTGTGTGAGGTACAGTCTGAAGCTTCCTCTGAGGAATACCAACCTGCACTTAACACATGGATGCAACACAGCTGCCTTCACCAGCCAGAAACTCACCACTGAATTTCACTCTGAATATCTACTGCTGCTGGATCTAACTACTCCGATCCAACACCTGGCTTTATATTATTTGCTTCTCACTTGCCAAAACAGTGGCTCCCTCCCACTTTCCTACAGTAAAACAACCCAAACTGTTGCTGCTCACAATAGAGCTAATATTTACAAATAATTACAAAAAATTATTTTACATTTTGTGGACCCCTCAGTAAAAGATGGCAATTACAGATAAATTTGCAATATAAGATGTGACTCACAATTGACAAAACTCCTTGAAGAGCTGGTATCTACAGGTATTTAAATCACTGTGTAAATCATATAGACATTGCACATGCAGAAGCTGTCTTAACATAGCTGATGTGATGATTTCTGCCTCATGCAGGAGCAGATGTATACACCAGAGTGACACTGTACCCCTCTTCAACTCTGCCCAGGTGCCAAGGCTGATGTTGGGTGATTATCATCCCACACACTTGCTAAAACTCCATCAGAAGACAGTACCAGTGTGTGCTGGCTACACTTCCCTTTTTCTCTGGGCTTTAGAAATAAAACATGTCTTTTTAAACAGTACCTTTCATAGAAAACCAGACTTTTAGACTCCAAGAGGTTTCAATCAAGAGTGAATTTGGATTCTCCATTTTGCCATCTTTTCCACCAGGGAAAGGATATATCAAAACATGCTTGTCTTTTGCTCCAAATACAATATTAGCTGCAATAAAAAATGAAGTTTCATCATATTTTTTAAAGTTTCTGTAGCTTTTGGCACATTTTTTTGTCATCTGTATTAATAGTTCAAAAGGACAAAATCCTGTCCTACTTTTACCTGCTACTCTTGCACAGAAGGACATGTCCGATGCGGCTTTAGAGGAACCTGTGGAGGCTGCTCAAGAGGAAGTTCTTAATCAAAAGTACATTTCTACCCATAACCCAAGGCCCACACCACTTGCTGTTATACAAGCGTACCCCTTTCTTCCAACAATGATTGTTTCAACACCCTGGAAGGATCAGATATGTGGGCTCCCCGCACCCTCCTTGGCCACAAGAGGTTTTCCATTGCTTGAAATGTAACTCTATACCTAAGCTGGCTGCTAAATACAGGCACAGTGGTTCCCATACAGCTGTAAATGATCACAGTGGCATTTGGCAATTTGCTTTTGGGGCTGGTGTTCAGTGTCCAAGCCCAGCAGAGCCGTGAGTGGGTACAGGGCAGACCCTGTGCAGTGTGGTGGGGTGTGGGGAGGGAGCAGCAGGAGCACAGCCTCTGCGGGCAGGTGCTGCAACCCCACCCTGCACTCCTGGGAGCAAGAGAAAATACTTTCCCAGCCTCTGCAGAGCCTAGCAGAGAGCTGCAGACTGAGCCTGCGCTTCTACTCCTTTAAGTAGGTTATGGGCACCAAGGGGAGCAAGAGCCTGCAAATTAACCTGTGTGTTAATCTGCTCTCTGCCCACCTGCAATACCAAAGTGTGCAACTCCAGAATAAATGGGAAGGCACTCCCTGGAGAGAGCAACGCTGGCAGCAAAGCCAGCCTCAAACTTTCCAGGCTAAATTAAACTTGACAAGACTTCTTAAATTCCTGGGCAATTAGTTCATGGCTTCAAACTTTCATTCTGGACTCAGAGGATGCTGTAAGAGGCAGGGTAACATTTTCCCAATACTTCCTGAAGTTTAAAAACTGAGGCTCAGGGAAAATAATACACATGCCAGATTGAGATTCTTGAATTGAGAATCCTACGTACATTCCACCTGGGAAGCAAGGAGATTTTGGCAGCTGGATTTACAAATCCTCATGTCTTTTATGAGGGTGTTAAGAGTGACTAATTAGAGTGCTGCAAAAATAAAACTATCCAATTTATGTACAACGTTCACTCTACATTGCCATATGTCAGCAGGTATAGCATTCAAGACTGTTCACCAATAAATCCCTTCTGTAATGTGATGTCAACAACAAACAGCATTACAGTGAACATCAACAGGAACCAGAAATGCAAGTGATTTTCCTTACATCTGTGAGCACTATCATTCTGTAAATATCTCCTTTCCAATTGCAGTCCAATAAACATCTCTAAGATGGAAGAAGGTGGCAGGTGAAAACTCAGCTCTGGGTTTGAGTCTGAACTTACTTACAGGAATTTAAAATTTCTACTCTTGTTTCTCTAAGTTCTCTTCAATTCTGCAAATACTGTACTTATGCTTTAGGTTCTCTGCTGCAAAACTACACAAGCCTGCAGAGACTTCAGGCATGTGCACTCTGCTGCACGCTCCAGAGTTGCATGTCCCAGAAATGCATATGCATGAAATGAAGAACCAAACAGCAGGGAAAAACATTTTGCTTCAATTTCTGTAATGCCTACAATGAAAGCAGAATGGAAAAGAGAGTTTTGGCAGTGTCTCCACATTTATGTGAACCTTGAAATGTAAATCAGTTTGAGGCTCTCTTACTAGTAAAAAACACATTCAGTTAACAAATGTGTTTTTTTCTGGGAACCAGGCCTAGAAACTACCCCAATATTAACTTGGTTAGAATTTAAGTAATCTTCTGCTGTCTCTTCCAGCACAAACATTGACACTTCCATCTCTGTAAGCTGCACTCTCTCTGCTGCAGGTTTCTTCACACAGCCTTTCACAGCAGCAAACAGGTTAAAATCCAAAATGCTATTTACTGAAAGATCATATTCAAAATCAGGGAAATGGGAGGAAAATAGAATATATACATTAATTTGCCCTTAGCAAATGTCACCTAGTTTGGAGCAACTTCAAACTGACTAAGGGTACCTTGCCCTGCATCAGAATAAGGACACATTCCAAAGTGCACAGAGAATTTAAAACCCAAAGATTTGAGCAGTTACTGCTGAGTGCTGTTTACTCTGTACCATATCTTATGGTAAACACCACACAGACCCCTCAGGAAGGTGATGCCAATTTCCATGCACATACAGTTCAGCCTGGCTCTGCAAGTTCCCAGCTTTCTCTGCCCAATCCTTCACCAGGCAAGGGACATACTCAAACATTCCTATTTGTTGATGATCATAAATGTTCTTATTGGAGCTCTGTGACAGTAATGTCAACAACCATTACTGACCTCAAAATACCCCTGCGGTGTGGTGCTGAGCAGCATGGTCTCTCCGTTGTCTGACACTGCAAAGCAGCACTCACAATATGAATAATGATGCCTTATCCTTGCCCTCCCACTCTCCTAAATCTCACATGGCTGGGAGCTATCTCATAATGCTTACAAAACACAATAAAACTAAACCACAACAAGCAGGCAAGTGACAAGTAATTAATTTGGGCAAAATTCTACATCTCTAACAGCTATCACACAAAAAAGGACAGCAAGCCGATGAAGATGTCCAAGGGCACCAATTCTCTGCAGGCTGGCAGGATTACATTCCCGAACCACAGACTAGCAAATACAGAGCAGCAGGTGCTATGGCGATGCAGACCTGGCACTTGCACCAGGTCACAGGGAAAGCACAGATGAAATCAGATGTCCTACAGCGTTGCCCCCACCTCATCCTGCCTCAGCAGTTTAATTTGCGGGGAAATGAAGATCTTTAAACAGATTGCTCTACCATCATGGCTAACAGGACAGAAATACACACATTAAGTAAACAAGGATGATTTGTGTGGGCTTCTGTAGGGAAGCCGCTCTTCAGAGGAACAGGAAGATGACTTAAGGTGTGCTCCCTCTCTTCTGTTTATTCAGGAATTCAGTAGAGTTTGAAACATTCTTGCAGCTGGGAAACATTACCAGATACACACAAGCCTCTTACATTTACATGTATTTCTTTAACTATTTTCAACTCTTTACACACAGAATTCACGTATATGAACTGAAAATACGGGGTCTGACCTTAAACTATGCCAAGCATTTTAGGGCACATGGGTCCAAGCAGGAGTGTGTCCCTCAGAAAGGCCAGATGCCTACTAAAGGGGGGAACCAAAGCTGTGCCTGTGCTTTGCAGCTCTGCCAGTGTCATGAGCTTGGCCTTGGCTCCAGCACATCCCAGCAGCTTCCAACAACTGCCAGTCTGGTTTTAATCTGGATGGAGGCTAAGAACTTTTACCATCTATTTCCCCACTTTCAATAATTTCCAGGTAACAACTCATAAAGGGACACAGTTTTACTAAAAACAAACAATGCAAAGAGCCCGGAAAAAACTCATTCCAAGTTCAAAGCATTTTCACAGTTTCCAAAACATCTCACAAACTCTGCTCAGGTGTGAACCAAACTTCTAGTTTAACAACTACTTGCTTTGCAGATTTCACAAACCAGTAGTATGTACAACGTGAGAATACATTTACTCCAACAAATAAGGCCGCACGTTCACCCTACACAGCATTGCCCTGGCCATGAGCTGGGCTGTGGGTTTTGCAGTGCTCTCTCCTGTGCATTGCTGAGCAGCCACAGCAACCAGTGCCTGAGGAAAGTGCACACAGTGAATTCATCTCCTGTACCATGTGAACTTTTGAACTGCAAGTACTTCACCTCCATCGATAGTAAGGACAGAGGAAAGAGAAAAGGCAGCATCAGCTAAAAAAAATGCAAGTGTAGTCATGTAAAGCACTGTAGCTGATGGCATTCTCCAGAAAATGCTGGATTAGAAAATTCCCCTTTTTTGACAGCATACTTTCCTGGAGGGCTGCGGTGAGCCACGTGCAGCCCAGTGCTTGATCAGAGAGGTGATTAGAAATGATAGGGCAGTAGCTCAGCTGTAATGTCCTAAACTCCTGCCAAGCAGAAGATGCCAAATTGCTAATGTAAATAGCCCCTTTTGACGTCTTAAACCCCTGGAAATGAAACACATTTTCCTGAAAGATCAGTCTCTGGTTGACTTTCCATCCCAGCACCAAACCTGATCTGCTTGCGAGTCCGGTTGCTGCCTACACAAACAGGACAGGACCTTGTGGGACCAGATTTCTTTTGCAGAACTGCATAAAAATGACCACCTAAGCAGAATTTTTCTCATGCCCTAATGTAGCTCTGTGTCTAGTTGTCAGCACAAGACTGCAAACCAGACCTTCTGTCAACTCCCATGTTAAAATATTACTTAAAACAAACATCATGTTACAGGGATTCAGATCCACACAAGGATGTGCCTTCAATTCCTGAGGCACCTGTACCACAGTTTGGGGTTATGTCTGACTCTCCCAGCAAAGCACGTAAACCAGTGTGCCAATTCAATTACACTGGTTTATTAGGATTAGCAGACAGCAATCCTCTCTGCACTGACACAAAAGTTTCCTGCTTCCCATTTTTAATTTGCATGCACTGCTCCCAGTTCAGATGGCAACACACAAGTCCCTTGAACTATGTGGATTAGAAATGTAAAGGGATGCTGAGCCCCATCACAGGGCTCACCTGCATGGGATGGAACAAGTTCCCTAAGGGAAATTGTCGTTCCCCTCAGATGTTTGTTGGATCCCAACATTTTGCAGCTGCCATTATTTTTCACAGGACTGTGTGTACTCCACAAAGAACAAGCCTCAGCTCATGCAGTTTGATGTGCTGAATCAGGGGCCCTGCCTGAGGTTTCAGCTGATAATCAAAAAATCTATGGGGCTGATGTGTAGCATCACTCACTACAACAGACCAACAGAAGCCTGGGAAAACGCACCTGGGAGCTTGGGCCTGAGCTGCAGGCAGGAAAGTTAGAACTGTTGTCAAAACATTTGAACTATGCCTCTGAAACCATGCTCTAACTAGGTAAATCTTGTGAACATGGCTTGTTTCATCCATATTTTCCTGCATATAAATTTGACAGGCTAAATTTTGTCAGAGCAGTAAATGCTCCTGGTGTTCAGCACTGATCTCTGTCAGGCTGTGATTCAGGTCCTCTCTCCAAGGTGACATTCTTCTGTTCCACTAAAAACCCCTCAACAGAACAATGCCAGGTTCTCCCAGGTTTCCTTGAAAGCTCCCCGGTTTCCAGCAGCACAACATGTATCCTTGCAGCTGTGTTCTCCATTAGCTGTTCTCAGCTGCAATATAAAATGTCCTGTGCCTACCTTCTGGCTTTTACAGACCGTAGCTGTGGCCATCTACAGAAATTTTGGGCACTTCCCAACCAGACCATAGAACAAGCTTGGGGGAGGAGGGTTTTTGTGCAGCAAGAGAAAAGCAAACACTGGTGTGTGGGTGTGTGGGGGTGTGTGTGTGTGTGAAGAGCTGTGGTTGTTGAATATGTCAAGAAAGTAATGTTTGGATTGAGGAAAGCCAAACAGATGTAGCAGAACTCTGCCAGGAAAGGACGGCTCTGTCACCCCGTTCATGTCTTCCTTAAAACATCCTGGTACCACAGCCAGGCCAACTTCCCTCCCATCTGCTCAAGCCTCCCTCAGCCTGCCTGCAGGTACCAGTTCGGCCACCCTGGCAACTCTGCTGTCCCACACCTGCCTGATGGCACGCAGTCCTTCCCTGTCTCCTGCCAGCCATTTGTCCTGCCAGTGAACTTCCAAACTTTTCTACTGTGCTTTGTACAAACTGTTCAGACCCTCACTACCCCAAGCAGCACTGGCAGAAATTGGGTAGAAATAAACTGACCACTAACTGTCCAGACCAAAGACATCACTCCACAGTGACACCTACAAAACACAGATTGGAGACATCTGGGCAAAACTGCCTTTCATTTTGACTTCTCTATTTTGACAACATGGATGTAATTTATACTTTTTAATACTTTTTGATTTGTTAAGTACAATCCATCTTATAATGATAGTTATTACCCTCCCCTCTGGCACATTAGAATAAATAAAAGGGGAAAAATTAAATATCTTCATTGTAACCATAAATATATTTTGGTTAAAAATGCTGTTGTGATACTATATAGCTCCTTCATTTCCCAGTTGGTACCCAATCCCATTGGGTCCCCTTCTGTAGGAATGACATGAGGTGTCTAGGCTGCTCTGCACCTGCTGGAAAATGCCTCTCAGAGAAGTGCAGAAGGTTCTTAGCTTACAAATAGCCATGGTGTGAGTGGTGACAGGATGAAGAAAACCTGAACAGATACCCCAACTTTCTGTTTGTGCCATGACACTTTCTGGGTAATGATTTTGAATAAGAAACACAACACTTGACATTACCATCCAGGTTTATCTCCCACTGCAATGAAGTACTTCAGCAGTCACACTTATGCATTCACATCTAAAACTATGATAAAATCACAAGCCAATAAGGGGTCTGGAAAGTTTTGGTGAATAGTCATAATTAGTAATTATTTTGATTAAATATTTCAGCTAAAAAACCCCACTTAATATTGGTAAAAAAATTCTAATTTTTCAGAGTTTTTAACAGATAACAAATAAATATCAAAATAAACCTTTTGATTGTAGGCTTGTAAGTGGAGAATTAAAAGATTTTTATTTCCCCCTCACATTTGATTAAAATCAGAATGAGTAACTTTTGTTTACCTTGGTCATCTTTTTTACATATTTTTCCTCAAAAAATTTATGTAATCCTTCCTGACTCCTGTTTACATATTTGGTGACATTAAAAACTGTAAAGCTAGGAATTGCTCGAAACTTCTGTGAAGTACTGAGTTCCAAGTTTTTTGCATCTACAGTGTTAAATATTTTCAGTTGCAAAAAATCCAAGTGCTTCCTGGTGCCCATTCCAAACATCAAGTAATGCACACTGGAAGAGCTGCTGATGATAAAGGCTGGAAGGCTACCTAGGCTGGAAGTTAAACGTTGGAAAGTATTTTCTGATTTACCCTTTTGAATTATTATGGAACAAAATAAAACTTCAAAGCACTGCAGGCCACAGGCATGCAGAGCTGAAGTCTCTAATCATCTCTTTTCTTTGTGGTGGGCTTTCATGGCTCTGTGTGGACATGGTGCACGCAGCAGAGGCACACAGTGCCCGTGCCTATAGGCAGGAAATCAGCATACCCACACACAAATGCAACTTAGAACACTATACAGTGTATTTTCAACCACTCATTATGCTTTATTCTAAACCTCCAAGTTGGGTTCGCCTCCAGCATTTCAGGCAGAAGCTGTATGTCTCTGGAAAGCAATCAAGGACACACATAGCTTATTTTTTGTCATTGCTATCCACTCTTAAAACCATCTATTTAAGATCCCTCTGCTTCACCGCCAGGAGTCGATTGAAGGCAAGGGAAGAAATTTAGAGCTAGCAACTGCATGGGAGCTAAAGAAATTTTGCCTGAAAGATAGGGCAGTGGGGAATGGAAGCAATCACGAGTCCATAAGTCCTGCTCACCTCTAACCCCCCATTCAGGTGAGCTCTGGCTGGCAGAACACAGGAAATCTGGGGCAAACAACTCCTTCACCTCTGTGCCAAACAACTCCTTCACCTCTGTGCCACCCATCACTGGTGCCTCAGCCACATGGCCAGGAAAACAGATGAGCACTAATCTTCACTCTATGAAGAAAATATGCAGGGCACAGGGCTGTGCAGTCTGAGGCTTTAGGGCACACACATTCATTCACAACAATGGCAGGCTGTCAAGTTTCTTTGGGGAGTAAATGCAAAAGAAGGAAAACTTCAAAGCTTTTCTTTTGCAATGCTATCTATGGCAAAGCGAAATACAGGGCAGTTTTCCTGCCTAAATTTATCATCTCCATTCCGTGGCTAAGGCTGAACAGCATCCATTCCTCGAAACACTCCTGAACCATTTTTTTCACTTTTTGAGCAGAGAAGCAGATTGTTCTAGCACAGGGAAGTGAAAGGGCACAGCCTTGATCCAGCAACCCTAGGAACTCAGGGCAATCTGATGTTCTTAGGAAGACTGCTGAATCAAGCAGAATTGGTTTCCTGGTAAGTAAAACACTTGAAAATACTGTTGGTCTGTATTTTAGCCCTAGCAAAATTAAACAACTGCACCAGACTCCTCTACCTACTTTAAGTTTGTGTGGTCTTGGATCAAAACATGGTTACTCACATTTAACAGTCAGATTATCAACTGAAAGTGATGCTGCTTGCTGCTGCAGCCTGCAGCTCTAAGCCCAACAAGACTGAGATACTGAAAAATAGTCAAGTTATAGTTCACTTTCAAAGGGGGGGCGGTGGATTTAGAGAGCAGAAATAACAAACAAAAGAACCCAGAGGTACTGGTCAGAGAGCAGTCAAAACAAAAAAATTCCCCCTGCTTTAGCGATCTACTAAGCTGAATGTTTCTATGATGAATATGGAAATGGTTGATTCTAGCCACAAATTTGGTCATGATTTGGTGCAGACTGTAAAAACACACACACACAAAATCTCTATTTCTTCATCTAGTTGAAATCAGAGATGCATTTCTGTGTGCATCATCTGCTGTGCTGGCCTTCTGTCTTTTTGTTCTGTGGTTTTGCTGTTTTTTTCCCCCCTCGTTTATTGCTTTATTGCTTATGTTTGCAGTAGGATATACAAGAAGCTTGAAATTCTCAAGTTCATCTCAATCATCCCTCTAAGCCCTAACTACTAATGTACTAAAGAGAGGAGCAAGCACTCCTCAGCTTTCTTGGCATTTGGTCCACATGGAGCTCTGAATATTTCTTCCTGTTCCTACTATCCCAAATCCTTGCATCTTTAGGGTTTTTAAAACCTCTGAGAGCCAGAGGGTGGATAAAGTTGGGAGGGACCTCCAGTTCCCTCCTCAAGGCAGGGTTAACTACAGCAGGTTTCTTAGGACTGTATCCAGTTGGATTTTGAGTATCTTCAAGCTTGGAGACTCCACAGTCCCTCTGGGGGGTTTATTCCAGTGTTCAGACACCATCACAGTAATTTCTTTGTCTTATATTCAAGTGGCATTTCTTGTATTTCAATCTGTGCCTGTTGCCCCTACACCTGTCTCTGGGCAGCACAGAGGACAGCCTGGCTCTATCACCTCTACTCCTCCCATCTGGAATTTATACACCCTGATTAAGACCTCACTAAGCCTACTCTGCTGCAGGCTGAACAATCACAGCTCCTTCAGTCTCTCCCTGTATGTCAGATGCTCACAGTGATTAATATTGCTCATGACCTGTCAAAGTACTCAGTCCTCACCTCTCCCACACAGGGGAGCCCAGGACCAGGCACAGCACTGTGGAGGTCACACCAGTGCTGCACAGAGGAGGAGCATCACCTCCCGTGATCTGATCAAGATGTTCTGCCAAGCACAGCCCAGGAGGCCAGCAGCCACCTTTGCTGCTGGCTCACTGTCAGTTTATCCCCAAGTCCACAGCCAGACTCCACCAGCATCTCAGGAATGCTGGTCTGAGATACAAGCAAAATGAATGAGGTGGAAAGAGGTATTATCTTTTAGTGGGATGACTAAGAATGCTGGAAACGGCAGACAAGAACCCCAACAATGAATGAAGTTAAAATATTATCAACCAAGGAAATGAAAGGAAACAATTCCTAATGAAATGTACAAATAATTGGTGGAACTGCCCTGAGCCAATCCCAAACCAAACAGCACAAATCTCACAGACCATCCAGGGACACTACAGTGAACAGGAAAAGTTTCTGCAACTTTACTGATAGGATTGCAAGTCTATAAGAAACAGAAACCTTTACCCATCAGGACCCAACCCACCAAATGCAATTATATTGGATTAAATTTCTACATTTGAGGCAAGCAAATGGTCTCCTCCTCTACAAACACAAAACACTGTCCGCTCTCATAGAGAAGAGCTCATGCTTGATGGACCACTGCTCTTCAGTTGAAGACAATTTGTGTGTCACTCCTGCCTTTATTCATTCAGGCTCCCCATTTTCATTAGAACAAGGAATTAAATCTTGTACCCTTGAACAGTGCTACACTATGCCCTCTCCAACGTTGCTGCTCACAGCTGGAATAACCAACCCAGCCTACACTCCCACTGTGAGCCACAAGCAGGACGTGAGGTGGAACAGCACAGGCAGACAGAGGAGTGTCATGTGCTGAAGCTGGAAGGGTTCAGCATGGGCCACTTGAGCCCACTCTACCCTTGCCCACCATGTGCTTACTGGTATTAACCAGTCTCTGGAAACACCTCACTTCAGACGTGATCTGTTTATTTGACCTATTCTTGAAACAATGCCTGTTTTTTGCTTTTGCATTATTACACCAGAGATACAGAGCTTCAGATAGAGGTGTGAACTAGTTAGCTAGGCAAGGCTATAGAAATTATCTTCAAGCTCTTTGGAAGAGCACGTTTACCAGGACAAGAGTGCATTTGCAGAGGTGTGAATATAACTGTTAGTTTTATCGGCAGTATTTAGTTCCTACATAAAGTCCTGAAATATTCCAATAAACACAGGGATAAAAATATAATATATAAAAAAGGATAATAATATGACACTAATAAAATAAAAATTTTACTCAATCAAAGACAGACACAGCAATATCCAATAGAGCAGTAACACCCAGGCATCACCAACCAGTTGCCTTCTGGCAGAGAAGCCCCAGCAGCCCTGCAGCCAGCACTGGGAAAAGTGACTCTTCCCCTCTGCTCAGCACTTGGGCAAACACATACAGAGTGCCATGGTCAGTTTGGGGCTCCCCAGAACAACACAGACATGAATATGCTAGAACATGGTCCATCAGAGTCCACCAGGATGGCTGAAGGCTGGAAGAGATACTGAGGGAACATGTGGACAACACTAAGGAATTCATCATGTAGTGGTGATTGACTACTACCAACTATTTAGCTCACAGACAAATAATTTCAGATTGTATTCAAATCCAGCACACATTAGTGTTTCATTGCTGTCAAGGTGAAGTGCTAACAGTCAGTGTAAAACACACCAGCAAACCTGCCCCTACCCCTTCTGTTTGGAGGTCTGAGAGAACATTTGGGCATCAATCTAGAGAAACATCTGCAACTGGATGAAGACAGCAGAAATCAGCAGCGTTCTATAATGCTCTTTCCTGACAGGCAAACAGTGACTAAAAAGATGTCAAATTCTGTACTGGCTTTGAACTTAGACAAGAAAATCAAAGGAATTTCCTCCAAATCACTGTTTCCAACTGGGTGCTCTACTAACCAGCAACACCACATGGATAACACATCAGAACCAAGAGAAGATAACTCTGGGAACACAAGTTTTCATAAACATAGCTGAACAACCACTGCCAGCAAGCACCAAGATTGAATTCCACTGTAAAGGTTAAAATGTGTGACCAGATGCTGGATTTTCAGTGCTCACGACCTCCAACAAAAAGCAGTGACTTCCATTCACTAGATAGTTGAGCCAATCACAAGACAACAAAGTCGCAGAGAAAAGTTACGTTCAGCCACAAATTCTTTACATTTAGTGGAAATCAACTTCAACTCTCAGGTTTATGGCAGGTGGACAAGACTTCCTTTGGTGTCACAGCAGCCATCATGTCCATCACATCCTGCTCAGTTCTTGTGTACTTCCATGCCTAAACATGAGTCCCCCAGCTCCAGGTGTAACTCCGTACTTATTTATAAAGCTATCCTTGCATTGTAAGTAATAACATACATGTCTCAGACAACTGTGCAATCATGGGTGCATTATCATAACACAGGAAGGTGACCTGTAAACCATGTACACGCACCTTATCGTAAAACTGGTACCAGGAATGCAGAATTTTACACTTGCTCATGACCTTGCCACAATTAAATGCCCTGCACAGCTTGTGCCCATTTCTCTTTTTAGTGATTACTTGACGTTTGATATTTCCTAAGACAGTTTTAATTTAAATTGCAAGAAAATCCGTATCAACTTGCAATTCAAAAGTATATATATGTACTGAGCAACAGATCCAGTGGAAATAGAGACCCACCTTAGGACTGAGAGACTGTTAAATGCAGAGGTTTTGGCAGAAAATATTTCCAAATAGCAGAAAGACTTGTTGAAGTTACAGATTCTTTCCTTTTGTTTTCCAAACAATACTCATTCTGTACAGTATGGATGTGCCCCTGACAGTGCTTTCAACTTTCTGCTCAGCAACACCCTGAAATTTTTTAATTAACCCTGAAGAAAATTGAACAAAGCTCAGGCAAATACTACACAAACCAGACCTCCTGAAAAATCAGCAGTTACAGATAATATTTATGGATTTAAGAATTAAAATCCCTGGGATTACTGCTTCCTTTATCATTTTTCATGAGCTTCTGCTCCTCTCCTTCTTTACAAAAACATCTTAATTTTTTTCCCCTCTTGCTAATCTTTATAAAACACACATCATTAGTACTGCACACTTGGTGTTGGATTACTGAATATGCAACACTGACTCTAACAATACTTCCTGAGACAGAAACCCCAAGGGATCAGGAAGAATTTGCTCTGTATTTACATTTTATTCCATCTTCAAAGGGTTTACAAAGCATGGGATTTGGAAATAAACAGGTCTCTTCTGCAAGTGCTCTGCATATGGAGCCACTGAGTTTCTCCTCCTCATACACGCCTGCACGAAGGATTACAGTATTTCAGATGCTTTTCAACCCCCAAGCCCCTCCACAGTAATTTTCTCATGCCCACACATTTTTTTCATCACCTTGCACCTCACTCTCCTCTCACAAAAACATTGTCAGGTTACTTGCAAGTGGCACATGTTCATTTTCTCCTCCCTTCCTAATACAAATTTTTCCCACAGCAAATATACCAAAGGGACAGGAAAAGCATAACAGGAGGTCTTACCTTTTGATGGTCTTCTTTGTTTCGTTTGTAGAGACGAGAACGTACCCATTACGGCACCCATTGCAAAAGCTTCTTGTGAGTTTTTGAGGAGGATTTATTTTGGCTGGTATTTTTTTTTTTTTAAATTATTATTCTTACCCCACCCTTCACTGAGAGTGAACAAAATCTGTGTGAAATGCCCCCAAGAACAAAACAAAACAGAGGAAGTCAAGAGAAGAAAGGAAAGAGGGAAGGAGGAGGGAAAAAGCAAAGCACTGCAGCTCAGCGTTCAGCAAGCGTTAAGCTTTGAGGGTTTTTTTTAAGTCAACACACATGCACTGACTCACAGCCGGCTGCACTGTTATTATTCAAAACAGCTACCCATCAAAATTTAAATGCTAGGTAGATTCCCTCAGACCAGAGCTGGCAGCAGATGCATCAAAATATTTACTGGAGCACAGCCACATAAACACACAGGCTAATTCTTCCTCCTGTTCCCTTATGGCTCCAACCAGCAGCCTGTAGGTCTAGTGAGAGAGCATCAGTGCAGCTCTTCCAGTGAATACTAAACCCAAGTCCTGTAGACATGCTGAGGGTCTCGGGGGGAAGCCAGGGCTTTGGGCTGGGTACCAACTCTGAATGAATGGAAATCTTCTGAGTGGGAAGCGATAGTGAGCAAGGCATCAAAGCCCCAGCTGCGCAGGCTGTGTGCTCTTGCTAATTAAGAGTCTGACAGAAAGGTAGAAAGCAGTAATCTCCAACAGTCTTCTCAACAGAAAAGTCAGAGGAAAATTACTAAGTGCAATGGGGGGAAGCAGAAAATTTCACCACAATCCTTCCTTCGCATCCTCTCTCACACACCAGAAGCACATGCAAGGCAGTTAATAACTTATTTTTCTGCCAAGCATGTATCTGCACATATTTTTTAAGGATATTAAAACAATATACTGTTGAAAGAAAACTGTGTAAACATCCAATGGCTAGGAGGAGGTAAGACAATTCCCAGTAATTTTTGCAGTTCTGTCAATGTTTCAAAAAATCAGCTATGCATCTCGTTACGTTTCCTCAGAAGCTGAAATAGCAAATGCTCAGGTACAGGAGTTAAATATACTGAGACAGGCATCAGAAGCTGAATTAATTTGCTACTTTCATAGGGTGACTGAGATTAAGGCACCATCTGTGCAAATACTGTATTTTTCAGAAGAAATACATTTCTACACCAGAGACCATACTACCTTGTCTCAAAAAGTTTCACCAGCTTTCCTCTAAATTTGCAGTACAGATTCCCTCAAGCACAGATCCCAGCTTTCCAGGATCAGGAGCTGCACAGCACTGGTGTCCCTGGAAGTATAGCCCTGCCTTACCTGCTGCTCACATGCTGCCAGCAATGCTGTCTTTGCATGCACAGGTGTATTTGCATCCCCAGTGTATACCTGCAAAGAGCTTCCCATTAGTTCCTAGTTCCAAAAGGCATTACACAAAATAATTTATTTTTTTCTTGTTTTACAACTCAAAATACATTAATTGAACTTTTTGTGAAGAATGCCTGGGGGAAAGTACTGTTTTAAATACCAAAATCTTGAAATGAAACACATCAGTTTGTAGGTAGGTGCAAACTGCCTGGGCTCACAGGGGCCTTTGTCATTGTGGAGGAAGCCTATCCTGGCTTGTGCAACTTTACTTGCCTTTCACCCCTCCTCATTCTTCTCCCAGGCGACTGCCCCTGGGGTAACAGGCTTCTCCAGTCACCCAGATCCAGATGGGGGTCCCTCAGACTACATCAATCTTTACCAGACAGTGAAAAGCTGTATGAGATTCTTAAGCACTTTTTAAATTTAAATATTTATATTTATTTTATCAATATTTTATTTGTATTTGCACATTTAAATGTTAGATAGGCTACAGTGCACATGTGGAAAATCACTGCCATTGGCACTTATGCAGACAACAAAGACTAGAGGGTGACTAGAGGCCACAGCAGAGGTCTCCAAGATGTCAAAAATGGAATCTTCAATCTAAGCAAACTGTCACTAGCAGAAGTCAAGCACTGCCAAGGTCACCACTCAACCATTATACCACAAGTGTCCCATCTACACATCTTTTAAACATCTCCAGGAATGGTGACTGCCTTACTGTCCTGGGCAGCCTGTGCCAGTGCTTGACCACCCTTTTGCTGAAGGAATTTTTTTCTAATCTCCAATCTAAACCTCTTTTTGAGGCCAATTTCTCTTGTCCTACCACTTGTTATTCAGGAGAAGAGCCCAACCCCCACCTGACTCCAACCTCCTTTCATCAAAAAGCACCTTGAAAGTAGATGGCTTCAGGATTCCTCCTGACATCGACTGGATCCCAGCAACACAGAAAGAGCTTGGCCTGGGAGTGACAGATCAGTCTGCCCATAAGGTGAGATACCTGAGAAAGAAGTAAGTTGGGAAGACAAAATTGTACTCCTGATGCTGCACTGTTATTTACTTGAAACAGCATGGCATATGAAAGCAGACGACAAATGTAACTGCTGAGTTTTCTTTGAAACTTGAAAGAAAAAGAAAGATCTGTCTTGGCTGGAAACCAGTATTGACAGATCCCTATGAAATCATAGGGATAAGCCAATACATGCATTTTTTATTTGAATGGCTCAAATATACAAGAATGGGGAAAAGAGGGACCATGCCTGCACAGATAAGCAGAGATTCCCAAATCACCAGTTCAAAAAGCAGATGGTTTCTTGCACAGATGAAAACCAAGACCTCAGAGGAACAGAAGCATCATAAACACTAAAGAATTAGGGTATTTGCCACTGCAAGCAGGAATTCTCATTATCCAAAGATAATAATCCAAATTTATCAACCTAGAAAACTTTGAGATGTAACAAGTGCTGATGGTCATTCTCTACCTGAGGAGCTGAATAGTTTTCAGAGTATTTCCATTAGAGTCAAGAAGCTGCCTGAACACTGATTGTGATGGTGAAATGTACAGTTGTAGCTGTGTGGACACCTAAGCCAGCATCCTGGATAAAGGCTGCTATCAGGGGACCAAAAGTACCTCAGGGAAAGGAAACACCATATTCTGCTGAATCTGACTGCAGCCCTGAGGATGGATTTGCAACACTCCAGGGCACTGCTCACCTCCCAGTGCAGGGAGAAACTCCAGCAGCACATCATGGGGTTCTCTAATGGAATGATTCCCCACAGTCCTCAAGTGCTTGCTTGCATAGCTAAATGTATGTACCACTTGATGATGCTGTTGCTATGCCTAAACCCTTCCCTTTTCCCACAAAAAAATCACCCAACAGGTAGGTGAGTTCCCCATGGGAAGGGGCCACAAGTGTCACTCAGACAATTGGCAGACACATCTACACATGCACAGATACAGCAAAGGCCTCACCAGTGTATGACTCTGCCCCAGCAGAAGCCTGTGCACACCCTCTCCTGAGCTCAGTTAGCAGGGCAGATACATCCCCATCGGTCATCACTAACCCATCATTATTGTCTGCCAGCCATTAAATCTTGTTCCTTCCTTTTATCACTGCTGTATACTATATAATCTCTCTACTGACAATACTGTTCACTGACCCTCTTCCTGATTTCTTTCCACCTTATAACTCTATACGGTTGCTTTTAATAAGAATCTGTGATACTTTGAAACATCAGAGCAAAGTAGTGAGATGCTGACATTGATTCTGGATGTAGCCAGAAGGCTTGGTCAGAAGTTAATTATTTTTAATAAATGCAAATATAGCATCTTCAATTAGGCAGTCATATCACCAGCTAGCTGATATGAGTATGGGATGGAAATCTCCCAAGAGCAAGGTCACAGGGATTGGTACAGCTCTGCGCCCTATGCAGGATCAGGTCCGCCTCCCACTAAAGACAGCTACTAGTGTGAACTGCAGACAGACCACACTTGCTTTGTATCTGTCCTGAATGACACATTTCTGGTGTTTTGTGGGTATATATGGAAAAGCAGAGGGGGAGGTTGGTTTTTTTTGTTGGTTTTTTTTTTTTTTTTCATCATGCAGAAATCTGGTCCATTGCCAGGAAAACACCACCTCCCTAAGCACATTTACCTTGGGATGACATCCCTGGGTTATGAGCCATCCTCTCCTGCAAGGCACAGGTGGATACATCTGCCTCCATAGCTAGCAAGGGAATGCCTCAGATAGACCCAGATTTTAAAACTTTGGGCATTGGTGAAATTCATTCTGATGTATATTTTTTTTGTCTCTCAAAGTACAGCAATGAGCACTCACATAACAGGAACACCAATAAAACCTGAAAACTGCTTGTCTATAGCAAATCCTCATCATTCACTCCATATCTGTCAGCTTTGAGTGCTTCCAGGTAGGTTCTGTTTTAGAAAGCCTAAACAGAGACTGATTCCTCTTCCCTTCTTAGGAATAAGACCTTTGCCAGAGTTTCTATGTGCTTTAAACTAAAGGACTTTCCTTTTTAATATTCCAGGAACACTTGTTTCAGGGAAGCATTTTACATTTACCCAAAAAGTGCTTCACTTTAAGGCAGAGGTACATCTGAGCATGTACTCTATAGAGCAGTTTCTCTATAGGCTGGATATAAACAGAATCCTTCCAGTAAGCAAGCATCCAAGTAGCAGACTGGGAGCTGGGATGATGCCACTTGAGCACTGACACAGAAATGCCAGGACTGCTGCTCTCAGCTGTGTTCACTCGACTGCAAACTGGTCAAACATCCATAATGGGGACCCACTGGCACTGTGCAATTACTGCCCGGTGCTCTGGCACAAAACCATTTCCATCCATGGTGACAAGCTGGGTGTCCCCAGCAGTACAGTCACAGTTGCTCCTGTGTTACTCTGAGCATGGATTCCTCCAAGAGGGATGGCAGCCATGGGAAGCAGGAGAAATGCATTTGCATTGATTGTACAGGCAGCAACCTGAAGCCTACTTGCAGAAGTTGCCCACTCACAAGGAGAGCTTCCCACAGGCTCTTGTCCTCTCTTCCAGCTCCCTCTGATTTATAAGGCAGTTCAGGAGATACTGAGACTTGGCTATCTTCCCAAAAAAAAAAAAAAGTCAAAAGCAAAAAGGAAAAGGATCTTTTTTCTAAGTGAATGAATTGAGAGTTTCTGTTGCTTAGCAATTCTTAACCAGTTGCTGTCATCCACTGTCTGTGCCAGAACATCCTCTGCTGAGTGGTTTGCCTGACCCTAAGTCCAAGGCTCTGTAGAAGATCTGGCAGGAGCCTTCCTGAGCCATTACCACTCTGATTTCTGGACTCATTGCTTACTTGAAGGAGGAGTTACAAATAGCACATCCATCTCAACATACCAAAGTACTCCAGATGTTCCCCCAGTGTCAAAGGACTCATCCTTTAGGTCATCTTGGTGCTGAGGCTCCAGACAAGAGCACTCCACGCAGTCACAGACCAACTAAGGAAGACCAAAGTGCAAAAGCATTGTAGGAAAAGAATAAAAATATTTCCAGCTGGACACTGAGAAGAGGAAGTACATCACTACCACATGCATACAGCTTGGGGTGCTGGCAAGGCTCCATAGTGCAGTCCCCCCAACACTGACCCCACAGGACTCCAAGAAGCAGGAGAGAGGCAAGTGCACAATTTCTCTCACAGTAGGAGTCATTGCTTTCCTTTATTTCTCTGCTATTACTACTAAAAATAACTCTTTGATTAGACTGCTCAGGTTCCAACTATGCTAACCAATACATTTCAGGTGTGTTTCTTTTCTGCAAATATATATCATTAACTTACTGAAATTGACCCAGTTCAAAGCAAGAAGACTGACAACTAAGTCCACCTGCTGAGCAAACACTCAGAGCCACTGCAAAGACCTACAGGGATAAATGAAAGCAGTGTGGGACAATCTACTCCCGCCCCTGGAAACCAGCTTGATCACAGACACCAAGATGAGGCAGTTTTTTGCTGGTCTATATCTGTAAAAAGTGGTTGGAGATCTTTGTGGGCCAGCATTTACCCTTTTATCAGTGCAAGGACTTAACAGATCTCCCTACTCTATGTTTTCATGAAGTCAGAACTTGCCACATATGTATTATTTTTTCAGCACCTATTTTTTTGAGTACTTCTTCCATAAAAGCAACAACACACAAGAGCCTAGTTTCATCCTCTTTTTCTCCTCTCAGGAGCCATTATAATAAATGAGCATGTTTTCAGAGACATTTTTTGCTCTCTGTAAGGACAACATAGCAGAAGAGAAACTATTAAAAGATTCACTACTGCACCTTTGCAGGCCCAAAGCAAATTCTCATGCTAGCTAGCTTTGTCAGACCTCGAAGGCTAGAGGTCCTCCCTTCCATTTTGATGGAAATACATTTTTCATTATATGAAAGACCGTGAATAATAATGCTGAAAAATCAGATGGAGTAGATGAGACTTTAAGCTTTGGGATCATCTAGATTTTTGTGTGAATAAGGCAGTGACAATATTAATGTGTTGGAAAGCCACTTGCCTTCCAGTGTATAGCAAATACAGTTATACAAAGCCAAAGAAAGTAAATGCAATGGTCACTTCATGCCACCAAACAGGACATAAAAAGTCAGGTGTTGATGTCTGAGTGATAAGCAGTACTCCTCCTCTTTAGCATCCTGAGGAAGAGAGCGAAAAATGAAGCTGGATTTTTTTATCCTATTGCTCAGAGAAAGCAGTCAAGAATCAGTCTCCTGAATTCAAGATCAGATGTCCTTGCTCAGCTCTGGCCTTTCTTCTTGCAAATACCAACACAGTCCCCCCTGCAGCCAAACAGGGGTATGCAGAGACATACACATTTGTGTGCTTAAAGGAAATTAAATGAAAAAAGAACAGGGATTGTTCAACCTATGTGAGGCAGCATAGTGAGAGCTGAAAATAAAACTACATTATTGTCTGCTGGCTCTTTGTTCTAGTAATGAAACTGGGCAGATCTCCACAGAGCAGACCTGAAGTTTGCCCTAAGGATGTTACACTCAAAAACAGATAGCTGAGAGCTCAGAAAGGGAATACTTTACATTTCTAGTGACAACTTCAACAAAACACGAGAGAGATACTGGTTTATTTCTTTGGTTGGAGTATCTCTTCTGTAAATAGTGGGAGACCGTTTCCAGACAAAAACTTGAAAGAACAGGGGAGACACCAGCACTCTCCAGAAGGGCAGCAAGGATGGCAGGAGAGGGGGGATGCTGCAGGACCAGCAAGCGTAGTTGTCCTGGCGCACTGCTGCCAGTGGGAGGGAGCGAATGCAGACACCATGCTGAACCCTGTAAGGGTGACAACAAGAAACAGCCAGGCAGAAGGCTAGAGAGACAGGAAATGATCAGAAAAGACTGCCAGCATTGGTGTAACAAAATAAAAAGGAAGGTGGTGAACAACAGTGTTGTGAACCACTCTGGAGAAGGGCCAGAGCTGAGCAGAGGCCAGGAAACAGGAGATGGCTGTGCTGCCCTCCAAAACACATGGTTTGGCAAGGAAGTTCACGGAATATGCTGAGTTGGAAGGGACCTACAAGGGTCATCGAGTCCAGCTCCTGCCCCTGCACAGGACCATCCCCAAGAGGACCATCCAAATGCTTCTTGAACTCTGTCAGGCTTGGTGCTGTGACCACTACTCTGGGGAGTCTGTTTCAGCACCCAAGTTGACAGTAAAAGGTGTGATTTAGTGATAGGGAAACAGAAAACTGGAAGAATTTCATAACAGCATCCGTCTGGGAGGGGAAGGATAGGGATCAGTCCTGAAACCAGGTGGTGGAGCCAGCACAGAGTAAGAACATGCCTGGCATGGCCAAGGACACCTTGGAGGAGGTTGCCAGTGGAAGAATTAAGAACCGCAACCTTTTGTTCTCGGGATGCCAATACAGTGATGTCTGAGGAGGAAAAAACTCACTTTTCAGTAATGAAAAGCCATCTATTACTCCATGAAATTTGTTTGAACATTGTGCCACATGAAGCCTTGCCTTTCAAATTATCAATTATACACGAGGAACTTCAAAATGGTTTGAAGGAGAAAACCCTGGGGAATATTAGTCAGAATTGCCAGGACACAGAGAAGGCTAAGAAGCAGAACACCAGCATTGGTCTGTGACCACCACAACAGAATGCCATTTGAAAAGTCGTACATGGATGTCATGTGTTAAGGCATCTCTTGCATACAGAATGAGTGGATGGGTTTTTAAGGGAATTTTCACAGACAGTAGTAACACAAGATCCCAAAAGCCTTCTCCCTTTGCATGAAGTGAGGCCAGTGCAGATGCTGCATTACATTGTGTACCACAAAGCCTGATCACGACTGACCTGTGTAAGGGGAATATGATAACCTGGCCAGCAGATGGTCCCTGTGATAGCACTGACTGCAGCCATGGCAATATTCACAACATGGGCACTTGGCTGCTAAAATCACTATAGGGAACATCAAGCAGCCAATACCAAGTACATGCACAGACCCAAAGCTCAGGAAACCACATTTTCATCTTCATATGTGAGCATTTCTATCACATCACAGTGTCCCTGAACATTAGGGAGGAAGCATACAGTTAAACCCACAGGTTCAGAGTGATGTCTGTTGTGACCAAGCAAGCAGAAATATCCTGGGGAACACATCTGGTTGTATGCATGATGTCAAGGACATCTCTCCCAGCTGCTGAGTGGTATGTACTCACTCCCTTGCTCACACATCCAGTGTCAGCTTGGCACTGTTGGAACATACAAACTAAGCAAGCTGAGTGACAGACAGGAATTCAATGGTGGTTTGTTCCAAGAAGCACTAAAGAGAATACATCAAAACTATATAAAGAATGTGAACAATAAATATTGATCCAGGTTAACAGCTTCATTTCTGTCTTATGATAATGGTCAGAGGCCTCATTGAGAGAGAAAAGGTAATTTTTAATTATCTGGTATTTCGATGGATGACTAATAAATTAACTCCAAGCAATTCTGCAGTCAGTGAGTTTACATTAGGGAGAAAAAGAGGGTAGAGAAGACATTCAGATGATTTGAGATCTCTGTTTTGCTTTAGTGCACTTCAAAGAAATGTGCCAAACTAACCATGTACAATTCAGGTCACTGAACAGCTGCACAATCCACTGTGTAACTCATGTCGATAGTTAACCAGCTACTTTTGATTCACATTTCACTTCTCACTATAGGGCCTTGAAAAAGAGAAGAAGCCACTAGACCCCCCTAGGTAAGTTCAGCTAGTGTCAAGTTAAATCACGTCAGGCAAAAAATGTGTTAAATAAGGAGATATTCTGTTTGTACATTTAATCTTAGAATCATTTAGGCTGGAAAAGTTAAGATCATCAAGTCCAACCATTACCCTGCACTGCCAAGTCCACCACTAAACCATGTACCCAGGTACCACATCCACACATCTTTTGAACACTTCCAGGGATGGTGGCGCCACCACTTCTCTGGGCAGCCTGTTCCAGGGCTTAACAGCCTTTTCAGTTAAGAGATTTTCCCTAATATCCAATCCAAACCTCACCTGGTACAACTTGAAGCTGTTTCCTATTGTTCTGTCACTATTACCTGGGAGAAGAAACGAAGCTCCACCAGTCTCCTCTCAGGCAATTGCAGAGAGTGAGAAGGTCCCCCTGAACCCTCTCTCCAAACAGAGCCTCCTGAGCTCCCTCAGCTGCTCCTCATCAGATTTGTGCCTCAGACCCTTCCTCAGCTCCATTGTCCTTCTCTGAACACGGCCCAGACTCTCAATGTCTTTCTTGTCATGAGGGGCCCAAAACTGAAGCCAGGATTGAAAGCGTGGCCTCACCAGTCCCCAGCACAGGGGGATGGTCACTGTCCTTGTCCTGCTGGCCACACAATTCCTGGCATAAGCTGTGATGCTGTTGACCTTCCCAGCCACCTGAGCAAGTACACTGGTATGGTTTCATTCTGAACGTGCTAGGAATGCATGCCAGGCATGGACACTCCCCTGGCCAGGTCCTCCTGGAAGGTGCTCTAGAGAAATCAGAATTTTTAGTTTTCTAATCATTAATAGCATCATGCTTTAGGTGAAATGATGTACAACATTCATTGTCTCATTTCTTAATTCAAGTGAAGTACAACTTTCTTAATGAAGATTCATAATTTTGTGTTTATGATCTATGCTGTCAACTTTTCTGCTGGGGGGAAAAAAAAAAAGAAAAAAAGAAAGGATTATTCCAGTAAAATCTTTGCTGTCTGAAGCTGGATAAAACAATGCCTTAACATGGAGATTAGCTTGGCAGGCTTCATTAAAATAAGGCAAGCATCCACATCTCCCAAACTCCTAGCCAGGTTTGTATCTCTTCAAATGCACATCTCCTGTTGCTCTGCCTGTAAACCTGCACACAGTAAATTCAGAGCTTGGTTTTTACCCAAAGTCTCACCTCAGTAAATCAGCATCAGTCTAGCATATCCCCTGGGAATATTTTGCCTCGCCACTATTGTTTATTAAACTACACTACATCTGTGCAAGATGGAGCAGACGCTGCTGCAGAGTGGCCATAAACAGGCTTTGAAGTTCAGATGTTTAGTTGCCCTGAACAGCCAACTAAAACCAGATTGTATCTGATGTCTTGCTATAGTTACAGCAATCCCAGAAAAAAAGCAAGCTTAGTGAAGGGCAGTGGTTTATCAGTATATGTGCAAACAATCACGTGGAACTTCATCGTCCCTATGGAAACCTCAAGGTCTGTGACACATGCAACGATTACTGCCAGCAGTCAGTATATTGAAGACATTTACCAAATTAAAACGAAAACTAAATTGCAGCAAAATCCCATTAATCCAGCACAGACATGAAAATAATGTAAATTAAGCGAAATTGGGAATGACCGAGAAAGTAGCATAATAGTGTGGTCTACAAACTGAAACCTCCTTATCATGAGACCCATGGGACAACATTTTTGTTCTACAGTGGGTTTACAAGGAGGAAAAAAAGAAATCATTTCAGATAGCTCATAAGTTGTTAAAATCACTGACATTTCCAATAAATGTTTTCAGGACTGATGAAACCCTGAAATCGTAATGAGAGTCATGTCCTACCTTCCTTTGACCTAAAGAAAGCAGCAGTCTTTTGGGGAAAAAAAGAGTTGGAAAAAAAAAAATCTGTTTCCTAAGCTAGTTTTTATCTAGATTCAGTTACATTCCTACATGACAGAACTATGTAGAACTACAAAGATATGATGCAAAAAATACACTGTTAAAACACTCAAAAGTCGTGACAAATCTGGAGGTTTCTGCATTTTGCAGGATCACCTCTTTTGTGGAATAACTGCCGGGTTTCTGTAATATGAATCTCTCAGCAGTGAGTATTTCCATCTGTAACTCCACCTTTATTTCATTTATGTGAGAGAATTCACATTAAGGTCACAGCAGATGAAAAATACTTCTACTAAAAGGGATATGTAAGCTATTCCTCTCATGCTAGCTGGTAGACTGAATTATTACTGTTACATCATAACATTCATCTTGACACTGAAGTGCTCCCCAAATCAGACCATTGGTGACATATTTTCAAATTCTGTTCAATACATCAGTCCAGATACTCTCTGGACTTAATAACCAATTAAAAATATTCCATTTCAAGATGTACCAATGGTAGGGTGGAGACAGCTCCAAGACACATTGTGGCACTACTTCCACTTCTGACAGCACATCGGTGTCTGTAATAATCCCAACTAAGCAAACTCAAACGCAGATATTCAGGTCAGAATATCTGCACTATTTTTAATTTACTCAGAGAGTATCTTCAGGAGTATCAACACTTTTTGAAACATATCACAGTCAAAGTGTGAGTTCCAGGCCAGATTGGACAGGGCTAGGAGCAACCTGGTCTAGTGAAAGGTGTCCCAGACCGTGGCAGGGGTGGGAATGAGATGGGCTTTAAGGTCCCTTCCAACCAAACCCTTCTAGGATATGATTCTGTGAGTTGAACAAGCCATACTGGCAGAGCACAGTTCTTCCTAGGTATCGAAGTGCTGACAGGGAAGCTGCATCCCTGCTGTGCTCCCAGGGCCAAACTCTCACTTGCAGGAAGGAACAGCACACCATGACACTCCAGGAAGCTGTGTTGATTTCACAGACACACAGGAGTTAGTCAAATGTTCCCATACCTCAGCATAGTCCCCAAATAGATATGTATGGACAAAAGAAGTAGTTTCTGTTTCAATAACATTTCCTAAGCAAAATTACTCTTTTGTCTATTGAGTGATTTTCACACATGCAGAAAATTGTATTGCTGGTTTTGTTGTTTCCTACTCCTCTATCAGCATCCAGAAGAGTCCAAGAAGTTGAGGCACATTAGATTAGTGCAAGTAGTATAGAAATTCAGTTATTTGTCACAGGAGACTCATTTCAACCCACAGACTGCGTATACACTGAAACTGGGCATTAATATTCTTTGGGCAAACCAAATATCTACTGAAGCAAATCATGCATTACCAGCTGCCATGTGACCTGTTTGGATTCTTTTCAGGGGAACTAATATTTTACTCATATGCTGGACAATGGGTGAGTGATTAACGTTCCCACCCACTCCTCCTCAGTAAAACCCTCAGTTAATCCACACAGGGTGGGAATTTTTGCATCTCTGCAGAGGAGCAGGATATTGCTGGGATTGCCTGTCAGTGGAAGAAAAGCTACACTTCTACGAAAAAAACCAAACCACCAACCTACAACTTCTGCCATACCACAGACCACGTATTCACTACCTAGACAACTGGAGATTGGCAATTTTTGTCTGAAGCTCATGAATAATGCCTCATCAGGCACAGATCACGAAACTTCAGTCAGCCCTTGTTTTCTTTTTAGATTCCCTTCATTTGGCTTCTGCAGCAGACTTTTTTCTTTACTTCATTTACTTCTGGCCAAAGCAACAACAGTGAAAAAATTGATAGCCAACTTACATGAAACAAATCTTCTGCAATCCTCTTTCATGAGTTATGAAGCTTGTCAGCAAGATTTCATTAATCGAGTGGGAAAAACCCTGAAATAAAGTAGCCCTCAGGAACCTAAAGTATGCAGGTTGGCTTACAGTGGGGCAGTGGGCTCTACAAGGTTCTAGGCAGAGGAGCACCTGCCACTGCTGCTCTGCCTGTACCTTTACCCTCCCCAATTTAGAAAAGCCCCTGGAGGCAACCACCCATCCCCCAGCACCTAAAATATATATTATTTTCTCTCTTTAATGCATCTAGATGAGAAAGTCTAATACCACCCTGTCCTTTCACGTGGAAAGATAAAACTCCCTCCAAAGTCCCTGAACAACAAAAAATGGGAATGAAGGTTTACTGCTTGTGATCTTAGTGGAGTCACTAGCTTCACTGTCCTAAGAGACAGCTATAAAAAATATGCAAATAAAGTAATTCTTTGTTCCTGCTGTAGGTATTGAAGCACTCCAGGTACAGAAATCTGAGACTCACCTAACCTCTTACAATAAACCTCCTTGAGGGCTATACTAACCCTTACCAGCCTTCTAATATGGGCCTGGCAATCTAAACAAAACAGTGTCCTGTAATAACTAGGAATTATTGCCAATGACAAGGGAAGAGATGGCAAAAATAAAAGCAAAAAGAGAAGAAATCTCTGTTCCAGGATCAGCCCAACTCTACAAGACTAAATTCTGAGAAAAGTCACAATGTCAATTTCATCAGTTGCTGCAATTTAAGCGTTACACAAAAATTGAGCATATGCTCTATTTTTTTGACACAAATCTTTGAAGTTTAATCTAAATATACATTTGTGGGAACAAAATGATCTCCTCAATTTCCTAGTTATTTACCTCCTTGCTGCCACTTACCTCAAGATAAAGACTCAGATCCCAAATTGAAATTTAGATTGTGCTTTGTCAAATACTTAAGATGTACCTAAACACACATATAGCCATTGCTATGGAACTGGATATTGAGAAATACCCCCAGCTGCAGGCTCACCTTTGTAAGCAGAACTCTTGCACAGCTGCTCACAACCCTGGACAGTGACTACAGGTCAGCTCACACACCTAAATGTCCCCAGTACTGTGTAAGGTACATACACGGAGCCAGTTCCTAGTCCAAAAAGAGCTGTCTGCAACTTCAAGTTGAAGTTCCAGGTTAACCTGGTTAACCTGGACAGATTGCAAGGACGGTTCTTCCAGCATTGAGCTGCTACAAAAGAAGGGCTCGTGCCAGGGCTAAGCCTGACCTGGTGATAAAGTTCGCCATTTGAAATAACAGCCAAGTCCAGAGAGGCTTCGGCACTCATCTCTGCTTTGCATGTCAACTTCTTGAGACAGATGTTATAAGGCTTCAACTTGATAAGTTTTTCAGCAGCAGGGAAAAAAAATAAGTGTAATGAATAGCATTCCTGACAATTTTTTTGTTCTTTTTTTTTTTGTTTTTTTTTTTTTTTTTTTTTTTTTTTTTTGGGTTTTTTTTTGTTTACATTGGCAAATACACCACCCTTTCTGCCTGCATATCCATGCTGGTTAAGGAACTGATGCAATGTAAATCTGTAACGCTGGGACTTGTGTTCTAGTTGTCATAGAACCATTCAAAAGCAATTTCTCTGTTGTTTCTTTATTTCAAATACTTATTACAATTATTTTCATACTTTCCTGTCACAGGCAAAATAGCTGTGCCTAGCATTTAAATTACAGCATTCAACAACCTTGCTTATGTTAATTGATACTAAATATATTAACAAGGCAAGGATTAGCATAAGTATTTACACATGAAAATCACTGGCCCAGACAGCAGCAAAAGAGATCAGTGTCAGCATATGCATTTGAGATTGTTTCAACAGTACAGCCAATCCAAAATTATTAGCATATGCTATGTCATGTCATAGATAAACCTGAGAAGGAGCTCTGGTGATGAGCAAGAAATGGCTCCACTGGATGATTTGATGAAGTTACAGACATTAATGGGAAACAAGGATAGAGGACTAATTATAGATGAGAAAAGCTGTTTTCCATAAAGAGCTTACATGCTCTGACCCTGCAAAATGCTGAACACAGCTCAGAAGCTGGGAAAGGAAGGGGTCCAGCTCTAGAAAACAAACTCCATAGGCCAACAAACCATTACAAGCAGGAAATTTGAAACAATTTTAGATAAATTTCACTCATGGATAAATGTCTCTGTATTACATATGCGCCATTACCAAATTTTTCCTCCTTCGCTAGTTAGCATCCAAATATCTAACAAGAGCTTCTTCTAGAGGACAAGGCCTAATGCTGACTCACATCAATATTCCTGGTGTTCACTGTGCCCTGTGTCCAAGGTCAGACAGCAATGAAATGGAATTCAACAGGTTTCAAGGCAGCTGAAGGAAGGAACACCAGGCTGAGCTGTAGGGTATCACAGGGGAGGATGAGCAAGATAAATAAAATACCTGACAGTTTTGTTACAGCCAGGCTTTGCCTTTAGTCTCACAATCAGCCTTGCCCACAAATGGTAAAAGCATGTGAAATACTGAATTAGGGCAGGGAGAAAGAGCACATACAAAAAGTGAAAGAAAAATAGAAGAGGATAATTAAAAAATCCTACTTTTTTGAAATTATTTGATCCTTGTTCCAACTTGATTAAGCATCACTTCACCAAATTTGTCTTCCTGGAGCACTGGGAGGCACCACAGGCTTGTTACATTTTGGTTGATCTTGAGTGTGCTTGTTTTCATCCAGCATTTCCTCCTCTCTTCATGACTGATTTCTATGCAGGTTCCCACCTTGCCAGGGGAACACTGAGGCTGAGAATTCATCAAATCTGAGAAATGCCTGCTGCTTTTCACAATAAATTGCTTCTTGAAGCCCTGCTGAATTTTTCAGTGACGTCTTGTTACTTTTGTGCCTGAAAAAAATTCAAGTTCTTTAACTTTTTCTGCAATCTTTCCTCCCTTCAGCTTTGCTTTTCAGCCTTCTCCTACACTGTGCTCAGTCTTGCTCTTTGATCTTGTGATTGTTTTCATAATCACATCTGGTGCCTCCATTCTTCCAAATCTTTCCAAAGCTGTTTTGGGAGGCTAAATTGGAAGGATCGCCAGACAGAGGCACATCACTTTTCAGTGAATACAGCCTTGACCAGCAGTAAAGCCCATTTTTTTTTCTGACTGCATATGTAATCAAATATTCACTCTCACTTTCTGTTTAATGATGGTGACTCAAAAAAATTCAAAGAGCTATTTTGGTTGTAATATTTTCTAATTGATTCCCTTAGGACATGAACAGACTTGAACTAGATGTTCTAACATTTCTTCATCACTATTTTGAGGTAGATAATACAAAACTTCAGATGTACCACAATTGTTCCCTGGAATTAATACTTCCTTTTTTTTTTTTTTTTTTTTTGCCATTAATATAACTTTCCTACAGCCTAGTTAAGTGCTATAAGTTGCATTTATTCTGTCTCCGATGAGCTATTCAACAAACCAGCACAACAGACCAACATAACTTGTCTTTTCTACAGCATTGGAACTTACTGCTGATTTAATTCCAAAGTATCTGAACTTGTTTATTATGAGTTAAAGACCTTTCCAGATCTAGGAATGCTGGGATCAACACATCCAATAGGGCAAGACTGCTACCTCACAAGAGCTGTTGATTTTGCTTACACATTTTTAAAATTGCCACTTGCTTTTTCTTCAGCTTGCCTTTCAGTACAGGAGGCCTGTGTTGGGTTGCTACCCATATCACCTATCCATCCCAAGCTGAAAGTCTGAACAAGCAAATCAAAGACATGACCTTGCTTTCTTCACTGCACAAATGACAACAAAAAAGGCTGCCATGTTTACAGAAACCAAGCTCACATTGATAATCTGTCATAAAGTAAAAAACATTTCATTTTACCCATCAAAACCCATGCAATTACTCTGCTAGCTTAGACAGGTTGTCTCTTCTATCCTTCTGTCTTTGTGGCATCAGCTTTTTGTCAGGTAACCATCCTTTTAGCTTATTAAATATTAACGGATATAAAAAAGGGCAGTAGTTCAGGACAGCTTCTTGGGGACCCACCTGTACCAAAGTGCAGCTAAGAGGAATGGAGCACCATCCTTGAAAGCACACAGGCAGTAGGCCCTTGACTTTCTGAGACACATGGATCATGCTCTACTTTAGATTTCAGTTCCATTTACTATTTTGTAAAAACTCCTATTAAGCAGAGATACTTAGGAATTCGGACATCAGTTTACTTTTGATCTATGTTCTAACCTTTTAATCTGTCTTCAGAGGGTAAAGACAATCCCAAAATCTGTCACTTGAGGACCTTTCATGCATCATAAAAGACCTATAAGGAAGACAGGAGCAGCCACTAGATGGGGTGAATGCTGACAGAAAACATTATGCTGGTGGCATAAGCATACAACACAAACATGCACACTAAGACCATACTAGCCAACCTTCCTGGGCTTACTGGATCCCACTGACATCTTCCCAGTTGTGATTAGGCATCAAGCAGCCTAATGGTGAGGCAACCACTGGATTCAGATGACTGTCAATCAATCACTTTGTACTATAAAGGTCCAGTCCATTCTCTTACAGTCAGGTTCTTCTAACACAACCCTTTTTAGGTTGTATATGTGGAGATTCCTCCCTTTGGTGAAGATGTCCCTCAAGGATACTCCTGGAAGTTGAGAGAAAGAGATCTCCCCACAAGTGCTGGTGAGTTACAAGCATCTCTAATTAATAATTATTTCTTTTTGCTAGCTTTAATATAATTGCTGCAATAATTGCTTTAAAATACTGCACTATTACTATACCACTAGTAGTTTTTAGCTTTTACATTGTGTAGTAAATAATCTTGATTAAGATCAGTTTGCCATCATTAAAACCTGCAGGACAAAGCAATTCAATCACACCTCTATAATTCCTTAAATTTAAAATGTTGACAAAATCTGGGACAAAGACAAGACCCAGGTTCCTCTACAAGAAGGAGTTTAGAAAACAAGGGGGTCCTTTCTGCACCTCAAGAAAATGTTTGTGACTCAACAGCAGGATTTCTTTAATAAACTAAAAGCCCCCACTCCCACCCATGACAGTTATGTCTCCAAAACAAGGATAGCTGCATATCCATCCACCCAGCACTGAATTATCCCTTAAAAAAACCTCCATCAAACCTACAGCAAGTTTCATAGTCCTGAGTGACTGCATTGCTAGCAGACCATCTCTTGGGCTTGCAAAAAAAGGTAGAAGCAAACTGCAAAGCCATCAAGGTATGGCTAATGAAATAACCACACCTCAGAGCAAAGGGTAGAAAGTGTTTTGCCTAAGCAAAGAAATCTGGAAATTCATCAACACTGAAAATACTGTTCAGCAAAAAAAGTGAGCAGTCCAAATTTTATCATGTATTTACATTAGACACTTTGGACAGTGAAACTGGCTTGAGTGTAGGACATACTTCTGTGGGTGAGATATTGACAGAAACCACCATGCAGTCTTGCCCGAGGACTCTGAAACGTGCTGTGTTTCTCCTTACTGACATTACAGCATCTCTGTCTTCTCAAGAGAGCAGAACTCTTTAGTATAACATAGCACTTTGTATCTTTAAAGCTGGGACACTTCTCAAAGTCAGTCATATTTGCAAACAAACAGTTTGTGAATTTAGGTAGCACTAAGAAAGAATTCACTCAAATAATGCAATATGCCACTAATGTCATATTAATAAATATCCTGGTGTGGTTACTTTCTTTTATTTCTTAAGTTTAGTTCATGCTGGTACAAGGGCAGAAGTGCTATGCATGTACAGAAACAGTGGCACAGCATAGGATATACTGGATATCTCAAAATAACTTTCAATAGAAACCAAAATATGTTAGAAGCAGAATCACAATGCCTAAAGCTTCAGTGTTTGTTTTTGATATGGTAACTCAGTGTGAAAACTCAGGGAAACTCACACTATTCAGCCCACAGCCAGGCTGCAAACCATGGCCACAGCTCTGCTAAAGACATTTCTGTCCTTCACCCCAAATCCCCCTCTCCTTTCTGGCCACAGATATTTCTGCAGCAAGGCTCTGCAAAGCACTGCCCAGCTCTAACATTCTAAAAGGAGTGCACAGCACAGGGAGACAGCCTTGGGCTCTGGCACAGCCACATTATTTTTATGTAGCTTCTTCTCTGTAATTATCAAAATGTCACCTCAAAATTGCATGGCAGAATTTCAATTCATTTTTAGTTCTGTGGAAGATGATTGTGGCTTTATAAAAGTTTACTTGATATCAAAACATCCCAGAAAGAGCAAAGGTAATTAAAATCCTTAAGGAACGTTGTGGTTGATACAAGTTTATTTACCAGCAACAAGTCAAGGAAACTGCAAATAACAGCTTCGCTGCCATCAGAAAAACAAGTCAGCTGCTCCCCAGCACACAGAGCTGGCCCCAGATTTGATGTTTGTATTTTTACAAGTTACTTACTATGGCTATAAGCACGTGGAGGTTTTCACTAGCTGCCCAGTACACCATAAAGCACAAGAAAGGGGATATGTCTAACTTCTAACATTTATTAATATATTTCCACAGAACTCCTCATCAGGTGTTTGTGCTTAAAACCAAGTTTTCAGATTGCATAGCACCTGCCTGCCATAGCTGATACCGCTCTAGACAGGGGTTTGCCAGTAACAGACTTTGTATTACACAAGCATTATGTACATCTCTAGTTCCTTTACTGTGATAAAGATTGAAAGGTGACTGCACGGGCCTCAGGATCACTATTGTTCTCAAATTATATATAAACATTTCAAGTAGCAGCTCAATACAGATAGAAATAAAACATTCATTATGCTTTTTCCATTCTTAAAAAGAAACAAAAATACAACCAGTCATTGCACACTCAACCTTCAGTAAAAAAAAAAAAAAAAATAAATAAAAAGAAGCCCCATGTGCAGTACACAAAGGAAGCAGAGGGACATCAAAATCATGTCAGATTGTATCCTCGAACCATTACAAAACATGGTTGTCATTTCTCCTCCATGCTTGATTTTTAAGTGAGCTCCAAGAGCATGAGCACTGCCTTATGTTATCAGTTAATGCCCTGTTCAGAAAAGGGTATTCAATAGAGTATTTAAACTGCAGTATGAACATCTTTCCCTAGCTAGGTCTTAATCTTGTTTTTCTTTCTTTACAAAGGGAAGCATCTCGCAGACTTCATTCTTTCGAGGCAGGAAAACATTTCTTCCAGAATCACAGAAGCTTGATATATTTTGTTCCTCACTTTGATCAGCATCTGGTGCTTCATCTTCATCTGTGCATCTCAGCTACAAGTTCTGACTCTGTTCTTTGCTTCAAAACACCCCCAGCAGATTCCTGCTGGTGGGCAAGCTAGAAGTGTTTGAAATGCCTGCAGGAACTCAGTGGGAATCTACACCACAGAGGACCACAGCAGGATTCCTGCTCCTAGCATGGAGGTGGTAGCTGCCAACTCCCTCTTACAGGGTCCTCCTGCTACCAGAGCCACAGCTCATGAGCTACTGGCCCAAGATTTAGTGGCTTCACCTGGAGGTGATTTAGTCCAAAGACTCTCACTGGTCTCTGAATTGAGGACCTCCTTGGTTCTCTCTCTTCCTTTTCCAAGAACTGAAATCACAGTCAGCTGTGAATTAAACACTCAACTAACTTTGCAGGAATCTCTTGCTAGACTGAATCAGGTAATGGAAGTCAGTAATAAAATTATTCTTTTTGATGCTCACATTAAATATTATAGATAACATTAATCATCAAAGGCATCAATTATTGATTTTAAGAATATCGAAATTACTCAGATATTACATCAGCTTGAAATGGGCCCAGCAGTAATAACTGATCTGGCAGGAGCTGGCATTGGCAGAAGCAATGAACTAGCAGAGCCTGGTATTCCCTCCTTGCCTCCTTTCACCACATAGCAAGTTCTATGCTACACTCAATCTGTGCTACTGTTAGTGACTGCCTTGTTCTCCCAGGTTTGGGAACAGTCTGCAAGAGATTGTGCTCCCTGAAGGGATCAAGGCAAGGCTGGCTGGCCTCCTATGGCTCAGTTCTCCTCCTTGCCTGTCTTAAACATGAGTAACAACCTTTCCTCAGCCATTTACAACCTTGCCTAGTTGCCATGTTTCTTCACAGATGATAGACAACTGCTCCAATAACTTTGACTAACATTTTCTGCACCCTCCAGCAAATCCTATTGGGTTGAAATACATTCATCGTCATCACACACTCCCCAGCCTACGCGTCTATCGCTGCATCTCTCCATCCCATCTTCAGTGGTACACAAAGGAAACACTGGGAACTACAGTCGTTCCAGTATCATCCACTGCTGGGTCTCTCCCAGCCATCAACACACACAGGTTTCTGAACACGGTTTGCAGAAGGCCCAGCCTGGGTGGCAGTGTGATCTGCACCACAGCAGACCCCCAAAGAACATTCTCCCTTTTCTGAATGGCACCAGGGACCTCTGAGGTTTCACCTGGAACTGTGCAGTTCAGGAGATGTACTTTCTTCTACATTATAAGACATTTCTTTCTGCAGTACAACTATCACAGCCCCTTAATGGAACTTACCAGTATTACACTCAATTAACGTCTTCAATAATTCAGCCTCTTTCCATCTATTAACCTAACAGTGGATTGTATATATTAATAATATTTAAGGATCACTTGGTATAAAACCTTTTGCCCTTGTTAAGTGTGCCCACAGTTAGAGCACCGTGCATGCTCCCTGAGCATGTCAGGTGAGCTGAATTCCCTATTGTGGTTCTTATGGCCCCAGCACACTGAAAACACAGGGAATACAATTGCCTCAAAGTACGATGAAGTTTATTGGCTCCTGGAGAGCAACTTCTAAAACTACTCAACACACCTTTCCTGTTCCTTCCCTGCTCTGCTATCCCAAGTCAAGAGTTTCTTATACGTTAATTAAAATGTTGATCTTTATTTACACAGATGGACCACCTTCTGTGTCTGTGTGTTTTAACAGTTTTTTCATCATTCCTGAAGGGGTTGGCACTCTCAAGCTGTTAACAAGACATCACTCTTTTCACACTGCTCCAAGGATAAAAGCATTGAGCCCAGAGCACACATAAAATCCAACAACCACTGAAAAAAGTACACCAGAAAATCTTCAGAAAGTATAAGAAGTTTTAGTGTGCAGCACAGATGCTTTTCAAAAGCGTACACCTCACTGCTGAAATCATATGTACAAGGCTTACAAAATTATCAATATATCTTTCCAAAAGCAGTTACATAGTGGAAAAATCAAAATGTTAACATAGGAAAATTCTTTTCCATAAACTAAGCTCAAGGCACGTGAATCAACTACAAAGACTTGTTTCATGGTTTAGGAGGTGGTGGAGAGGCAGCTGAGCATGTTTCTCTTCTATCTGGTTTTATTTTTCACTAATTAAACACTTCAGATGTGCACAGAGATGTCATTTGGCTCCCCCACCAAAGCAGGCTCTTAGTGGCTCTTGGCATTTATATGATTATTACAGAGCAGCATTCTCAAAGCATAGTTTTCAGATTACTTTTTCCATTTCTTACAAAGACTTTCACTCTCCCCAGAAATAAAAAATTTCCTTGGAAACACACACCCATGAGATACAAGTGACTTTGCTTCTAAGGTGGTATATAAGGCACTTGGCTGCCATAGCCCTTCTCAGCAGCACAGAACTGTTGATTTGGTCATTACTGGCTCTTTTCTTCTTCCTATCATTTATGTTGCTAACGAATTTGGACAAATTACACAATTAGGTCAGCCTATATTCCAGCCTTCCATAGACATTATAGCTACTAAAAAAAAAAGAGCTGAGATTTTTTTATAAACATTTTCTCTAGATTGTGATATTACCATGCTTGTTCCACAGGGCAGATTTGCTCCTTGCATTCTGCTTTAAAGCCATGCCATGCCAGGCCCTGTGGCATGACGATGGAATTCCCCTCCACTGCAGCCTGTCCTCGGTTGGGTGAGCATACACACTGCCCATGCACCCTGCCTCCTGCTGCAGCTCAAATCCAGCAGGTTTTGATAGGGGCAAGGAAAGCAAGCAGAAGAGGAAACAGGCATGGCAAGGGGAAGGTGAGAAGAGAGAAACAGAAGACCTTCAGCGTAGAACACGCTGTTTCAGCAGGAACAGGCAACTGCTCTCACAGGCTTGACTTCATCCCCCTTTTTGAGCAAACCCAGTTGACAGGACAAACTCAAACTTGTTGCAGTTAAGGTTCTTTCTCTTTTTCAGAGGGAAAGGTGTCACCTTTGGACACCATACTTAGATTTTTCCAACTGTAAGAGAGGAATATGAATTTTTTTCCCATTAATAAATTTCATAGGCAATAAAAAAGCACGACCAGGCAAAGGAATATTTCCTATTTCAGACTGACATCATGGCAGATGAATGTGAAGTATCATAACATGTAAAAAACCACTGTACTATAGCCTGAACATCAGAGAGGGAGGACACAGGAACTCCATTCTGCCTTTCTCTTTATAACTACCTCAGCAGCAATACCTTCCTCTGAACTATTCCTCTATTTAGCCCCAACCTGGAGATGCTTTTCTTCTGGAAGCAGAATAAACCTTTTATTACATCTCCATAGTCTAAACGTGTAAGACTATGAGTAACACTTTTTTGTAAAGGTTACTCATGAAAGTGGGTTTCTTGATTAAGCATGTTATAGGATTCAGATGCCCTCTGACATCCAAAGAGGACATTTAAAGCCTAAACAAAAAGCCTCTCTTGTTTTCCTGATGACCAGTGATATTTTCTCATCTGTTGAAAACTTGCTGAGATGATGTTAATTTTAGTTCAGGTGGAGTAATTAATTTTAAGGGAGAAAACCCAAACTGATTTTAGTTTTTTCTTTTTTCATAAGTCAGATTCACATAGTTCTATGAAATGTTCTGATAAAAAAGCTGCTGAATTTCCAAACATAGGTAATCTAAAAAATGCAAGAATTGTTTCCAACCAGCTGGTCACTACTCAACAGAGAAAGAAGGTTTTTCACTCAAGTTACTGATATGAAAATATTTCTGGAATGTTTGGGGGTTTATTTACTTCTTACATTTGAAAACTGAAAACAGATTCTATGAGGAAAAGAATTTTTTATAACCTTCTAAAAAAGGCATAGTCACAGATTTAATAGTCTCTGTGGTTACTGAATATAGACCTTGCCAAGGAAATTCCTCCCAAAAGCAGCAGAGGCTCAGGCTGTGCTGTAGGAGTCAGGGAGGGAGGGACTCACCTGCTGCTATTTCAGTACACTTCTAAGGGTTTCTTTCTCTTGCCCATCCAGGTCCCACCAGGCACAGCGAGGAAGCTCTGCCAGCCTCCACAAGGGAGAGCTGAGCCAAGCTTCATACACTTCTTCCACAGGCCCTGCCAAGGGCATTTTTCCTGCTTTATTTGCCATGGGTTGCAGCACGTGCCATGCTGGCAGGAGATGATGCTATTCTCATGTTCCCTTCCTGAGGCTCTGACACAGTCTCTATGGAGGCACTCATTTGTCACCTCTCCTCCACCATCACCAGACTCTAACCCTCAGCCAATCTGCCCCTTGTACCCAGCAGACCTCAAAAATCACAAGTCCGTGCACACAAAGCGACCCAGACCCAATTAATGCACCACACCACACTCCCTCATTTGACACCCTACAAAAGACACCGTCAGCTCTGCATGACAGCATGCCCAGCTTGCAAAAACCACACTTCCTTCCACTCTTTTCACAGTCAGGATGCTCCAAACATAGTCTGGACAGGCAATATCTTTTGCAGTTAGTTGGCTTCAAGTATGCATTCTAGGATCTAGGACATCCACAGAGAGCAAGAGGTGCTTGGGTCTGTATGAAGCAGAGACACACTACGATTCTCTGCAGGCAGACTTCAGCCCATGCACCATTATGTTCTAGGCTATAGCTCTTTCTGTCTTACAGAGCAAGGAATTCAGCAGACTTTGTGACCTCCTACAAGAGAGCAACTCTCTACTATGCTTTCAGAAGTCTGTTACCTCATCTCCATTTCTTCCCTCTGTTTTTTATTTCCAGCTAGTGCAAGAGATTCCTGCTGAAGGACTTTCTGAAGACTCTGTTTTCTGCCCCTTTTCCCCATGAGGGAAGGCCAACAGTCACCTCGAATTACTCAGGCTCCCACTTAGAGACAATAATTACAAGTGATGAATTTCTACATTACTGTGGGGTATTGCAGACAGTGAATGCTGAGACTGCTCTGCATTTGCTACCCTAGACATATCCCCAGGGTGGGGACTATGGAAGTGCAACTTTCAACACAAATCATCATGAAATTGTCCACTTAGTTTTCTTCTTGGGATTAGTCTGGAAAACAGCATGAGAAAAAAATGGCAGGTGTCAAAATTCTTACCACCTGCTCTGTTCTCCTCATCATTGCAGATGTCAAGTGATCCTGATACTGCTGTGAGGGCAGAACTTAACAGCAGAGCATGCATGCTGTGCCAGGAGCTGCTGGACCTGTGGAGGCACATCCTCAGGGAACTACACACAGGATGCCTCTCCCTGCCATTGTGGTTCCCAAGGCAGGCTGGGCAAATGAGGTGCACTGCCCTCCCTCTCTCTCTGAAGAAGGCTTATCAAGACACTCATCACCCTTTGTGATGGACTGAATGTCATTAATGTCTTAAACATTGCCAAAATCATAGAACGACTTGTGTCAAACTGCAAGGAAGCAACTGCCTGTCTGTGACAACCAAAACACCCCTCCTGACTGGAATTTGGACTGTGACTGGGAACTTGAGATAGCACTATTGTCTAATCATCTCAGGTCTGAAGAGAGGTAAACAAGGTTCAGGGAAGAATGTCTCTGTGTTAAGAATCTCCCCTAGCTGAGAGAAGTGGGTGGCAGGGGAGAAGGATTTTGGATGTGTGATGGCAAAATCTATCCACACCAAACCAAAGGAGTAACTCCCCACTCTCTCAGAAAGACCATGTACACATGGGACATTCATATGACAGGCAGCTGAGAAGGGTCATAGACCATCAAAGACTCCCATAGCGCCCCCTTGACTTATTCCTGAGACCTCCCACCACCAGATGATTGTACATGATCCAAGTGAGGCGCCAAATCCAGAGCCAGAGGCTCTGCAAATCTCCCCGCCACAGAGGATGTGCTGGGCATCTCCTGAATGTATACTAATCCATTGGACTCATGTTTTGTGGGACCCTCACCACCAAGAAGACCAGAAGAACTGGATCGACAGGACACCACCAGGTTACACGGAGTGGTGATGCATTCTCTATTTTAATCTCTCTCTGTCACTTTCTTTCTTCCCCCTGCTTCCTTTTCCTTTTTTCTCCTATTTCTCTTTCTCTGCCTCACATTTACCATTAAATAAACCCCATACTATTGACCTTGGCATATGGTCTTGTTTGTACCTTAATTTGGACAGAGGCATTTCTAATAATTCTAATAACTGCATTGTAACACTTGCTAAAAGTAAAGGGGAAACTCCTGTCTTACTGACAAGTTACTCATGGCAGCACAGGGTTGTTAGCATTTAGAAGCACGACACTGGGGTTAGCAACAGAACTGATGCCAAGGGCAGGGGCCATGACAAAGTAAATGGGCAGCTTTCCTGTCGAGGGTCCAGCTGAGCAGTTCAAGGGAATATTTACTAACACACATGGTAAGAGCAAACCACATCCTCCACAAAGTGTGTATTCACAGGGTAATGAGTTTGCAAAATTCTTCCCTATTCTGAGGACTTTTGAAAAAGAAGCAGAGTAGATAAGACATTGGTGGAGGTGAAGAGGTAGGTGACTTTGTTAACATATCCAGGACAGATAAGATGAACTTGAATTCAGGGCAGCAGGTCAGATATGTAGACTCAAAAGGCATCATATATGGGGGCTATAAATGATGGAAACATTAACTCAGCTTCCCTCTTTTTTGGCTATTTGGAGAGAAGGTAATACAAGTTTAAAAGACCCAAACACAACAACAACAAAAAAGCAATCCATAAACATTCACTTTGCTATACAAAAAAGGTCATACTTACATGCTGTCAAATCCCTCCAGGCTTCTAATCCTGCCAGTGACATTAGAACATGAAATGGCCAAACTGTATTCTTGGTTGGAATATGTGAATCAAAACAGCTCTAGGAATTTACTGACATTACAGCCAGTGGGGTGAGCTAGCAGAGAGGGGTGTCTGACGGCTGGCTGCACCTCCCCTTCATTGGGAACCAGAGAAAGGGGTTTGCCCTAAGCTAGGGCAAGAGGCAGAGCTGACTTTGCATAGGACAAACAGAATTTGTATTTCCCATGGGTGAGCAATAAAAAGACAGAGAGGCAGCTGACTGAGTTAATCGTGCAAAATTCAAATTGCATGCTCAATACTAGACTTTACAAAATATTTTCAGTTAACATTTAACTACAAGTTAAATTTGCATTTTAAGTGATGTTAAGTTACTGCAAAAACACGTTACTTTCAGCTGAACTCTTTTTCTGCTTACAAATATATATGCAGTGTTATTGATGATAGAACATACAGATCTTTGACATCATGTACTATTTTTCTGATAATTCTCCTTAGTGTGTATCCACAGAGGGAGGCCGAGGAATCTATAGTGGCCCACAGCTGAAAGCAGAGGATGTGTAGAAACCATCTCAGGGGGTACATGTGTAAAATATGAGCACAAAGAGAAATACTGAACAATTCATGGAATGGCACCCTGTGGGAAAAATACTGTGTACTCATGTAACTGAAAGCTATGTCACAATACAGGCCCACAGGGTAAGGGAATAGTATTGCACAAACACTATTAATTCTGCCTTTCTACTTCAGAGCACTTGACATAGTTAAAAAAAAAAAAAAAGAAGGTGTCTGATCCCTGTATATTGCATAAAATGTCCTCTTTTCCTAGAACATAAAAAAAATTCCATTCTGTGGGGCCCAAGGAGGACCTGCGCACCATGGCATCTATCTGTCACTGGGGCTGAAGGTCAGTCTACAGAAGCAGACATGAAAGGCAGGTAGTTATCTCTCTGTGGACCATCTGTGCTGCAGAGAATATAACAGCAAGTTAAATGTGTTTGAATAGCCTCATTCTACATATGGAACAGATACAGATACAGGCACAGTGGATTTTCCCTTAGAGGCAGAAGGATAGTCACATAGGTTATCTTTAGCCTAACAAGGAGGCCAACAGTCAGAGTCTGGCTCTGGAGAGTGATTCACACCAGCTGACAGGGGTCTTGCTCCCAGTCCCTCTTTAGAAGGCTGCTCACGCCTCTTTACAGAGGCCCCTGGAGAGATAAGCCTCACCAGGCTGAAATCAGACTTTGCAAATTCCTTCTTGTATCTAAGCAGCTCAGAGTCGTACTGATCTCCAGATTTGCTGCCAGCAGAGATTTTCATTGCATCATGTGGGCAGGAGGCATGGTTTTACTGCTTCCCTCAACCAGTGGAAACAGTCATATCTCACCTCATCAGCTCTTTGGTATGTCAGGACCACCAGACACAGGCAGTTCCTGGTCTTACTTGGTTTCAGTGTGTGTGCACATTGGTAAGCTATTCTCCTGTTGACCAAAATACTACGGTCTTCCCTACCCATTTTTTGACAGTGAAAACATCTTCCTAGACACAACAGTGCTCAAATAAAGCCTCCAGTTTTGAGCTTGCCTGTGTTCAAGCTGCATGAGAAGGTGAGAGAATTGCATTTTTAGCTTGAAGGCCTTCAGAGATCAGAAACAGAAGTCTTAATTATTTCTGTTCAAAGACCATCCAAGGGATAGAACCTCCCCTCCAGCCCAGTGCCCTACAGTGGCTAATGAAAAAAGTAACACCAGCAGATATGTGCATAGACTGTTCAGTGAATCAAGCAGACAGCCTGATGTGCCATTCATTTCACACACTTCACATTCACGTGTTTGTTACAGTCCTCATGTCAATTTGACTGTCAGGCTGAATTTTTTCCCCTCTTTCTTAGCCTCTGTTTCCTTCTTTGTTGCTCTCCCCCACCTCCAGCTTAGTAAGGCAGTGCTGGAAATCAATAGTTACATCAGTACGAAGCCTGGGTTAATAAGAGGACAACAGAAATTGCAGAGTCTTACTAGATGTATTTGATACTCTCATGTCAGGAATTGAGCTGGTTTCCAAAAGAGACTCAGCTCTCAGTTTAAACTGCTCCTTTCAGGAGAACCAAACAGTTTCACTTAACAGTGAAGGGTATAAAACACAAGTCTGTTAGGAAAGTTAAGAGAGTTCACAGGCAATAACTCATTTGTCTGTCCCCAGACAAGTCATGGAGATCAAAATATCATTCTATATATAGTGAAAACTATTAAAAATACTATAAGCATCCCACACTGACAGTTTCTAAAAATTCAGAGAGGTACCACACAAGAGGCAGCAGAATCCTTATTTCAAATACAAATATTCTAATCTGCATTACTTGTAGGAAAGGCAGTATGGTTTATAATTTACTCTGTAAGAAGCTCTGTGGACTGTCTTTTAAAGCAGCACTAAACAAGCTGCCTGGGCATTGGGATTTCAAGTTTCAGATGATCCTCAGCCCTCACAGGTGCCCCACAAAACAGCAGTGTTGCTGTCACCAAATGACTGGCTGGTGATGTTTGTACAGGGAACTGATGGAGAAATTTTTGGTGAGTGAATCTCTATCCCTCATCTGAGGTTTCCCCACACAGAGAGAAGTTAACTACCTCAGAGGATAGATAGAACAATTCAAAGATAACCCGGATTTTTAATAAAACAGAAAATATTCCTTAAATCAAAAAATGTAAATGCCTCTGAGGGAGTGCCATGGCCATGTAGATAGAGTGAATCATTAATATTAAATAGCTGGAAGGCTGTTTAATTTAGCTGTGCTATGAAATAATCAAATATATAACCTTTACCCAATTGTCTTCTACACATTCCAGCTTCTAGCAATTTTGACAAGTGAAGATGACAGGGAGCTTTAAACCAGACTCTACACCTGTAGCTCCACAAAGTACCTTCCCCATCACCTTGCTGAATCAAATCTTGGTGCACATGTAGTGTATGTAGTGTATGGCCCCCTTTGATAGGGATGGCTGCAGAGACTTTCAATTACCATGTGTCTCGGGCACAACTATTAACACAAATTATGACAGCCTTAATCTTCCTTTCCCATGTAAAGTATCATTTGGCTCAGAAATGAAAGAGGAAAGATGACACCCTCAGATACCAGAGCTGATTATTCATAGTCCCTCAAAGACCCTAGTTACTAGAACTACATGAACAAGTGCTTGTAAAAGAAGGTATATTGGACTGGGAAACAAAGAAGGGATTTGCTTTTGCTTTTCACTTGTCACTGTTACTACAGGAATAAATAACAGATGTGAAAATTACCTTTGAGAAATTTTTAGCACAATTTATTCTGTCATTCTCACTAAGTGCACAGATCTCTCCTGAAGCTCATGTTATTTACTCATTCTATGACTGTTACAAAAAAATGACTGTCCCATGGCATGTCATCTCATGGCATAATTTACCTCAATTTTTATTGCACACACTTAGCTGCCTTGTTCCTTTCTTCAATTTCACCTCAACAATTGCTCAGCTCTTTCATTCAGAAGGTAACTTTCAAGATCTGAATTTTCTGAGATCAGGATTTCCTTACTGGCAAAACAGGCACATTACACATTTACCAAGTACAAAAACAATCAGCAGAAATTAAAGTTGAAACACGAAGAACATTACATAGGCTGAAAGCTTTGTATCTTATTACTGAGAAAACTTTAGAAAATCTAGAAAGAAGACTGACAGGAAAACAGTCAGTGATCATCTGGTTAGCAGGATACAAAGCATGCTTGCACACACAGCTGTAAAACATACATCTATACCTATTTTATCAGACTGGTTAAATAACCCCATAATTACTGCCAAATGAAAAATTTCCAGCATTACAGTCTACTGCAGTACAATGTATTTTGTCTCAGTTCTCCTCTTGCAATTCCCACAGCTACAATGAAGCAGGAGAAACTTAGAAACTGTCTGAGCAGGCATGAGCTCACATATCCCATACCCCCACCGCAGCCAGCATGAAGGAGCAATGGAGTTTGTTTGAGAGAGCAAGTCATATTACATGAAGAATAGTAAGACAATAATCTAAGTCTTGTGCTCAGCACATGAGCCAAACAAGCTAAAAGGAAAAAAAACAAAACCAGTTTCAGTTGCACAAAGGCTTCCAATGGGCTGCATTCAGAGCACACATGTAGATAACCCCACACACAGGGAGGCATGTTGTCTCCTCATGCCCCCACACTGGCCTGGCTGCGTGCAAAGGAACACATGAATCTTGCCTTACCTAAAAATCATCAACCTGCTTCCCTTATTGAAGAACAAGATGATGATGAAGAATCAGGTAGTTTCTCCTCTATCAGCTACACCAGCTCCCAGGAAGCTGAAATGTCTGCAATGTGTGTTCACGGAGTTTTTAATGAAAACCTATCCCTACCCCCAAGCCAGTTAGCTGCCAAAGAGTGGAGAAAAAAAGCCTCATGAAACATAAAAGCAGCTTTTCAAAACCTTTTTTAGAAGGAAAAACTGATGCAGTCTATGCAGAAGGCAGGAGCCCCTGCTCCAAAACACTGACCATCAGAGGCAAGTGGACAATTAATTATTCAGCAATAAAATCTCATTTCCAGATGCATGCTGACCACTGAACACAGCTCCTAGCATGCTGTTCATCAAACATATGGCTCCTCTGACCTCAATTATTGTGGCTCTCATACAAGTTACTTCTGAGAAACTATTCCAAAGTTCTGGTGGAGCTGTGAACAAAGGGTTGTAATAATTGAAGATCAGATTTATATAATCCTCTGCATAGCCAAAGTGACCTTACAAAGTAAGGAGATTCGTTTCAGAACATAACAAAATGTTCATGCAAAGGTTTGAGCATCTTTGCAATTGCTGAGTCAACAGAAACAGTTCTGCTATTTGTTTGTGGAAATTAAATGTGAAATAACTAGAAAAAACCAAAACTTGATATGAGTGGAAAGAAGGCTGGGGGTAAAATTAAAGGAAACTGAGAAGCTATATTCACATCCTAATAGAGGTCATAATGGTACAGAAATTATAGTTAAAATGCAGTTGCTCTTCCCTGGATGGAACACAGTTGGCAGCTCCATGATTATTCCCCATACAACAGTAAGCACTTGCAAAGAGAGAGGGAACAGAGTGGAGACCATGGCCAGGCTCTGTGGAAATCCTTGTCAGGAGGGGAATTTGATTGTACTTTGCAGCTGACAAACAGCATAGCACCTGCCAGCCAAGGGAGACAGGAGATGTCTTGCTGCCAAGCCAGTAACTGTCACACAATTGCTCTCCTAAGATGAGCTTTGTTCATTAAAGCCTTATTGTAACAGTGATGCACGCCTCCATCCCAAAGTTACCCACCTCCAAGGTACAACCACCCCTCACTGGGCACAGTCCTTATATTTTATTGACTATATATTTAAGAGCAAAGCAAGAGAGTTTTACACTAATCAGTAACAAAGGTATGTATGACTAGAGTCACTCATGATCTACCTAAACATAAAGAATAGTCAAAAAGTAGGTTGAGAATGGGGAGAAAGTTAGGGAACAGTTCACCATAACTGCCGGGATCAGTCAACGGGCTGAACCTGAACCTGGCATGGGAGAAGTAGGACCAATGAGTCTTCAGAAGACATACATTAGTACACTTTGATTAACTGATATCTTTGGTAGTATAGGCAGCCTTTAAACATCCACAAAAAACGATGGTTAAAAAGGTAGTTGTCTTCAAAATGTGCCTGACCTCATCTAGCTGTATCTGAAATGAAGAATTCCTACCACAAATAGGTTTTAATTTCCAGTTCTGAAGTGAAGGAAATAAAACCAAAGATTTACAGAAACAAATTTGTCTAGGCCTGCTACTGCCATCATCCTTCTTTCCAGAGCACATGTGGCATCTGAAATCCAGCATTTCCAGAACCACAGAGCAGGACTGAGCACAGCAGTAAATACAAAACAAACTGCATTTTTTATCAATAATCAAGAGCTTTGGGTTTTCCCAGGTCTCTTCCCTGCACTTACTGATCAGGACAGATTCTTTGCCCAGTCCTTAGCATACTGCAGCAACACAGGCAGGATCCAACACCTTTAAGGGAATCTGGAAAGCACATCTTTTTTTTATTGCTATCTGCTCTGCAGGTTGCTGGCATATGAAAAGGGTCTGTGCTACCACCCCCTACAGCCCTGATCCCAACCCCTTCTATCACCATTTCATGCACAGTACCAGCAGGGTTACTCATTCAAGGGTCTTTCTGACACTGGGGTTTTTGCTTAGAAGTCTTGACCATTCCACGCACAAGGTGGTTCAAACCTTTTGGCAGCAGCTGTGGGCAAAACATGCATTTCAGTATCTACATTCCATTCCCTACACCTTGCCCTCGAGCTTCACTTCCCCCATTTCCTTTCAACTAGCTAATATCACCACCTCTCTCACACCAACCTTTGCACGTCCACTCCCACTTGCCTGCTGGTGCGAGGAGCAACGAACAACAATGAAAAAATACCTGCAACCTTTCATTAATGCCGTACTCAGCAAAGCTGCAGGAAGATTGCTGACAGCTTTCACACATTCAGGAGACACACTGAACAGCCATGCCAGCCTTGCATGATCCAATACCCAATCTGTCCCTGCTGCAGGCTGCCTTGTGGCACATCAGCCAGGTGCCAGTTTTCACTATTCATCCAGCCATAATGAGGCTAGGCTGGCAGCCCTTTGCTATTTGCATATCTCCCTTCCTTTTATTTATTTTTTTTTGGGAGTACACAATGAGGTAGACCTCTCCAAAAACTTACACTAGCAAGATTCCCCCTGAGATGGCACTGATGGAAAATGGTGCAACTTCCCTTTGTGAAGTCCATGGGTTTGAATCGAAGCTTCAAAAATTACTCAACACAGCTGCACAGGAGAACAGCACACAACCCCTTAAAGTGCATGCCTCAACAAACAGAGAGATGAGAGAACATGACTACTTACAAATGCCACTGCTCACACATCCACAGAGAGAGATTGGTCCTCCAAGTTTGAAGGAGCTGTGATAAACACCACATCCAAATAGAACATTTGGGGAGAAAAGTGAAAATGCAGAAAAACTAAGACAACTAAGACCTCCTAAGTTGCTGGAATATTCTGAGTGAAAAACAAGATTTAAAGATTGCTTCTATTTTTTCTACTTAAATATCCACACTTTTCTCCCAGGGACTACTACTTTCATATTTCCTTGTATTTTAATCATCATGGAGAAAAAAAATAAAATTATAACACCAGAACTCCAAAGAAAATAGAACAAACCCATGATTGCATCTCTCACTATTTCTAGTGTTTCCCCCCATGCTATGAACTTACAAGTTTCCATCAGAAAATCAGTTCTTCCCCACCCCTGACCCAGAGGCAGTTGCTTTGGATGAGAGACCCAGTGCATTTCCTGCTTTCAGTTGTCACAGGAGCCCTTGGAAAAATCAAAGCCTGGACATTATGGAGTGAAGCATCTACACAACACCACAGTTAAAAATGAACATGACAAAGTAAGAGACTGAGAAGGGTAAGCTCCTTACAAATGCCTGCCTCAATATTTTGTATTTTAGCTATCATGCAGTCCACATGCAGCAGGTGGGAAAGTTGCAGCAGGTTAGAGATTTATCCTTAGGGAGAGAAAAAACAACCAAAACCAAAACAGTTTCCAGGCTGTGACTTTTGATTAATCAGTTCTCTTGGCTGTTTTACATGGGTGTAACACCACTGGTTCAGGGGCAGTCTTTTCCTAGTCAATAATATGTCCATATGATCTGAAAATGATGCTTCCTGCCATCTACTAAATTTCTGTATTTCTACCTACAAACATACTGAAAATAGCAGTATTATCTAGTCAGTAAAGTACTGAGAAGGGTATTTGCTAGTATGCCATGATAAGAGCTCAGAAACAAATACCTCCAATTTAATTTCCTACTGCTGAACTGTGACTGACTTGCCATGTCAGACTTCTTCCCTGATTCAACTACTGCCCTGGGCTAGACCACTGCTGCTGTTCATCACCACATCTTGCTCCATTTCTCAATGCAGTCACCACTGATGATTTTCCCAAAGAGCTCAAGAATCTATTTCTCAGCCTAATAAGGGAGCACAGCTTATGATGCTTCCTAGAATGTTCTCTGATCCTAACCAAGGGGGCTCAGGTGTCACTCTTCCTGTGATTTCCAGCCCACGCCAGATGACATAAAGAGGGTGACAGCTTTGGTGATGAGGATGCCTATCCCGACAGCTCAGGCATTGATTCCTATCATCAATTCTTTCCCCATTACACTTAGCTGGTAATAAATTTTTGTTCTCATTTTCACATACTACACTGCAAACTTGCTCTTTCATGTACCCATTGCATTTTATTTCACAACAAGGTAGTGATTTTCATGGCATCTTTGTTGAAGCTTGCCCTATGTTCTCTCTGAGCAGGACAGTGTGGACACTTTGCAGGGGGACACTTCACCTCTTGGAGGGAAGGCACTGGGTTTCACATATCAACCACAGCCAACAACTCTATATAATAAATTCCAGGTCCTTTCTTTTCTGAGATTTAGAAGTTACATCACAATCTTATTGCTGCAGAATTATAGAGTAGGAAGCACAAGACTGAACCAGCTCTAAAGAAATAAGAAACATTTTTTAAAAAAAGCAACATAAAGGCCACTGAGTGGTGTTTTATTTCTGTTCTATGTCCTTGTCAAGATAATTTACTGAGTTATTTAAAAGAGTTCATCATCAAATTCTGCATTAATCTCCTAACCTTGCTATTCTCCAAAAGATTGTAAAGTTCATTATTATGGCTATTGAAACCAATCTGTAGATGCAGAATTTCAAAAGGACCAGATAATTGTATAACTGGGAGTATAACTAGTTATGCAAGATGAAGTAACAAGGTCAAAAAAGTACTGTGCTTAAAGGCATACAATAGATGGGTCAGGAAGGAATTACACACTCTGTACAGCTTTGCAAACCTGGCTTCACTTTGTCTGTGAGGCAGAAGATACTGTAGGAGAAAAGAGTGAACTGCTCCTATACATTTTTCCTTTGAACCAACTAACCACTAAATCCCATTTCATTTAGGAGCCACACACAGGAAAGACAAGAGCTCTTCTTGAGGAAAAGTTGAATTACAGAAATACATTTAACTTTCAATATTTTATTCAGTCAGTTGCTTTAAGTTACAACAATACCCACTGAGGATTCCTCCATATCATCTAAGAGTTTCTTTAAACTACCTTATGGTACAACCCATGCAGCTTTCTGGCTCACTGTGTTGTCGTGTTGGTGACTGTGATCACAGCAGCACTTTTCATCTCTGTGCATGGGAACAGTAAAATAATGAGTACAAACCAAGCCCTTTGGCCAAAGCAGAACTGGCACAAGGCTGGGGCTCACTGCTGGGGAAGGGTCCTGCTGGACTGCTCCTTTCACCTGAGGCTCTAAGGCCGTGTCCAGAAGCAGCATGTTTATTTTTATATATAAATATAGATTTTATTTTATATGTATATATATGTATTTTTACATATACATAATTTTTATATATATATGTATAACAGACACATTTCCATGTAATTTACCTTTTTTTGTCCTTGTTATGGTTACAAAGATGTATTGGTTTAAAGGTAAAATGGCGGGAGAAATGAACTTCACTCAAGAGGGATTACAAGTCAGAGTTACAATTTACTAAAAAGATTACAATAAATACAATGATACAGAGAAAAAATTGATTTTAACCCACGAAAACCAGATGCATAACCCAGCAATCTGGGGCATGAACAGAATGGACTTTGTGCTGAGCACCACACTTGGGCCCCCTGAGTGCAAAGTGAAAGGAAAAGAAAACCTGTTGGTGAGGATGATGGTCACAGTCTGGTTAAGAGTGGAAGTCGCAGTCCTCTTGAGTTTCTGGTCCTCCTCCAGATCCCATGAGTGGTACCAGAAGTCTCCAAACCGCAAGATTATATATGATCAGGTTCAGGTGGAAATGCCCAATACCTCCCAGGGCAGGGAGTTTCACAGTGGGTGATTTAACTCTTATGACCCATGGGATATTTTGGGAATCTTTGATGGTCTAGGTCATTCCAGTTGCCTATTGTGCTAGTTCCTTATAGCCCATTAGCAGACATGACCCCTCAGGCTGGGTGTGGAGGTGCTAATGCCCCCCCAGAGGGGGAGTTATCATAGCTGAGTCATTGGTGTGAAGACAGAAATATTCCTGTGCCTCACAGGGTCCTTTAACACTCAGCTTGTAGCCTGAGGGGTCAGGCGTGCCCTGGGAAGCTGCTGCAAATGGTCCATTATTAATAGTTCATCAAAAATGACACAGAGGGTGTAGAATACATAGTTTTGGTTACACCCACACAGTGATAAACTGGTCTTGACCACTGTAACTTGACATCAGAAAAGACAACCTCACTTTCAAATCTCTTACAGGGGAATGTGGAGGCCAATCCTACACATGCACATAGAAATGATCTTCAATAAGATGCATGCAGAATAAAGATACATTAAACAAAGCAGAAAACACCACAAATTTTTTCTCCCATCTATATGATGTTATGTAGACAGACTAATCCATGTAGAGTATTATACTGACAAGTAAAAGTATTACTATGGATACTCTGCATGGTCAGCCCTCTTTGGCCCCTACAGGCACTTTTATTCCAGGCTGTGCTGGCTTTGCATGGTATGTGTGGGAGCAGCACTGCCTTCTTTGGCTTAGAGAACATGGACTTGGTGTTCACATGCAGATTGTAGGCTGTCCATAAACTCATCCTGAGCAAGGCAAGCACTGAACATCATTACAGCAGGCAGCAATATTTTATTGGAATATATTTATTCACAGAAATAAGAGGTTTTAATCCCATTTAAGGTGATCATGGCTAACACTTACTGAGCAGAAAGAAAAAGAATACATGGCTCCAGCCCTGACAAAGGAGAAAGTCATGCTTAGATATCAGGTGCCTTCACAGGCAGATCCCAGTTACTGCAGACAGAATGCCTCCAGACACTGCTACTTCAGGAGGATGCCTCACAATTACTGTGTGGTTCACTGTGTGGGTCACTGAGTACAGAATCATAGAAACATAGAACCATCAATGCTGGAAGAGATCTTCAAGATCATCCTCTCCAACCATCCACCCTTCACTACCACTTTACCACACTGCTGAGCACCAGATCCAGATGCCTCCAGGGATGGTGACTCCACCACATTCCCAGGTAACCTGTTCTAATGCCTGACCACTATCACAGTGAAATTTTTTTCTCTAATAGCTATTCTGAATCCCTCCTTTCTCAGCTTAAGATCATTTCCCCATGTCCTCTGACTGCAGGGATGACAGAAGAAACCTGCCCCCACTTCACCATACTTTGCTTTCAGGGAGTTTTAGAGAGTGATGAGGTCTGCCCTGAGCCTCCTCTTCTTTAGATTGAACAAATCCAGCTCCCTCAGCCGTTCCTCATAACGTTTTCTAGACCATTCAGAAGCCTTGTTACCCTTCGTTGGACACACTTCAGCTCCTCAATGTCCTTTTCAGAGTGAGGAGCCCAAAACTGAGCACAGTACTCAGGCTGCAATATACCCCAGCACAGCCTCTTAGCAGTGGTGCCTTCACTTATCCAAGATGGATAATGTGGATTAGGCAGATCTTTTCCTAACTGCTGTTTGTAAGTGATCTGTACTACTTCAATCCAATTATCCATTCTGCTTCAAACCTGAGTACATAACACCATGCAGTGTCACAATTGGCATAGAGTATGACCACACCAGTTCTTGTAATATTGTATGCAAATATCAAGTAATGTTACAGTAAAAAAAATTTTAACACATAGACGACTGTTTTTTTAAGAGACAGTATTTCAACAGTTTTACACTATCTTTTAGAAACATAATTAAAAGCCAATTTCACTTTTTTCCTTGCTAGTTTGGAACTTCAAAGAGAATATAACAACAGCAGTGAAATAAAGATTTTGATACCAGTAAGAGTTTTGTCTTCATGGATGTATAATTTAAATTGTCAGACTTTTGGAACAATTATGATATAAAATATAGTCAGTAATAACTGTGTCCCTCAAGACATCTACAAATTTGTTTTATTGCCTTTTTAATTTTTTTTCCCTTTCATTTTCTGAAATACAATCATAGTTCAGTGACTTCATCTGAAAGGAACAACAACAACAAAGCTTTTGCTGTAATGATGTACAACAAATGAATCTCAATTCCTTAATTACCCTCTTTCCTTTAATGGCGCCTCATTTCAACTCATGGATTACCCCCCAAAAAATTAAATTATATTTGCAGTTACTTCACAAAAATTATATAGATAAAAAATAGAAAGCATAATGGTCCCTACACTTTCTGAAAAATAAAGCAAAAATAATAAATCATGGAAAGTTACTGTAAAAGTAGAGTATGTTTGCAGACATCAAAGCTCTCTGCATCCTCAGAGGGAGAAGAAATGGCACTGAAGGACGACATGTTTTTTTCTGCCACATGATGCTACACAGTACACAAAAGCAACCTTTCCCATTGGAGTAAGATCAAAGGTGCTGTTATGAAAGAATCATGATCTGAGACTGGAAATACAGCAGGGTATTTTTATTCCCATTTAAGACTTAATCATGGCTAACAATATACTCCATAGAGAGAGGAATCCAAACCATGGACACAGACCTGCCACGTGAACAGCCAGACACATGTGGCTGAAGTGCCTTGGTATTGTCTGAAGAGTCAGCTTGAAACTAATTTCCTAGCATTCATACAGAAGGAAACACTTGTATAGACTTTTTTTTTTTTATCTTGTGATGAGAACAGTAATCAAATTCCTCTGTGTGGTATGTCAGAAACTGCCCTTTGTCTTGAAGGACATGTTCCTGCCCAATAGCTTTGATCCTCCTTGTGAACCTTAGTGGTGCAGAATATGTCCCACATCTCCTGTTCTCATGAGATTCCAAGATAAAAGGCCAGCTTCTGCCATACCCTTTGAAAAACTTTCTCTAAGCCTTTAGAGACAGTTTTAAAGCATTTCTAAGGGATCTAGCATCCCAGGGACTTTTAGGAGTGAGCAGAGATCAGCCCCCTGGCCCATCCTAAAACAAATCACTCAAAAGAGGGGCTGAGCAGTTTCAGCACAGTCTGTAAAGCCTGTCAAAAGTTTGAGAGGCAAGAGCCTGGTTCTAGAGCACAAGCAAATTCCATATAGCAATCGCTCCCAATCATTTCAAAAGATCAAATGAGACAAACTGGTATGTGCCTGTTCTTCCTTTGAGATAATCATTCCCAATTTCAACTAGTCCATTTTCATATTTTAGGTTTCTGGTCCACATCTCCAAAAGTAACTTGCACATAAAAACTGAGCAAACAGAAGTCATTCCATGTGATCAGAGCACACAAATGCTGTTTGTGCATATAAAATATATTTTTCTATCCTGAGAAAACTGGCATGCTAAAAGGAAAATTATGTATCTCTGGGCAAGTCAAGAGACATCAAAAATAAATATTTTATAATGCAACTAACTTTAAAAGAATCCTTACCAGAATTAAGACCACTGTACTTAAATTGAATGCTCACACTCAATTCCTACATTGACCCTGATGTCTGCTTATGTGTTAAGGGAGTTATGGAATGGTGCTTTGCCCAAGATTAAATTGCGTGATTAAAAACAGATCTCTCACCAACCCCTTCCCATGCCTTTCCCCTGTGGCAATGCTACCCCAGATTCTGACCACGTTGGTGTTGAGAATGACTTGATTGGAAGAAAAATTCTCATGGAACCAGACAGTAACTGTCCATCTTTATTTCTCAGGGAATAAGCATTCAGAATAGCTTAGATGTCAGCAACAATTTTAATGTTATCTGCTCACTTAGATGACCAGCAGACTTCTATATATATGAGAATCCATTTTGAGAGTGTAATCACATAAATCTGCTATTAAGATACCAAGATGAGGATTCAAACACAAAGGTAGCTCTTTTTACATGCAGGAGTATCCCATCAGGCAGATGGGATTATCCTAAAGTGTTCTAATATTAAAAAGGTAGGTAATCTATATCTGATATAATATAGAATATATTATATTATTACAGATATATATAGATAAAGACATACCTATATAAAGAGAGATTACATATATATATATATATACACCTAATAACAAGATAAAGTATAAAAATATAACAACTCATTGGCTTCTTGGTCTAAAACATCAGTGAAAAAATTTAACACACAAGGTTGTTTCCAAAACTGATTTGATCACAAGGGGACCTGCAAAAAAAGGAGCTGTTTTGTTTTGTCTAGGATGACTTTAGTGAGAACATGACTATTTTTGCCTGCTTGAAGGAAGACTGCACATTCACATTAACAACCTAAATTATTGTGAATTTTTTTTTGCTGCAGCTTCTCATATGCAAGACTTTGTGCACAAAGGTGCATGTACAGATACCCAGAAAGCCTCTAAACCACTGAATATGTTTAAAACCCCTCGGCCTAGCATACCTGCTTTAGGGACCTAAATACAAAGAATGTAAGAGCAGGATCAAGCCATTTCACTGTGAGTTCTGTAATTCCATCTAGATTTCAAAGTTATTATTTAAAATTACTAATTTGTCATTTAAGATACAAATACTATTAATAACAGATTATATTTAAAATTGCTCTAACAGGTCTAACACCCACACAATGAATGATGCATCACAGAATGGGAACCCTGGGGAAATTTGATTCCCAGGTAAGAAAGCTTAGTCTGTGAAGCTGCACAAAGAAAGAGAATACCCAAACATTCGAACTTGGAATAATATTTTCTCCCAACAAAAGTCTACTTAGACAGTAGACTTAGACTACCAGAATGAGGTAGGGAATTAACCTATATCCCCTCAATTTCTACTTTGCTATGGCTCATTTTTGTTTAGATGACTATTCACTGACAGTGTGAAAATTCAGGGCACCAATAAGAAGCACCAAAAAACCCCACAAATTGTCCTGGGGCTTTGATACTGTGCTGATTCTGAACCATTCATGATGGTTTTCATCTTCAACCTTGCTTTTATAGCCTGGAGTTGGAGCATTAAATGAACATTAATGGATCATTAAAACTATTTACCTTCCTGTTTTTGCTGTGATGCCTCATACACTTGTAATTAAGCACAGGCCTTCATATCTCCCAGCAGCCTGTGTCTCTTCCTTCTGTTCTAATTCCCTGTCCTCTATCACTCCTATGACACTGTATACCTTTTTTTTATCAAATGAGTATTATATTGTTTAATTATATGCTTCAAAAAATCTAAGCATAGAAACTTGGTTGTAAAGAAGCCACCCTGGACAAGTAAATTGTTCTCTATGCAAAACCACTCCCTTAAGAATTATTTCTGTTAGAAATAGAGTTCGAGTTTTGCTGAAGCCAGTTGCATGGCTAAAGAGGAGAGGGCGGAGGAAGGGATAGTTGAGTCTCTGGCAGTTGGGACTTGGGATAGTTCAAACCTGTTTTTCATGCCTTTTGTGGGCTTGGGGGTCTTGGGCAGGGAGGTGGATCAGGCCAGGCTGGGAGCTCCCCAGTACTGGCCAATGGGTATGAAAGCAGGGACCCCCCGGCTGGGACAGGGTATAAAAAGCTCTGGTTCTTACTGGTCTGGGTCTGTCTCCTAGGCCAGAGGGCACACACCAATTCGGCTGAATTTGTTAAATAAAACGTTTAGTTTTGCTTCGATGACTTTGTCCCCTTCTGAATTTCATTGGTAAGTGTGAGCATTTCTCACATTTCTATCAATCTTTTCTATCAACCCATAAAAATGCCATTCTATGAGTATAACTGCAAAACTATTAACAGTTATTACATGCTATATAATATGGAAAAAGATATATCTGCACTTGAAACCTACAGTTATGTGTGGCAGCACTGAGCCATTACAGCTTTTCCCTCCATACACCACAATTGCCATAGCTCAAGGTTATATTAAAGTACCCAACAAATATTAATAAGGCAAGAGAAGGTCTGAAATAAGACCTTGGACATATCCATTTCCCACATATGTAGGAGAGGACCAATAATTTTGTATTTAAAACATTTGCAAAAGTATCAGGAGTCTTTGCTACTGTGCCTCCCCAGCATCTTCACTGGGCTGTTCCCAGAGTACTTCATATTATTTGGAATAATATATTATTTGATTTAGTTCAAAAGCTCTGAGAACACCTATCCCCCAGGTTTGCATGAGCTGCTTCCCTTAACAACATGCTCTACTTGTTGAAAAACCCCAATGAGTCTCCAGTACGGTGTGTTCCACTCAGGAGGCAAAAATAAAGTATTGAAGAGTAAATAGCTCTGCTAGTGAAACTGCACTCACTCTGTGGGCACTTGTCTTAAACTGTGCCATACAAATGCCCACTGCAAACTGCTGCAGCAAAATTCTTGAATTCTCAAGCTCTGTTTTTACTTTCTGCAAGTAGAGGCCTCAGCAACAAAAATAACACTTTTCAGCAGTGGTTTCTTTCCCTGCTTATTAAAGGGATTCAGACTATTTATCTCAAACAAAGAATTTTAGAAGACTTTGGATCTGAGTTCACTAAATATGCTCAGTCTAATGAGTACTTTAGCATAAAAATAGTATTGTGAGGTGTCAAGAGCCCTGAGCCCCTGGACTACAAAAGGAGAAAAGATACGATCTAGAAGCATCTCCAGAATTGTCTTCACTGTTCAGCAGAGCCTTTCATGCTGCTGTCTCTCTTTGTTGAGGTCTGTGTTAGTAAGAGGAAACAGAAGACTTTTGTGAGTAACTAGCAAAGTACAAGAAGAGATGTCATGCCCTCAAGGAGGATGAAAGCTGTAGAGAATGCCCAACAGGTAAATATGCTCCACAACACAGACAAAAGCCCATTCTCAGGCTCCTCACTTAACATATGCCAAGAATGGTTTGCAGAATATTGTCTCAGATATAGACCACATTCTTGCCACAATGAAAGTTTATGCTGCCTTTTATGGAAGGCAGATCACTGCAAACTACAAAAATACCCTAGTGACTGGTCATTCCAAAAAGAGATCATTCCAGAGAGAAAGATTTCCCATTTCTGTCAGGAGGACAAAATAAGAGCCAAGATCTGCTATTAGTCACCAGCAGACCTTTTCAATACAATAAAAATCTACCATTAATAGTCTAATCACTGAAAAAATCATCTGGCTCATCACGGCTTTCATTTTGGATGAGTTAAACTGTAACAAGGCACACATTCAGGCAGGCTGGGTTGTCATGTATGCAGACCCTCCCTCTAAATATAAGTCCCTTAAGGTCTCCCAGCTTGGGATGTGTCATGGGTTTCTCTGATTAGGGTTTTTTTATAAGAGGAAGATTGGCTTCTGTTGCAGTCTCTGGAAGTTTCCCTCCATCCTACAGAGCAGAGCCAATGAGGGCCAGCTCCGAGGAAAACTTCCTGCTTTCGAACCATTAAGTTACGCCCCTGCGTGAAAA
>JAWWTY010000027.1:112550-141436 GCA_035222235.1 Margarornis squamiger | reverse complement strand
AAGCAGACATCAAGGTCAGTGCAGGAGGAGAAGAGGAGAAGGAGGGGGAGGGACCCCACGGATCAGGGAGAGGACTTTAAACTATTATTCCCTGAATACATGGTGATGACCATGGTGATTACGAGCTGTCCCCTCGAAGCCCATGGGATCCATCAGGGTGCAAAGACACCCCTGTCAGAGGAGGGGGATGCATGAAAGAAGCTGTTGCCTCATGGGAGGCCCCAAGATGGAGCGGAGGCCCTGCAAAGATTTGCAGCTGAGATCCAGGGAGGGAGAAGCCCACACTGAGCAGGAGGCCCCCAAGGTGGAGCAGAGTCTTACAAAGATTTGCGGCTGAGACCCACGGAGGGAGAAGCCCATGCCTAAGCAGGTACAGCCAGCTTTTCATGAGAGACTGTACCCCATGGAATGACCCACAAGAGGGCAGAGGATCTCTGTCGTGGGGGGGACCCCACGGAACACAGGGGAAGGACTCAGACTTATGATTCCCTTGTGACTGTGGTGATGACTGTGGTGAAGCAAGCTGTCCCCTTTGCAGCCCACAGGAAAGCCCTCTGAGACAAAACTGCTGCTTAAGTTTTGGACTTACATCTGCGAATGGCTGACTCAACAGCAACTGACTGTAAACCTTCCATTTCCCTGTCCCCCCCACCGTCAGGGGAAGAAGGGGCATGGACAGAACGAGGGGTGGTGGTGGAAAGGTGTTTCTAACCTCTTTCTAGTTCCTATTTTTAGTTTTTAGTTTGTTAGTAATAAATTTAAGCATTATTCTAAGTTCTGCTTTGTCTGTGGTATTAATCAAAGCTCCTCTTTTGTTTGTTATCTCTAGCCATAAATTCCTAGCTGGTTTTTTTTTCCTTTCCTCTGGAAGGCGAAAAGGTGGGGGGTGGGGAGGGAAAGAAAGGCCTTGAAACAGCTGGACACCAGGTGTTTATCCAGGGTCAAACCACCACAGGGTGAAACCAGTCAAAACAACTCAGCAGAATATTGCCTTTCCAAGCTGTCTCACTTTCAAGTTCAAATCAATCAGTCTATTACCTTCTAGAAATGATGAAGCACATAAATATGAACTGATCAATAACTAAAGTCAGGACCTGACATTCTGGAGGACAGAAATGAGCTCCAACCTGTTCAGGGTTGAGCTTGACAGCTTTTTTCACTCCACATGCACAATGGATGTTGGAACTCCCTATAGTCCATGTCCAAAGAGAGCCCAGTATGTAAGAGTGGGCAGCAGCAGCAGCTCATGTAACACAACCCCACAGAAGAAGAGCTGCCCCAAAGCAATATGACCACAAATGTAAGCATTACCACAGCTTCAGGCACGAAAGACAGCAAAACTGAGGTTGTCATTAGAAACAAACGTCTTGAAAACCCAAGGTATTTCTTTGATGCCAGTTTTGCCTGAATTTCAGTAAGAAAGTATCTTCTGCAAACACTTTCCTGTCACTTTGCAACACCATGGTTGTTCTCTAATCAAGGGTGAGAGTTTATTTCCAATGTCAAAGCTGAAAGAAAAGGAAGGCTAAGCAAGGAATATAGAAATGACAAAGAAGAAATAAGATTGTTATAATCCTTTTGTTCTTAATTACTGAAAATTTCAAAGTCAAAGGGAATTTTGCCTTCACATTTTGCCCAGTCTCCTTCCTGACACACATCTAAAAGGAAAGAGGGAATTCAAAAGGAGAAAACAATTTACAGTATTTGTGGTTTAGTGCTGAAATGCCCTACTCTTCTGAGGAAGTCTTTGCTGGTTTTACCACAAAACGCCTGGCTACACTGAGGCATCACACTATACGCTGTGATGTTTCTGTAGATAGGTGCTGTTCTGTTGAAATCCTATAAGATATCAATATAAATGAAAAGCCAAAATCTTGGAAGGAGAGATGCAAATATTGCTACACATTGAAACTTTTACTTATTTTTAAGCCATCCAGTGTCTCTGTAGCAAAGATAATCAGAAAACGTTATGCATATGACAGATATCTGTAGTGAAGGCTCCTTCCTGAATTACTAATATGTAATAACCACAGGTAGGTAAAGTGTTCTCAACACATCCTTTAGAAATTAAAAAAAAAAAAATTAGGAAATTTGAGGTGCAAATGACCAGGCTAGTAGTCGCCTGTCCTCAAAAAGATTATTTTCTTGGAAACCTCTAAGAAAAACCACAAAGGTTGCAGTTCAGCCTGAGGCAGGGCAGACTGCACCAACAACAGTAAGAACTCTACATCTACTCAGGTAAGGCATCCTCACAGCTCTGTGCTCTCTTGGAAGGAATTAAAAATTTGCAACCAAGTTGTTTTCATCCAAGTTATAAACGTTAAAAAAAATTAAAATTCATCTTGTATACACTCAGTAGAGGTTAGTTACAGTTAATAATTCCTCTGTTTAAGTGTTCTTACACACCAGATGAATTGGTGAGCTATTCAAGCACTCCCAAATGGGACATTTTCTGGCAAGTTCCTTATGGAGACTGGGCCCCACTGGCAGTTTGTCAGCAGCTTTGTACCACTACAAACAATGAATAAATAATGCTGACAGCCTCAGCTGTTCTTCTGTCCCAGGAAGTGTGCTTCCATCTTGATAAACTACTTTAGTGAACATAATAAAAATGGAGATCCAAACAGGCTTGGATTGGATGTTTATCCATAACCTCAGAACCTTCCTGGAGCCTAACACCAGAGAAGCCATTTCCATGGAAATTCTAGCAAGACACCATTTTAAATGAATTATCTGGCTTTAGATCTAACTACAACACAAAATGAAGACTCACTTTAGCATCTGTGTCTTCCATACATTCCACAGGAAGAATGAGGCATTCATTTCACAGATGAAATGGAAAGCACCAAGATTTATATAAAACCTTTAAAACATTCTTGGTAGAGGTAACTAACAGCTAAACTTGGACATCACATAAGCATAAAAGAGGGCAGAAGATTGAACTGTCAAAAAGTCAGTGTTCTATAATTTTCTGCAGAAAAGTAAAATCTATGTTGGGGGGAAAAGGACTATTTGTGCAAATAGTTGTTGAAAATAGTCAGGAATTATTAAAGAGAGAAGAATTTGATTCAAGAAAGCCATGCAATCTGCAGCTTCCATGTGTGTCTCTACTGTCAATCTCTTCTCAGACAGTGTTTTTTTCATCTTTGAATGAAGAACATATACTTATTTCCAGTTCTTTATCACAGTTGCATCACTGCTTTACATTCAGTAGAAGCCACAGGGGAGCTGATAAATGATCTTCATGGATTTTTTTGACATCAGGGGTTTGAAGAGGAGTTCTTGCAAAAAACAAAAAATAAAAAAATCAGGCTGTAGAGTTTCATGGAACTTCTCATGAAGTTAGATTGATCTCTCCATTACATTCAACTGAAGTTAGATCTGGTCTTCACTGAACATGAGCACAAGCCTGCCCCAGCTGGTTTCTAAATATCTGTGAAAGGGCCTTCCATGCTGAAAGGTGTTACTTTGAATAAGGGTGTCTCAAACAACATCCCCCTGCAGCAAACCAAACAGGCTGAACTTGTTAAGGACAACTGCTGACTCACACAGCAGTAAAAACTAAGTGTTGGTACAGCCAGAGTTGGTAGACTATTTACTGACAGGCAATTTTCTCTCTTGCTTACATGTTATCCACTAAGAGACTGTAATTGCAACAAATATGTTTATAGCTCACTGTTTTCATGCATGTAGGGGGGTTTTCAATAAGCTGAAAAAGCTCATATCCATCCATACTTAATGCTATTATTTAGACTAGTTGTATATCTGCTAAAAGTAAGAGTCATCAAATAGGAGATGGACTCAGCATCGTTCCCAAACCATCCCATATGAAGAATGTATGGCTGCTGCTGCAGGATCACCTCAGTCACAAACTTATTGCTTGTGGTTGTAACCTCCTCTTCTCTTAATGCTTAACAAATCGCTTTTTCATAAATAAATTTTGGGGTATTGCACAACATATTCAAGAAACATCAGAAGATAAAACAGGAACAACAAATGACAAAACATTTTAACCTTAACTATTGCCAGTATGTAAAATTAACTGTTTCTAGGATATGGCTATAATCTCCAAACCAAAAAGACATCAGTCATGAGGACACTGTTCTCCCAGATAGCCATCAGGTAAGAGGAGTGACACCTCAGCTCTTTCATATTGCTGAAATATTCAGAGTAGAGAAGACAGCTCATGCTGTGTTGCTGTGGTGGTTTGGTAGCTGAAACCCTGCTGGACTGCTAAGGATGCAGTTTCTTCATAAAGATCACCTGGACTATGTTCTTCCTAGTGGGAAAGGTGGCAGCTTGAACTCCCTTTAAGTTGTGCAGTTGGCAGCGAGCCCTCGAGAGCTACCTGGGATGTGAACAAGGATGTCCCAGACCAGCAGTGCTAACAAAGGGTAGAGCAGGATGAGGGCAGACATCCAGACAGAATCAAGATTTGGGAGCACAACAGAAATAACTGGTTCACCAGGACAGAGAGAGGCAGGTCTGCTCTATCATAAAGCAGCTTCCTAAGGCGCGCACACACACACACAGAGAGCCAGAAAAGCATTTCAACTTTGCAGGCAACAGAAATGTGATTTGCTTTTCTAACTTGAATTCTGAAGCAAATAGCATTTCCCTGGGGAACAGCAAGTGCCAGCCAGCATTTGTAACCTCAAGGTACCATGACCTGACTGAATTTGGGAAGACTATTGTATCTGTGCTCAATTAGATGCTAATATTTTTTGGTTTGTGTTTGGCCCAGCCACCTGTGAGTTGTTCTTTTCCTGCCAAGTTAGGGGAGCACAGACTGATAAAGACATACTTTCTCCTTGGTGGAGGCATTTTCGTGTAAACTAAAATTAATTGGCCTCTCACTATTGGCTGATGGCCCTTCAAGGGCACTTGAAGGAGAAAGAGAGGATGAGGAGGATGAAGTAAGCCCCCAGATCCATTTAATAAAGACCCCCTGGAATATACTACACAAGCACAAAGAAATCCAGACATGCGCAGAGGGTCCCACTTACATAATAGGAGGGAGGTGCTGAGGATCTCTGTCTGGGGGGTACTGGCCACACCTGCCCAGGTAGATGCTATTTTGGCAAATTAGATAAAAATCAGGTGGCTCATTCTTGGGGGGCTCACTCGCTTCACATGAGAGGAGAACGTTGCCTTTTGGCAGGGACACCCACCTTTGCTAGGAGTCAGCCGACCTCTGAGGATGCAGCCACTGCTCTGGGAAGTCTGGGCATTCTGTGGTCGGTAAGACAGCCCTGTGGGAAATACCTTGGAGGTTTGGGTGTTTATACCTGGGAGCTTATTTCCCCTTCTCTCTCTCTCTCTCTCAGGTTTCTTCCTGTTCACTTGGCTACTTTTGGTAATAAAACTACTGTTTGGGTTAACCTTTCAGCCGTCTCCTAGTTTCAGTTTCAACAGCCTTTCGGAACCCCTTTTTCCTGGAACAACTATAATCCTTCATAATAACTTTCAGTCTCCAGCTTTTCAGCTTCACCTAAAAAATAATTTACAAGCTTTGAGCAGTAAAGGAGTTACACCCTTCTGCTAAGGAAGCAGCACTCATAAGCGTCCTTTAGTTCACTTCTTTTTGTAACATGACTGAGACACTTATTAGATCTAGTAAAAAGAGTATGAGACCCCAGGAACACAGACACTTCCATGCACAGAGGCATCACCTCCCACCTCTGTTACTGTCTGACACTGGAACAGACTCTGATAGCAAGAAGAAAAGATGGAACCTCCCAACGAAACTTTGAAATGTTAAAATCAGAAGGAGAGGAAAAAAATCCCAAACAGTTGAGTATGAATAAAAAAGAAACAAGAAGTGGAACAATAAAAGTTCCTAAATAAGTAACAATCACAGGTGAAATTTCAGAGTCCAGGAACATTTAAAAAGAGCCCTCTTATCCACAAGGAAGGAGATGGACTTAAGCACAGTGGAGAAACACAGGAAATAGTGATTTTTTTAAATGTTGCCATGAAGCCCTGAAGATATTGAATCTCCTAAATATCATACAAGTAAACCAGGATGAGAGGGCAAGCTATTAATCTCAGGTTTGCAAGTCTTAAGAATGCTGCCATCCCAAATACCCTTGTTGGGGGACAGGAATATTAAAGACTCCTGCAGAAGAAAGGAGAACCCACTGAAGCATTTTTGACTGCTCTTAAGTTAATAAGACAAAGAAAAACCATGTTACTTTGGCAACTTTTCTTATAAGACAATGGCCATTCTCAAAGAAGAGAATACTGTCAAATAGAGGCCTACAGGCAAGGCTGCCTTCAGAAAAATCATATTCTGTTGAATGGAAATTATATAGTGGAAGTAAGGTGGAACTAGATTAGAGACTCACCATTTTGAAGGGAAACTGAAAGTCAGAAAGTCATAACTGCAAGAATTCAGAAGGGATTTCACGTCAAAATGCAAGACAAATGCAAAAGGAAGGATCACAAAAGATATAACAAAAGTAGAGTGCCACATAATTTCCAGCATTACAAAAACCTTGTACCAAAGCTACAGAAATAACCATTAAATAAAACGGAGCCCACCAGTGACAGGTGCAGAGGAAAGCAGCACAGAGGTGCACAGGGACAGCCAGGGGGATGGCCATCAGCAGTCTGGAAAACAAGAGCTGAGATGGTGTCTTGGTACTCTCAACAGAAATAATGCAACATCATTTGACAGGACTCTTTGAATTACATGAGTGCTCATGGCTTAACTTGAAAATCTTGTTGAAATCTGCATTAAAAAAACTCATTAGCTGGTGAAATAAGAAACAGAACACAAGGACAGTTCCTAACAAAAGACTAAGTCAGATACAAGCAATGGTGAGAAGCAGCTAGGCTTGTTATAAATACTGGGAATATTAGGACTAAAAGCATGTGTAGCTTTGGTCTTGATTCAGTGAGCAGACAGTATGAGACAGAAAAAATTACTGAGTACCCAAACCAATGCAATACAATTGCATTGCAATACAATACAATTGCAAAGTCCCAGGAGAACACAAAACTCCACAGGAGGCCCTGAAGGTCAGTAGGACTACAGTAGCAGAACAAAGCCAGCCCACACTCACCTCATCTCAATCTATGCACATGATCATAAGGCAATGCTGAGGGTGTCATTACTGCTTTTGTGCCATTGAATTTCTTTAAGTTAAGAGAGTTTATACTATTTATTTTAAAAGAAATGTGGCCTCAAACCCCTTCAATCAGTTCTGAACATCTCAGATCATAATTTCCTCAGCACATTTCAGACTTAGCAAGAAGACACAACAAGCTTACACTCTGTCCAGCTCTCCCAGGCCCATGAGAGCAGTATATCACTTCACTGTCTTCTTTGCAATTTGAAGATTATACCTATACACATGAGTTTTGGAAGACTCCGGCCAGATCCTTAGGTTCAAATTAACACAAGTCAGGAACCTGGATATGAATAAGTGAATTTACACAAAGAGGACATCAATGTGACCCTTTCAAATACAGCTGTGTTACTATAGCAAGAACTGACATTTCTCCTAGATGGCAGGACACAGCCTGCTAAAGGACGTCACCATGTACACTTATGGAAAAAGAAGCTTTTAGTGGTTTTAATTGGTATTGACTACACACTTTCTATTTTCTCTTAGGCATGTGTATTATAACAAACTTCAAAATAAAATTCCACTGAAATTAATGAATTCTGCATGACAAAAAGGGACATGCTGAGCTGATACAAAAGTTTGTGAAAATTACCCTGAGGTTTAGTTGAAAAATTAATGAATTTCAGTGAACCCAATTATTAACACAGATGCTGAGTTTCATCAGTATCCTGGTCAAACAGAACCACAAGCAGAACCTCACACAAAGAAAGAGGAAAGCAGAATGTCAAGAAGTACAACACTGAAGGAGGCTGGGGGAAGGATGTATAGATGATGGCACAACTGTTTCTTCTCACTGTGTGAAGCAGGACTATAAACACCCTCCTTGCCATCCTTGATGTCATTTGTTTATGCCTTTGTGATGAAAGGACAACTATAGCACTTGGCATCCCTCTTCATTATAGCAGAACTATAGAGCATAACCACTGAGGCCAAATGGAAGAAATTATGTGTTCATTAAGTGCAAAGTGACAAATGACTTAGAAAAAATTGCCCTGACTGGCAGCTGCATGCCAGACCATAGACAGGTGCAATTAGAGGAAGACAAAAGTCATGGAGGTCAGCAGGCAGGGACATCTCTGGGGACAGGGCACAGAAGCATGTTTTTCTAGGACCTCCTCCAGGCTGCTGGCTGTTTAGCCTCAGCTTTTTGACCCCTCCTGGCAATCATTACCAACTTTGCTTCAGATTTTGCAGATGAGAATTCTTCTTTCTCACTTTTCAGTCAAGAAAATCCTCTTTTGCACCATGCCTAAACTGCGCAGAAGGGAGTAAAAAATTAAACGAACCTAGAAAGCAATGAGCAAATCATCCAAGGAGCAAAGCACAGGCAAAAATCAATAGAAATCTGAATTTAGTTAGGCACATTGCTGCTTTCTTGCACAAGTAAGACAGTCTTCTGCCTGCTGTTCTGACAGAAGGAAACCTTGAATATTTTCGATCAGCAATTTTCCACAGAACTTGTTGTCCAGACAATTTTTTATGCTCTAGAAATGCACAGAGAGATTGTGGTTGCAATGCTCCCCTGGATGCCTACACTTGACTGCAGGGCCAGGAGCCCCCACCATCTCCAGCTGTAATGGAGCAGCTCACTGCCCAAGGAGCTGGGGTTTATGCAGGGCAGGCTCAGCTGCTCCCCATGGTAAAACTTCAGCACTACAGGGCTGTCTGTAGTATTTGCTTTAGGAAAGTAAACATTTAACTATGAAAGATTATATGAAGGGTACAGACAGGTGTTATATGTACAGTCAAGAATATTTCCAACTTCAGAAAACAAAAACAAAATTCCAGTAAACCAGACCATATATTGCTGTGTCATCTGTCCTTGTGTTCATTATTCATCTCATTTCTAGCACCTCAGAGCTCCTGCACCATCAGCACAGTTCTGTTGCTGCAGTAGCAAGAAAAATGTCACTCATTAAACAAAGAACTTTTACTGAGAGATGTAAGGTACAATGGGTCTTCATGCTAAAATACCTGATCAGTCAAAGAGTTACGGTCAATGGCTCACTGTCCATATGGAGATCAGTGGTAAGTGGTCTCCCTCAAGGATCGGTGTTGTGAATGACACATCAACATGGACAGTGGGATTGCGCACACTCTCAGCAAGTTTGCCAACAACAGCAAGCAGTGTGATGTAGTCAAGGAAAGGGATGACATCCAAAGGGACCTTGACAGGTTTGATGCAAATCTCATGAAGTTCAACAAAGCAAAGTGTGAGGTCCTACACTGGGATTGGGGCAATTCCAGGCACACCTACAGGTTGGGAGAAGTGATGGAGAGCAGCCCTGCAGAGAAAGACTTTGGGGTGACGGTTGATGAAAAAGTCACCATGAGCCATCAGTGAGCATTTGCAGCCCAGAAAGCCACTGGAATCCTGGGCTGCAATCCAAAAGAGTGTAGGCAGCAGAACAAGGGAGGGGCTTCTCCCCCTCTACTCTGCTCTTATGAGTCCCCACCTGGAGCACTGCGCACAGTTCTGGTGACCCCAGCATAAGGACATAGAACTGTTGAAGGAAGCTCAGAGGAGGGCCATGAAGTTGATAAAAGGACTGGAGCACCTCCTCTGAAAGACAGGATGAGAAAATTTGGGCTGTTCAACCTGGAGAAGAGAAGGTTGAGTGCAGACATCAGAGCAGCCTTCCGGTACCTGTAGGAGGCCTACAGGGAAGCCAGAGGGGGACTCTTCATCAAGAACTGTAGGATAGGACAAGGGAGAATGGCTTCAAGCTAGAATAAAGTAGGCTTAGATTAGATGTTAGGAAGAAATTCTTCCCTGTGAGGGTGGTGATGCACTGGCACAGGTTGTCCAGAGAGGTTTTGGATGTCCCATTCCTGGCAATGTTCAAGGCCAAGTTGAATGGGGTTCAGGGCAGGGGGTTTGGAATGAGATGATCTTTAAGTTTCCTCCTAAACCAAACTACTCTACAATTATATAACTTGATCAAGTAGACAAGCTTATGGCAAATATCAATGGAACAGATAAACAAATAAACACTGAAATGACAAAAACTGCAGAAACAGTTCCCAGCTAATGCTCAATGCAAGAAAATTAAAAGCTAACATGTTTCAAGTTGTAACAAGACAAAAACATCTCACTGATCTTAGGGCAAAGAGAAAGGCAAGTGTGCATGTATGGTCACGTTTATGGAGCATGGGAGAAAATGTATAGCCAAAGTCACCAATGCAATGATTGAAACATGCTTCTGGATTTAGTCTTGGACCAAATCAGAGCCCCATATCCAATGCCTCCAGGGTTCCAGAGTGTCTAAAAGAAAACTGGAAGGCTTTTCAATGGAAGCTTTATATAAAGAAGTCTTGATCCTGGCGTTTGAGAAATCTGCAGACCCTCAGAAGTTAGGCAAGAATGAAATTCAACTCTTCAAAATTCAGAAAAGTAAACCTCCCACTATCATAAACTGAAGCTTGAGTGAAGGTAGCAGGAACAGGCTTGAAATGCCAGGTCAAAGCAGTACTGCAGCACAGTCACTCCAGCACACTGGTCTCTCCTTCCCAGAGCTCCAATGGACACCTGATGAGCAGCTGCAGGCAGACACAATTCACATCTCTCTAGGAATAAGCTGCAAACCATGCTGTGTAAAAAAAGGTCTCACTATTTTTGTGCAATTCACTTTGATAACTATTGCAGTGTAGCTATGCTTGCCTGTATCCACACGTATAATAAAAGTGCTGCAGGCATCTGCTGACAGGGATGATGTAGGGCTATATTTGATAATTTGTATATTCATGTAAGAACAAGTGGGAGCTGAAAAATAAATCAGAGAAGGAAGAACACTGGATTTTAGGGCCAGGACAGGAAAGAACTGGCCTCAGAAACAGTAACTATTTTAGCACGAAAGCATCATTATCGTGAAGTGGAAATGGGACTACCCAGCAAGGCAGAGATGTACAGAAGCTCACAAGGGACAAGCCACTTTCAGCTCCAGCTGTATAACCATGTGATAAATCAACCTGCACCTTACCTCTGTGTCCCTGGTTGGCTGCTGACCTGACACCATGTATGGACAGTCCAAGCATGCCTCTAGCAAAGCAGAAATGTCTTAAGGTTTACAAGCTCATCTCCACTTTAGTTTTGTTTTTTAATAATTTTAATTTATCTTCCCCTTTAAACAACACAAGGTTTAAAATTCAATTTTCATATAATCATAGAGAAATATATGCACTTGTACAATTACAGTTGATAGACAATATATTTAAAGGAAGTGCTCAGAACATGATCCTTACCAAAGCTGGGATCAAGTTAGTTTCAACAAGCAGGAACATTACAAATAAAGAAAAATAAAATCTAAAAAAAAGGCATGGAGCAAAAGAGAAGGATAAGCAAGACAAGAATATATGAAGAAAATACAAAAGACTGCATGCAAAAAAAATTGTTTTAAAAGTGATGTTACAATTTCAAAGTTAACAATGTGAGGAGAAAATGAAGAGTCAAAATACCTTTCAAATCTTAAATTTTAAATAATGGTCCAAACAAATGAAACCATATGCCAGCATTTCCTCAGTCCTGACTGACATACAATTTGAAAATCTCACTCTTCCAATTTGTATGAAGAGGAAAACCCAAAGCAGTTACAGAATCTTCAGCACTACAAGAGTTAGCTGTGTGAAACCTTGGGGAAGGACTGTGAAATTGCCAACACAGACATTTTTAATTTTTATTTATTTTTTTTTTTTAATCTGAAAGACAAGCCCTGAAACTTCTTATTAGATACTTGATTTCTGAATATAAAAATCAGTGCTATCTCTGAACTGGGCAATGTATATTGGTGCAAAGAGGTGCTCACACAACTTTGAAGCAACCTATAGATGAGAAGAATGGGGGACACTCTCCTCTCAGTTTATATTTCACCCTTTCCTATCCAATGCCTGCCTTATGGCATTAAAACATCCCAAAGAAATCACTAGTGGGTTTGTACAAACTCTTCTCTTCCCTCAACCATCACACAATATTGCTTCCAAGCACACTATCAGATAGAGAGGAATCACAATCAAGGATGACTTAGGAAGCTCAAAATAAATTAAAAATCAAGGCAAATAATGGCCAAACAATGGTTTGCCATACTCAATCAGATCAAGAGCTCAGAGTCTGTCATCTTTCATAGCATCATAGAATAGTTTTGGTTGGAAAATGCCTTTAAGATCTTTGAGGCCAGCTGTTCCCAAGGTACTGCCACTACGTGGTATTCAGAAGCCAGAAGGAGGAAAAAATTGTCAGGTTCTTCCCCACTGCAGCATGCCTCATGTCTGCATGTCCATCAGAACAGGCCATGTTGCAGCATCTGCTCAAAATCAGAGGGAACAGGCAGGACACAACACATCCATCTTTCAGATATAAGTGAGACCCTTAAAACTCTAGGAAACTTCAACATGCCAAGCTACATATCTCAAAGTTATCTATGAAGCTGGTTTGACTTTGCCTTTACATTACTTTAAAACAGGTGGCTTTCACTTCCACTATTTCCTCCTGCCATGACAATGCCATGTTTCTCTGTTAGCCCAAGGAGGCCACGGCTGGTGCTGGAGGCACACAGGAGGTCCAAGGGGCATGGCACCCACCTTGGCTCAAGAACTTCAGGCTTCAGCTGGCTGGGAGCCATTGCTGTTCCCTCAAAAACCAACTACCCACACAGGTTCCTCTGCTAGGTTAAATAACACTTCACCTGTGGCACCCTAGCTGGCCTTGGTGTATGTAGCACTGCCAAGAGGCTGTGTGAGATGGGGGACTCCTGCCCACAGCTACCTGCCAGGATTGAAACCCCAGAATTACCCAGCAGGGGTGCTGAGCAACTGGGAACAGTAATTACACAGTTTTCTTTAGGTTTTACTGCAAATCTGATCTCATGCACACAGGAGGCATCAGAGGAAATGCATTTCTGTAAAAGCTGTAACATTAGAAAAAATAAAATTCTACCAAGAGTGAAGCAGTAAGACAAAATGCTGGCAGAGGAAGTTATTATAGATGATACCTGAGTGCTCTCAGGAAAGAGCAGCCTGGGAAGCTTTACAAGCTAGGTATCAGCAGTGTGGTACACAGTTAAAGAGCTAAGGGTTGCATATTTCCTTCATATAGAAAAATATTTTCAGTAAAGCAGCAAAGGTGTCTATATACATCTGCTATAAATATTTAACAACTCCGTATCAGCTTGAAACAAACAGGCTGAATAGAGCCATCATTTCGAAGCAGTCTGTTTCCAGCAGAGCAGACACAGGTAACACTACCCTCTGCTGTAGGAAATCACATAGTGCCTGGCTGGATGGCACTGCAGCCAGCACAGCCAGCAGCCCCAGGGAAGCCTCTGGACACCATGTCCTCCTGACTCACGGTGGCACGCTGCTGGTTTCCCTGGAGAGCCCCCCTTGACCCATCTCAGCTGCTGCCCTGAAGCTGCCACATGGGTTAAGAGGGCAGCAGGGAGTTCTGAGCTCCCCATGGCTCTGACTTCCATTCAAAATGCATTGACCTGCATAGCTTAAAGCGTGTCAGTACTGAAATACTGAAATACATTTGCGCTTTTGGTCTTGTTTATATTAATTTATAATTTATGCTATATACAAATTATTTCTAAATTATGTTCAGTCTTTTATTACCCTTTCCTCATGCCACAGTCTGTTCACTGTTCAAATTCCAAAGTGATCAGACATAAATATTTACTTTCTGGAAGGCTGAATATAGTTGCTCTGTTGCAATCAACAGCCTAAAATCTGAGTCTACAGCTCAGTGTGTGCCCTACAGAGCACAGGCCAGGGCTTCTGAAACATTTCCTCTTCCAGGGTACCTCAGCTTGTGCTGAAGGATCTCTCCTAACTCCTCAAGAACCTTCTTCTCTCCATCAGGATGGCATACAGCATGCAGAGAGCAGAGACCACTGTTTTCAGCCTTATGAAGCTCCCCAAGGAATTCCCGACTCCCAGGCTAAGGATGGGCAACAGGGATTAGCAGAGAGAGTCAGATCCTCCATCGTCCCCTACAGCAGTGTATGTGTGTGCTCACAGGCTAAATGAGGAGAAATTCAGCTGAAAAGGGCAGTCATAGTTGCAGTCCTGGAGATACCCTGCAATGAAAAATCATGTTACCTGATAGTCTGTTTCTCTAGTAACTCTTGCACTCAAAGGCATGGGAAGCCACACACCTTTACATGGGTCAGGACAAAAGGTGATGGCGCCACATGTTTCTGATTGTGAAGGAGATGGGGCAAGTATATTCAGCCTAGAGATCCTTTCACAAAAATCACACTTGCTTATCTATTAATCTTCCTAAACCCTCTCCACACAGAAGTATATATCACCCCTCTGCTTTCAAACTGCTGAAAAAGCCTGCAATAACTCAATCCAAGAAAGTCATCTCCCTTTCTGCATGCCATTTTTAGTCACAACCCCAGACCACAGTGCTGAGTCTCTCACAAGAAAGCCTCAGACTACAAAAGCTACCCCAAAAAATATTTGCAGCTAGAATAACCCACCAAATAAACCTATTGAGACTGGAGAATGAGCACAGGGATGGTATTGCACTGATTAATACATAATTAAGATGGGAAAATCCTTCCCACAGCTGTTGTAATTTAAACGGTGGCAAAAAGTGACCAAAAATCTTTTGGGACATACAAGCAATGCATGAAGTCTTATCAAAGGTCTTACTTTTAGAATTCAATAAACTTCTACAATACCGATCTCTAGATTAAGAGTGTACTTAGGGAAGTACCTGGATATGCTTGCCATGCTCTGAGCAGTCTTTCCATGGCACCTGATATCCACACCACCCAAAACGGCTACCGAGTCTAAAGGACATCTGGGCTAACCCAGTATGGTAGCATTTGTGACCAAGAAAAAACATTTTAGGGATTGCACACTTATTAGAAGAAAACTATACAACTACACGGTTTCTGCAAAAATAAGCATGGGTTTCTGTTAGTCTGAGCCTCAGCTTTATCTATGCAGAACAGTCAGTAAATGACATTTGAATTGGTGTAGTCATTATGCATTACACACACTTATTCCCAGTGCTGATGGTCTTCAGTCAAAACTGAACTACCCTTTGTTGATTTCAGTTTATTTCATTTTGAAAAGGCATAAAAGAAGGAGAATTACGTGTATATGAATCCTGAGAAAGAGTATCAGCAGATCTGTGGTCTAATGCCCTGTAACAAAAACAGACTGACTTCACACATTAGGTCAGTGTGCCATAAACATAGTTAACCTAAGATAGAAAACAGGCAAAGATCTGAAAGAGACCTACTTTGGAGCCTGAACAGAGGAATTATGGCCACAGGAACAGAGAATTTCCTAGGGGCCCCACAACTCAGGAAGATCAAGCTGCCCCCTCAGGAATATAAACCCTGTGTTCCTGTAATATTTAATTTTAATTTTCCACCTGTAATGCAGAAAAAACAGCATTTCTTTTTGTCACAACATCTGTGCAGAGATGAGCTTGTTAAAGACTGAGATACCCAAAAGTTACAACTACAAAAATCAGAAACAGCTGAAGGAGATCTCTTGAACTTCAGTGGGGATTTTTGGAACTACTTTTCAGCTGCCAGGTAAATAACAACTTCTCTGAAAGACCTTGAAGAATATCATTCAGACTTAAGCAAGACCACTTTAGACAGGCAGTTGTAGCACCAAGAACGAAAGAGCAATTCTGTGCAGATAACTGATACTGGAGTATGCCACTTACAACTGCTACTTCCTTGGCTGCTCTAGTCTTTTAGCAGGCAACTAAGTTCCCAAAACTCACAGGCCACACTGTGTAAGACTTGATGATTTTAAAGACCCATAAGACAGCACTGCTGAGTAAATGGTGAACTTATATATCCAGCATTTCATTCATTGCCTGCAAAAGAAGGCTGGTGGAATGATGCTTCCCTGGCTTTGCTCCAAGAGGGCAAATCTGAGCTTCATGCTGTTGAGTCTGAAAATGAATTCAAAGACGTAGCACACCACAGGCACTAATACAACTCTTTTGCTTATGTGTAAGGCATAAACTAATAACACCCTCAAATGATTGCTGTATCTGACTTATGGGAGTGTTTTTTAATTCTATTACTTTTCATTCAAATTTCATTATTGAAGACAGAAAGGGAATAAAAGCAATTAATGGGAAAAATAATAAACAAAACCTATGTAGATAAAGAATCACCCATGCTCATTTGACCCACTGCTACAGACAGATTAGATAAGAGGAGAAGCAGGCAGAATTTTCTGAGTGTTATGTTCTATTGCAAGCTCAAAATCTTAAAAATCAGTCCTTCAATATAATGAAACATTACTATAATACATAATATTCATTATAACAAATACACCACAGTGCAGCATGCTATTCTCTTGCCCACCCAAACCCAGCAAAAGCCAAACAAAGGGTAATAAATACTCTGAAGCCTGAGTGCCAGATCTGGGACCTTTCATTAGAGATTTACACCCGGCTTTGCTGAAGATACACTTTCTCGCCAAGGGCTTGTTTTCTTTGCTTTAGTGGAATGATGGATAGGGTTAAAAATTAGAGGAGACTAAGAATTACAGGGTAAAATCCACCTGCTGTTCCATGGATGGAACGTGGTCAACGTGCCCCACAAAGATTCCCTAAACAATAATAAGCACCTGCTACAGGGGACGGGGTGGAATGGAGAGGGGAGTAGCATGGAGACGACGCAGCCTCCCTGCACAGACATCTCTCCAGGAGGGGAACATGGTGATACTTTGTAGTTCAAAGACCATACAGTATCTGTCCACCAAGGGAGAGAGATGCCTAAGGAGGACTACTACCCTATTAAGCATTTAGGACTAAAGTCACTCAAGCTCCACCTAAACCTGAAGAGGTAGTATAAAAGTAAGTTGAGAATAGAGGGAAATTGGAGGAAGACTCCACCAAAACTGCTGGGATCAGTCAACAGGCTGAACCTGTCTTCCTCCACCACAGGGACACCTATTGGATAAGAAACATACGCATGCTAGATGCTGTTACTAGGATTAGAGATGGTGCTTGAGCTTGCTTTGTAGTACAGTAGATTGCTCTAAATACATTTTTGCAGTCAAACACTATCACTTATGACCCTGAACGTTATTAACCGGTCACAATTTCTATTAACAGAGTGTTATTTCATAAATTGTTAGAGTGAGTCCTTCCCAGGTGCAGGCAGTTGCTGGTGGTGGATAAGACATTGGGAAGGCCTGCTGAGGGATCTTCATCCTCTTGGCTCAGCCCACCCTGAAAAGGGCAGTTGAATCACCATCTAGTCTTGTGAATCTGTTCCGTGAGGGGTCCCCCTTAGGGGATGCTGACAAACTGGTCAAACATAAGGGTTTTTTCTTCTCTGGGGCACTGACAGACAAAAAAGTCACAAGTGATGAAGATCTCCCCTCTCCAAGAGTCGGGCAAACCCCCCTGCCCTTTTCATGTGACAGCTTTGTCTCACAGCTTCTACACCTATGAAATAGGAGTACAAGCCAGAATCCCATCTGGAAATAAGCCTAGTGGGTAAAAGGTACAGACCAATTCTATTGTGCTTCCTTTTACAGAGCTTTTTGGATAAGAAAGCCTGGTATTACTTGGTTATTTACTGAGTAAGAAATTCTGCAAATGTTGCTGTAACAAAAAAGTACAGTCAACCTATTTACCTAGGTCATGGTATAGTGAAGGTTGAAATACTTCTTGCTAACTGAATTTGACACTGTGAAAAAGATATTCCTGCAGAATCACAAACAATTATCTCCACCACCCACCCCCCCCTCCTGCCCTGTTATCTTGTACCAGCAGCTTTCCATAAATACTTGCAAGAATTTGCAGAGAGCTTCTTATTATGTGAACTGGCAGGTGAAAGCACAGCACTATTAGGACAGCCTGGCAGGGGTTGTGGCTTTGGCAGACTGTGCATCAAATGGTTTTCACAACATTTGTCACAAACTCCACATTCATGGCATTGCAACAAGAGAGATGGGTCCCTGTGACAGATAGACCCTGCCAGCCTGACTAGCTTTAAATCTTCCTGAATTCAATCCCCAACATTTGTGTCTCTCAGATGATATCAGCACTGTGCATACTGGAAAGTACAACCTTCAATGAGTTGGGGAACAAGGGCTGAGGCTGGACACACCTGCAGTTTTAGGATGAGTGGAGCAATATGAAATGCCCTTGATAACATAACAGAAGTTGAACTACAACAGTGGGAGATGTGCACAAATGGGATTTTTGAAAGGGCATCTTGTTGGCTGAGCTCTGTCTGTCCCTCAGTGTGACATGGAAAAGCAGTTATTGGGGAATTAGACTTCTGAAAGCTTCAGAAAAACACATTTGCCCCCAAAGCCCTCAGCAGCTTTGCAGTTCACACCTATCTGAGCTGGGGCTGTTGCACTCTGCTGTTTCACTGCAGAAAGAGGCTGTGTGTGACACCTCTCCCCTGCATATAGCTCAGGACTCCTGGCATAAGGGAGATGGGAAGGGAGAAGCTATTTCTTGTGTAACACACCAGGAACTGTTCCCTGAAAGAGGTTTGTCTGTCACACCACACAGTCTCTCTTTTCCCACATTTCCTTGGCACCTTCTCATTTTAAGGTACAAAATTTCTTACCTGCTAGAGACAAGCTGGAGCCTAAATGCTAAGCTATCCCTCTCCTCAGGCTGAACAGGAGCATTGAGCTCAGTACTGATATTCCTGGAAAGAAGAATGTAAAAAGTCAATATGCAAGAAATCCTTTTGGATTTCGTGCTGGAGGTATTGATACAGCTTAACAGTCCTGTGCTGTCCATTGAGCACAAGTACATGGTGAAAGACTGCATGTTCTCCAAACAAACAAAACAAAACAAAAGATGTTATGCATATTTTGACACTGTGGATTTCTCTTCATATGAAGAAGAAATTATTTCAGTGGCTTTATGGAGAATCAAGAAAGCATTCCCTATAAGTGTTTTTAAAGGAAAATAGAGCAAAAATACCAGCACATTGTAAAATCTGCTGATTGTGCACACTACTTTGTGTTCCTAAATTTCAAAGCACCATGGCCCATTGACAGACTGAGAGACAAAATACACAAGGAACAAAAAAGATCTTGGGTCAACAGCATGCCTGTGACAGCAAGAGGACACGTCCTGTGGCTGTGTCCATTAGGCTGTGTCCATGGCACCGCTACTTGGTGCCATGAGTGTTACAGCATCAGTAGCTATTGATGGTACAATAGATAGCCTGGTACAGCTGATAGGCTGTTTGCTGATCAAATTAAATTTTGATCACATACAAGTAGGCCATATGCAGCATCCAAACCCATATTATCAGTTATGGTGAAGTGTATTTTCATTCATGTCTGATCATTCTTTGCCCTGAGGGTAGTTTGTTAGTTCAGTGAGATAACACTCATCCAGATGCTGCAACATGGCCAAATGTTTAAATATAAAAAAACATTTTTAAAGTCCTTGATTACTATTAGTTAATTTGCTTCATTAAAGTATGCTCCTACCCAACAACAAACACAGAACAGAAGCAATGAATCCCTGAACAAATAATCACTCAACATCCATATGCAGCTTCCATAATCATTCATAATTATTCATTAAGGATTCACAAGCAACACTTCCTGGGAACGAACTTTGCACAAAAAAAATTTTAACCCTAGAACTGGTCACTCCACAGCAGTCCAGAGCTCTTCCCTATGCACAAATTTGGGAAATAAATTTTTTTATTAAATGTTCCACCATGAAAATGCAAGCAGAAATTACACTTTGATTGCCATAAATGCTGTCAATTATTTATTTCCTGTGCAGCAGTTGCAGAGGCATCTGCTATATTTTAAAGGCATCATGCAGATAACATGAAACATTTATTTAAGTGGTTGCACATTGCAGAGCTTGATTGAACCAGTCTTTATTGCACTCCTCACCGGCATGAAGACTAGCAGTTTGACAGTCAACACCTTTCATGGAAGCTCAAGCTCATTCAGAGCCCCTGAATGCAACATTTTAACCCTGGCAATTTAACAAACACACAGCATGGCACAGTATGTCACAGACTACTGTATGCACACCAGAGAAAAAGGCCACACATGAATAAGAACTGTGACTGCACCCAGAGGTAACACAGAATTTCCAAAAGCCGAATTACAGATACAGAGAGAAAACAGGGCAAAGATCCTGTCTCATAGCTAAGTTCTTAGCACATACAGATTTCACCTCAAACAGAAAAGTCTCTTTTTACTCTTTTCTACTCAAATTTTATTATTCTGTGTTCCACTTACAACTTTTGCTATAATTTTGCATATAGTGATTGGACTAAACAATTGGACTAAACAATTAGACAATTGGACTAAACTCCTTTATTTTCAATACTGCAAATGCATATTTCCTGCTGATTTGCCTGCATCACTGTGCATACTTTTTTAAAAAAAAATTTCTTTAGGAGCTTATAAAATTTATTTAACCCTTTAGATTAGCTGATCTCAACTCTTAATTAGATTATGCCATTCATCCAAATAGCAGTATCGCAGAGGGAACCTCATGTTTATACAGAAGTTTGTACCCCTTTGCTAGTCCTTCTGCTCTGGAGCAGATGAAGAGGCCCCAAGTCACCTGTTTGTTTGATGATGGGCACAGTATAGCACTCTCATGTCTATTATTTTACCAACATACAAGAGGAAAATATAACAACTGCATGTGCAAGATAAAAAAAAAAAACCACAACAAAACAAACAAAACAAATAAAAAACAAACAAAAAAACCCACACCCAAACAAAAAAAAAAACCCACAGAAATTTTGATTGTGTTCAACAATGAAATAAAAGGTCAATGAGCTCAATTTGAAGGAGATGTGCTCTCTTGTGGCCCAGTCTCTCTGTCTCTATTTACACAGTAAACAACAAAAAAGGAACAAGAAGATGTGCAACTCTCCTAATTCAGACAAAACAAGTGTCACAGAAAAGAAGGGACTAAATTTTTTTGAAGGAGTTATGTACTAGTTGAGAGACATAACAATTTCCTGAGGCAGGTGAATCAACAACAACAAAAATATCACCAAGAAACTAAACCAGAATTGCGGCCGGTGCCAGCGCAGCGGGGCAGCACAGCCTGGGCAGCACAGCCCGGCTCCACTGGAGCGCGCTCGTGGTTTGCAATACGAACATCAGCGCTCGGCTCTCGCGGCCGCGCTGAGTGCAGAGCCACAGCAGCCCCTGCTCCAACGTGATCCTGCGCGACACGTCTTGGCACGGCCCATATCGGCAAGCAAAAGGGCAGCCACGCTGATGCTGACACCAGTCAGAAAGAGTTAACAATTAACAGAGAATGAGAAGCGGGTTGTGATAGCGGGTCCTACCTCAACGGTGAAACAAGACCTCATAACTTCAAAGGAGTGACCCTGAACAAAGGACCACCTGGGGTTTTAGCACATAGTATGGGGTCTTCCTTTTCAGGCACTGGTTTTTGCTGCATTTCTTCTCACCTGGCTCTCTCTTGTCAGCTGTGTCTCTTCACACATGGCTGCTGCCACAGGTTTTCCTGTGCCCTTTGTAATGCAAGGGATCCGTGCCCATTCACAGCCTCAAGTCCAGCAGTGGAAAATTGGAACTTCTGACTCAAGAAACCCACTAACTCAAAAAAAGAGAAAGATTGAACGTGTGGACTAATTAGCATGAGGAGCAAAAGAATCATTAACCAAAAGAAGGTAAAATACTAATTAATATGAGAACTAGGTAACTCGTAGCTGGTGAACTGTTGTTTGCCAAAATGTATATAAAATGTATATACAAAGTTTTGAGAATCAGTTTGCTTGATTTGTGCTTCCACCCTGCAGCCTGTGCAGAATAAATTTCTCCTTTCTAAATTTGGCCTTGTGTTTGTGTTTATAGAGTCCCTAAATTGGCAACAATACCACCAGTGTTGCTCACCTCACAGCAAACTTTCCCTGAGTCTCATCCCAAGCAGATCCCCTTGCTCTGGACTCAGAAGCCTCAAGGCTGACAGAGCTGGTGAGTGCTGTAACACTGCTGACAGTGCAAACCTTCCCTTTTGCTTGCATACTCAATAGTTCCACTTGTTAGCCATGGCACAGGTTAATTAAAATAGCAGGCAAAACCAGCAATGTGGGAGCAGATAATTACCATGAGCGGAAAAAGAAGAGAATTCAAGACTGTCGTGATCCTGAGGTTGGAGAAGGACTGGAGCTAGTAAAGTACCCACTCCGGAAGCAGAGCCAATCTCCCAACAATGACTGAAAGAAGATCCTATTTCACCGTGTTTTTATAGTTTATTACAATAAGTTAAAATAGTAATTATAACAGATTTGCAAGTTCCTTTTATGTATCCTTGTTGTTGGTTGGTCCAATGTATCCCTGTTGCTGATTGGTTTATGTTTGGTGCATTGCGATGTGATCATATAAGGCTCTCTCTTCCCCTGGTTTTCCCTATGTGGTCTTGTTCCTTCCTTATCTTTCCATATATGGCTAGTCTTCACCCAAGTTCCACCTCCCTTCTAGAAATTTCCCTCAGATCCCCTAATAAATTGCCATTCCTGCTTCACCCTATTGGGAGTGTGCTGTCCTTCTCTTCTCCTTGAGGATTGTGACACAGCAATGACAGTCTATACTTTGAATGAGGACTGCAAGTCTGCATCTTTCCAGAAGGGGGGGAAAAAATAAAAATCCTTCAGTGCTTGTATAACTAGAGTCAGCAAGTACTCATTCTGATGCCTTAGGATTTTTATATATTTGTAGATTTTTACATAATTGTATAGCTTGCCACACTTGAGTTGGCAATTAATAGTTTCTACCAGTTTCTCAGTGTTTGTGCCACATTCCTAAATTTTTGTTTAATAGTCTTTTCAATGGATGAGATTGCAGCAAGGGCATCTTGTTTGGGACACATGCACCTGGACTGGAACAACAAGACATATTGTAGTAGTTAAAAAAACCCAGAAGACCAGACCGCTTAGAGGGGCTTCAATGGGGCAGTTCTGAGGGTGGTACCAGGGACAAAAGGTTCTTGGGTTGGATGTACCCACTAGATATTAAAATTAAGTAGTGTTATAAATTCGTAAAAACTCTGTACTGGGTACATGCCTATATACATTGTGCACCTGAGAGCTTCCATTAAAGAACTGCTCTCTACCTATACTAATATTGTCTCAAAGAGCTGGGTTTTTTTCCTCTATCTTAGGCAACAATTCAATGAAGCCAGTCCAGTTTTATACCACTACAGTCTTTAGGTTTTATGGTGCTTGCATCTCTGCCAGTGTGACTCTGCTCAGGGTTTGGTTTGGGGTACCCTGCTTAGCAAGGGAATGAAAATAATTCTAGTCTTTGTGTTTTAGCTGCAGGTTTGTGGTTGTACTGGGTGACTGCCTGTGCCAACTTACACAGCTCTGCATAATAGCAGGAAACTTAAGGAAACACTTACCTTTAAGCTAAAAAGAAATCCTATCACCAGCACTCCTCATTCTTTCACCTGTTACTGGTATGAACTTATCACAGTCCTGGCCCTCATCAGATAAAAAAGAGACCATGGTGATCAACTTGCAAACAGCCTGTGACTTGGGAGCATTCTCTTAACAGATTTTCAAATAAAAAGGCTTTTGGGTTCAAGCTTCAACAGCTGCTGCGAAAGTCACAACATCAAAGTAAAGTCAGGACAGGGACAATGAAGTCTTAGAAGATTTCCAGTAGCAAATTACTACCTAAAAAGAGAGAATCAAAAAGACCCCACACAGTAGCATAAAAAGATTGATTTTTTTATTTTTTTTTAACTAGCTTTCCACTTCATTTATTTTCATTTATTCAATATCAGTCTAGGCTAGGAGATGAACAGATAGCAGCCCTGCAGAAGAGGACTTGGGTGTGCTGGTGAATAAGAGGCTGGACATGAGCTAGCAATGTGCTCTGGCAGACTAGAAACCAACCTTATATTGCCACCAACTGCCAGGCAAGCAGGGAGTCTCCCTGCTTCCCTGCTGGCATGGTTGAGTCTGGGACATTTCTGCTTCACAGGAGGATGGGGCAAAAAGGGAGCTCCAGTCCTTTCAGGCACTGATAGGGATCACAGTATATGCATAAGGGAAGACACATTAAATCTTCCTTGAACAAGTTCAAATAAAGCTGATAAGATGTCATCTTTCTTAAAATTATGCAGTGGCATGCCACATGGCCATAATACAGTCTACCATCAGGTTTTACTACACTGCCTCTAGTACACACGTAATGAAAACACAATCTACTGCCCTAGCCCAGAGGTGAGGACAATTTGTTTCTGAGACCAAATTTGCTAGGTAGTAATGGCTGGCAGGAACTGCTGGTACTGTCATAATGCTAGCACTTTCTTATTTTCTTGTTGCTACTCCCTGCAACAATCTAGGTGCCTCGCCATGCGCTAATGCTGGCATCCAATAAAACATTAAAAAAGGTATTAAGCACAGCACTATGACAAAAGCTACTGCAGCTACAAACAGAAGTGTTTAAATGACCCTGTTTAAGAGGCTGGAACATACTGAGGAAAATGGTTTTCTTGCTTACATCACCACACATTTCTCACTGAAAGCCTGGGTTGATGAGGCCAGGAGAAGATCTCCAATATGTAGCGACATAGACAAAATTTGAAACTTCATGCCAGTACAAATGGCACAGGCCTGGTCCAGGTCCAGGTGCTGCATCACACATATCTCTCCATGATTCCTACATGCAGCAGAAAGGTACAAGCCTTTCTACTGCTGTGCTCTACTCCCAGAGCGGATGAAGAAGCAGCTTTTCAAAACTGCTGCTTCAAACTAGCATTTAGATCTACACACTCTGATCTACGTACAACTGAAAGAAGAGAGATAAAGAGGTAACTTAATCTTTCCTCTGTAATCCTCTGGGACATAAGAGCAGCTTCCATGATGTGAACATTGACAAAGGAGATGTTACTTTAAAAAATGAGCAGAAGTATCAGTGAAACCATGTGCAGAGCTGACTTGGCGCTGATCATCCTGGGAGCAGTGGTAGTCCAGGCTGGCCACAGTGTAACCAAATCAGAGAAGAACCATTAGCTGCTGTGTTACTAGGCCACAGCAGATGGAGATTTCTAGTAATCAGCATTCTTTGCACACTCCCACATCTACATATAAATTGCTGCAGAACAAGTTTTTGCATCCCTCAGCATCTAAAATCTGTTGCAAGTGCTGAACAAAATGACAGCACAATTCAATCCACCCCTGACAGCCCTGCAGCAGCCCCGAGTGAGGTGTCAGGCTCACCCCACACAGGGGGCTGCCCGGCATTTGATTTATCCATCCTCAGGGTGAACCTCCCTTACTCAGCCAGACCAGCCTAAGAATTGGAAACGTCTCACCTGCGATTCTCAAGTCACACAGAGCTCTGAAATGTGTAAGACAAGGCATGTGCCATCACTGTTTCACACAATTAATTGCATGGCTGTGCTGGATAATCCCTGCTGCCATCTCTCCAACAGCCAAGGCCAGCAAAGCCAGCCTGGTCTTTGACAGTCCAACATCATTCTAAAGGAGGGCAGTGTTGTACTCACCTGCCAAGGCCTTCCTTAAGTTTGTGAAAATGGAATTATACCGTTTACCATGTAAGGACATCACAGTGTGCTGATGATAACCCAGGGGTTACTGAGCAGGACCTTCATTGACTCTCTGAGCATGAAGCATTAAACTCTTTCAGCATCTGAAAATACAATTTTTTCCCTATCCAGTCTTAGTCCAAGCAGAAAGTACAGCTTTTTGTAAAGTCAGCTTCTGATAAAACAACCTTTTGAAGAGCTGTTTTAGCTATATGCAGATCAACCAGTGAGAACCTGGGATACAGGAAGTGCCTTCTCAACCATAATCTTGACTCACTGCAGTTCTGATTCTCTCCAAGACTAGAGCAGGGGTATGGACATCAAATGCAAGTAACAGCAGAGTCAGCCAAACAGAACATAGAAAGAGTGTGGGGGTTTTGGTTGTTTAATTTACTAGTCATCTCCATAGATTAATCACCCTACAGGTTAGTTAAAATAAGTAAATAGAAATAACAGCAGCTGACAAAATATATATAGCCACCGTTAAGTCCAAGAGCACAGCCAGAGCCTCAGGTACTTCCCTTTGCTGGGAGCAGAGTATTCAGCTAGAACCAAATGCTGTCACCACACAAACACTGAAACTCCCTAGTGTGGCTGAAACAATGCACTATTTTAGTAGATTAATGATTACCACTTTCTTTCTGCACCAAAACATTATTATAAGTTTTAGAATTATAAAAAAGGGGGAGAACTTCCTCAAGGATGTATTAAATATAAAATCCATTCATTATAACAGAACACTCCTCTTACAGATTGCACTTGGCAACAGCTCGCAAGTGTGTTAAGATATCATCACTTCAGAAGTAGTGATTTTCTTTAGCAGATGGGTCAAAAGACACCACCCCAAAGTTAATAATTTAAAAGAGGCAAAATATAAAAAAAACCCAAACTGTAAAAAAAAATAAAATCACTACCTACTTAAAAATATATATTAAAAGTCTTGAAGTATAGCTATTTTAAGAATATGAAAATTATTTCTCCATTACTGTTAATAATGCTTTGACACTTTGCTGTGTCTCTGTCTCTAGAGAGCTCCTGCCCTCTCCAGAGAGGCTGTCAGAAAAGCAACTTCAGGCCTAAAAGCTCCTGTGATTCAAATCCAGTGGGAGAAGGGCAGCCAGGGAGTATCTTGCAAGTACTTTCCATAAGAAATGGGGTGAACACTTTGGATTTGGTCAAACTGTGTTTATCTCAAATACCTGAAAATTCTCTCCTTGATAGAATAGGGTGCAGTTCCTAAGGAACGGTGACAATAGGCTTGAAAACCTGAACTCCCTACGGTTTAGATCTCTGGTCTAATTTCTACTAGAACTGATATATGTACCTTGCTATTTAAAAACTTCTTCTCTCAAGAGGGTGACATGAGCTGGCCAAGAATGCAGATACTTGTAGAAAATCAAGGCAGAAGCTCAGGATGAACTGAGAAAATTCCCACAGCCAAACCAACAGTAAAAGTGGTCTCTTCCAATTTCCAAAGTGGACACTGTATTCTAAAGTTCAGGCAACACTACTACAGGAGACACACAGCCTTTTTAAGGCTTGCTGGGGCCTTTGCTCTTTCAGCATGGGTTAACCAAGCTACTTCAACAAGAGTGCTAGAGCGAGGTCAAGAGAGCCCTGGCTGTGGTGGCTCCAGCTCCCAAGGGCTCTCCTCGAGAAGATGGGGGCTCAGGGAGCCAAGCACACAGCCACAATTCCTCCACAGCCATCCTCCTTAAATCATTGTCTTTCTGCTTTCCCTGCACATGGGAAAGTCATCCCTGTATAAGTAATGTGGTGGATAATGCCTGAAAACAATAATCTAACTTAAGCCCGTAGGAAACACTACTTAGAGTAGCTTGGAAAGAAAAGCACAGCTTTAGAGTGTTTTGGCATAACTTCCTATGGAAAAAATCTTTATACAATTGCAGAAATTCATCCCAGACCTCTTGCATCACTTGGCCAGTTTCAATTGAATTTCATAGAGTAGAAATGATCCTCAAAACAAAATCTCCTTACAAAATCAAGAAAACAGAAAAGTAGGTAAAGGCGAGATACTGCATTAATATTGCCCCTATAGGGCAAGGATTGGTTCTTGTTATGAATCAGGAAATCCACAAAGCAGAAAGGTATGAACACTCCAGTCTCATGAAAATCTTAACTTTCAAGTTAGATACCACTCAGCCCAAACATGAGAAGCAAAAATGATAAAATCAGATGTCTGTCTCTCATGGAACTACTTGCCTGGTTTCAAATTGTGATAGAGCCTGTGGGGGAATCCAACTGTACCAAGCTCAGGAGACTTAAATTCCAGCTGTACAGAGCCACCAAAAGTAAATATGAAGGTTTAAAATTATTTCAGCTGCTGCTCAAAGGGCCTCTGCTTTCCATAAATATGGCAATACTGTAAAGCACAAGGTGAATGAGTATGTAATGTGACTGATTAAATCAGTAATTAAAGCATCTACCTTCACAACAGAAGACCATAATCTATTGGTTTAATACTGGTGCTCCAGCAACAGCACAGTAGTGCTTGCAGAATCCAGCTGTGGGAAGGAGGCCAAACATCTTGAGCTGTCATTGGGCTCCCAGGTGCAGACATCCAGGACAGAAACTGGAGAGAGGCAATGGTGATCCTAAGGAGCAGTAAGGTCAAAATTCTTCTTGGTAAAAACCATAGATGCCAACCAAAACCTGTGGCACTGTGCTACAGCCAAGCAAACACCCTCAGCAGTCTTACTGTTCAGGCTGTGCACCACTGCATGGGTCACTTCTTCCACTGCTGCTGCTTTTCCAATGGCTTGCTTTTCTACCCGTTTGGCAGCATTTAAACACTACACTTCAAAAAGGGCTACAGTCCAGACACCAGCTGTTTCATGACTTTTCTATTCACAGCACTTTTATTCATGTTTTCCTGACAGGGCGTTTAAACAAGGGGAAAAAAATAAAAGTTTAACTGAAGAAAATTTCAATACAGAGTGTGAAGCAATCACACTCCAGAGTGAACAGTTGCTTTGTACAGTATCTGCCTGCAGGGGGGATCAGTCTTTAAATATTTACCAGACAGAATATACTAACAGGGAGTTAGTTGTCTAGTACTTTTGCTTACTTATTTTGAAAATAGATATCTGTCGTGGGTTTCTCTGATTAGGAGTTGTTTTTTTTTTCCTAAGAGGAAGATTGGCTTCTGTTGCAGGCTCTGGAAGTTTCCCTCCATCCTATAGAGCAGAGCC